>SJYX01000100.1:412094-432852 GCA_006410675.1 Oreotragus oreotragus
TGAACATCAGGGAGTTCACGGTTCATGTATTGCTGAAGCCTGGCTTGGAGAATTTTGAGCATTACTTTACTAGCATGTGGAATGAGTACAATTGTGCAGTAGTTTGAGCATTCTTTGGCATTGCCTTTCTTTGGGATTGGAATGAAAACTGACCTTTTCCAGCCTTGTGCCCACTGCTGAGTTTTCCAAATTTGCTGGCATATTGAGTGCAGCACTTTCACAGCATCATCTTTCAGGATTTGAAACAGCTCAACTGGAATTCCATCACCTCCACTAGCTTTGTTCATAGTGATGCTTTCTAAGGCCCACTTGACTTCACATTCCAAGATGTCTGGCTCTAGATTAGTGATCACATCATCATGATTATCTTGGTCATGAAGATCTTTTTTGTACAATTCTTCCGTGTATTCTTGCCACCTCTTCTTAATATCTTCTACTTCTGTTAGATCCATACCATTTCTGTCCTTTATCAAGCTCATCTTTGCATGAAATGTTCCCTTGGTATCTCTAATTTTCTTGAAGAGATCTCTAGTCTTTCCCCTTCTGTTCTTTTCCTCTATTTCTTTGCATTGATCACTGAAGAAGGCTTTATCTCTTCTTGCTATTCTTCGGAACTCTGCATTCAGATGCTTATATCTTTCCTTTTCTCCTTTGCTTTTTGCCTCTCTTTTCACAGCTATTTGTAAGGCCTCCCCAGATAGCCATTTTGCTTTTTTTGCATTTTTTTTTCCATGGGGATGGTCTTGATCCCTGTCTCCTATACAATGTCACGAACCTCATTCCATAGTTCATCAGGCACTCTATCTATCAGATCTAGGCCCTTAAGTCTATTTCTCACTTCCACTGTATAATCATAAGGGATTTGATTTAAGTCAAATGTGAATGGTCTAGCAGTTTTTTCTATTTTCTTCAACTTAAGTCTGAATTTGGTAATAAAGAGTTCATGATCTGAGCCCCAGTCAGCTCCTGGTCTTGTTTTTGTTGACTGTATAGAGTTTCTCCATCTTTTGGGGCAGAGAATATAATCAATCTGATTTTGGCGTTGACCATCTGGTGATGTCCATGTGTATGTAGTCTTCTCTTGTGTTGTTGGAAGAGGGTGTTTGCTATGACCAGTGCATTTTCTTGGCAAAACTTTATTAGTCTTTGCCCTGCTTCATTCTGCATTCCAAGGCCAAATTTGCCTGTCACTCCAGACCCTGGTTCAATTCCTGGGTCAGGAAGATCTCTTGCAGAAGAGATAGACTACCCACTCCAGTACTCTTGGGCTTCCCTGGTGGCTCAGACAGTAAAGAATCCACCTGCAATGCAGGAGACCTGGGTTTGATCCCTGGGTTGGGAAGATCCCTGGAGGAAGGCATGGCCACCCACTCCAGTGTTCTTGCCTGAAGAATTCCCAAGGACAGAAGAGCCTTTCAGGCTACAGTCCATGGGGTCACAGAGAGTTGGGCACGACAGTGACTAAGCACAGCACAGAAGGATGGGGTGGGCCAGATTCCTTTAGTCGAGGCTTCCTCAGCCTTGGCACTGTTCACCTTTTGGACCAGGTAAATCTTTCTTTGGGGGGGCTGTCCTGTGCACTATAAAATGTTTAACAGCATCCTTGACATCCATCCACTAGATGCTCATAGTGTCCCTAACCCCAGCCTCTCCTCCAGTTCTGGCAACCTGAAGCATCTCCAGACATTGCCCAATGTTTCCATTGAGACCCACTGTTTAGCACTGTTTTATAGCAGAGGGTGGCAAAGTTAGCATATGTGTAAGACAGAACTGTCCATGTACACTGTTATCCATCCCGTATGAATGCAAACTGCTTCTGACCACCCTTCCTGATAGAAATGGGGAAAGAACGCATTTGCCACATCAATGGCTGCATGCCATGTAGCAGAGACTGTGTTGATCTGCCCTGGCAGAGAGTCACACAGCACAGCAGCTGCAATCAAGGCTACTGCTTGGTTGCACTTATGGAAATCCACTCTCCATCTTTCAGAATTCTTTTTTTTGTTTTTTTGCAGGGCCAAACTATTGAATTGAATAAAGTTAAGAAGAGGATCACCACCCAGGCACCTTAGGTCTTTAGAGGCAACACTAATCTCCTCCTGAGGTGTGGTATTTGTTTTGTTTTTCCTTGACCAGGATGAGGGACTGTTGCCAGCTTCTGTCTGGGCTTCCACCCTTGAATTCTTTTGACAGAGTAAATCACATAACCCTCTTGTTGGATGCCCACCTATCTTGCCCTTGGGGAACCATTTCCTGTTATTAACTATCTTTCTAGCTCTCTTAGGTCAGGCTCCCTGCCTGCCACTCTGACCTTGATGCCCACTACAGTCGTTTTTGCCCACCTCATTTTCAAAGTTTAAGTTCCACCAGCAGACTGCTATGATTTCAGGATCTCATCATCCCACTTGCTATCAGGGATCCCAGTCCTGTCACAGCATCTCCCATTGTCAGCCTTGGCTTCTAAAGGACACCATCCTGCCATCAGCCCTCTCATCAGTTCATTGCATAACATTTGTGTCCATGGACTGTCCATGGATTGTTCCATGGAGCACAGTGAGCAGGTGGGTTTTCTGGCTTCATGCAGGAGATCCATGTCAGTGCCAACTTGCCCACTTCCCTGAGCCTTTTGCTATGTTCCCTCATTATCTACCACAGCAGTTTTGGCATTTCCAGTTGACTTTGTGTGAACCCTTGCTTTTTCCAAGCTTCCTAGCATTAGGTTAGCAGCGTCTCCTGGGGTCCCTGCTGGGTTGTTGGCGCCTATGTCCTGGGAGAATGCTCCCATGTGGATGCCGTCTCCCCATCCATCTTCATGTTCCATTGCCTCTCACCCAAGAACCCTCCTGATCTGATCTAACCCCCAGAAGCTCTTCTGATTTCTGCCAGTACCTGTCCACTAGATCCTGCAGGCTCTTAGTCCCTTTCTCCTGTTAGCATAATTAGATTATATTGAAACGACTCCTGTTACTAAGGTTAGGTGGCCAGACCAGAAGGTGGAAATACTTATTGCCTTGCAAGCCACAGGCCCCTGCTTGATCTCAAGCAAGCAGGGAGTGCCTGTCTTTGACAAATAGGATTGGGCAAGCTCTGCAGGGACCAGAGGGTTTAGGAGGATCTAGAGATTCAAGATTTTCAGTGCATCAACCCAGATGTCCCCACCCCTCTATCATCTATCAGTACCCACTCTTTCTAATCAGGATTCTGACCTTGGAGTAGCTGACTTGCCAGAGTTGAGAATTCAGTCCTCTCTATAGCTCCTCTTATAATGAAATAGGCCTGATCCTGAGCTTCTGCTGTCCTCAAGCTGCAGGAGATGAGAGTCTCTTGATGTATGCTGCCAAGCAGGCTCTCTGGATTTCATGCTTCACTTAAATTGGCGATTAATCACCCTCAGCCTCTCATAGTCTTTCTCTCTTACATTGGTAGCTGCCCCATCCCCAGCAATAGTGATCTGACTCCCTAGTCCTTATAATGATTACATTCTCCAGCCCTCTCAAACGCCTGCGGTATTGTATCCACTAATGCATTCTCTTCCACGGATTCACCATTCCAGTTCCCTACCAGTGACAGTTTAGCAACTGCTAATTAAGTTGAATAATACAGCTCAAAAATCCTATTTGAAAGCCTGCTTACGATAACTTCTTTCAACACCATCTTCAACCAGAATTCACGGGTAAGGATTTCAGTAAAGGAGAAGAACAGAATTGGACAGAGAGAAGTAGGACTGTGATGCAGTAATAGCAGAGGCCCCAGACAATATTACAGGGAGCTCTGAGGCTCAGACGGCCCTTCAGAGTTGTCTCTAATCAAAGAATCTCCTTCAAGCCTACAAGGAAAGGCACTATCATGTAGAAGTGGAAATTGAGCTCAGAGAGGTAAAGTGCCTCGCCCAAGACTACACAGCTTTAAATGTGGAATTGGAATCTCTACTCAGAAAAATCTCACTTTAAACAGCTCCTTCCAGCTTGTTCCCCACCATCTCTTAAAAGCTTGGACTTTGTTGAATTTTCTGCATCTCATCAACAGAAGAGAAGAGAGAAGGAGAGAAAGGGATTGTCTGGGAGGTTCACAGGCCAGGTCCGGGTGTGGCACTCACCACTTCTACCCACAGTCTACTGGCAGAACTTGGTCATGGGGTCCAGGACCCTGACACACAGCAAGCTGGGGAATGTAGTCCAGCTGTGTGCCAGGGGCAAAAGAGAAAGCTTTTAGGATGGTTTGAGCCACAGTGAGGAAGCTGGGTCCCCACTCTCAATGGAGAGCAGTGCAGAGAGTCTACAGACACAGCCTGTCTGTTTCAGTCCTTTGCTGTTTGTTCTTGGGCTGGGGGCCCAGAACTGCCCACAGATGAAGTCCAGGAGCTCACATCGGTAGTAGGGATGGAGAGTGAATTGGGAGGTTTCTAAGAGTCCCAGTCAATCCAGCCTTGCCCCAGGATGTCACTAAGGAGCAGCTTCCTCAGAGGAAGCTGGAATCCAGGTTCACAGGTGTTCAGAGGGACCTGGAAGGTGGAAGCTGCTGCTGCTCCAGGAGAAGGGAGAATCGAGGCCAGGGGATGGGGCCGCACAATCCACCTGCCCCTGGTGAGCTGTGAGCCCTCCAGCAGGCCAGGAAAGATGGGCACTCACTGATATCAGCCTGCCTTGTTCCCGGGGGTTCCTCACCCTGCTCACCCCACTGTATTAAAATGGGGGACAGGGGCTCGGAGAGCAAGCTCCCTTGGTGGGCTGGAGTCCTCTACATGATGAATTGGAGACAAGGTACCACTCCTCTCCTTCTGGAGCCTCTGGGGTCCCAGGTTGCTTCCTATCCCTCCTCCCATGAAGAGACATGATACAGTGGGTTAAAGGCTCTGAACAGTCCTGCAGACAAGATACTTGTTTACTTTTTATATCACCAATATTTCCCAGCCTCATTTCAAAATTTTGAAATTGAAAAATACTACCATAACTTCCCTGGTGGCTCAGACGGTAAAGTCTGCCTACAATGTGGGAGACCCGGGTTCAATCCCTGAGTCGGGAAGATCCCCTGGAGAAGGAAATGGGAACCCACTCCAGTATTCTTGCCTGGAAAATCCCATGGGCGGAGGAGCCTGGCAGATTACAGTCCATGGGATCACAAAGAGTCAGGCACAACTCAGCAACTGAGCACCCACGAAGTAAAGATAAAACCTAGCTATCCATCTAAATGGCAACCTCAGTACGTGCAAGCTATGTGCCCTTTGCCGATCTGAGCCACCAGGAAGTGGAGAGCATATGAGACTACCCAGCACATGGGACTCGTTGATAGATTACACAGGATGTTCTGTGTCTGTGTGTGTCACTTAGCTGGTGGTTTAGAAAACGTAACTCCTCTGCCTCCTCCCCAAGGCTCTGTGTCCCCAGGGAAGACCCCAAACTCCCGTCCTAGTGATGTCATCAGAACCCTGCGACATGCTGCCTTTCCTAGATCGGAAGGTTCAACTTGGCCATTTTTGCTGACAGCTGGAACCACCCAGAGCTCCGAGACAAAACTGGAGTTTCACCCCTTCCCTCATTCTCCAGAAGCCAGAAACACAGCTGTCACTCAGCCTCCAGCCCCAAGCCCTGTGGACCAGTTCCCATCTCTGGTCTCTCACCCACCCCCAACAGTGTGGGCAGGAAGCTTGATTTCCACAGGCTCTCCCGGCTCAGTGCCCTGATTACGGCAGCCGCTGAAGATGGCCTGCTGACAGTTTGATTACCGGCGACCTTCGGAGCCAGCTGGGTTGGAAATATGATTTATAATCAAATTACAGGGAATTCTATTGCAAGCAGCCTGGAGGACTACAGCAGCCCCCCTCCAAGGCAGTCTCCACCCCACTCCCACCACCTGTAGCTGGCTTCCCCAGCAGGGAAATGGGGCACTGAGAGACTTGAAAGAGTTCCGTCCAGCTCAGATTAAACCTGAGCTCTGGCTCTTACTGACTGTGTGATCTTGGGCAAGGGACCTAACTCCTCTGGGCTCAATGTTCCCATCTGTAAAATGGGAATGAAAATAACCTCAGACAGTTATGTGGGGATTATATGCAATCATATGTGCAAAGTGCTTGGCACAGTGGAGTCACGCACTCAATAAATAGGAGTTCTTATTAGTAGTAAGAGAAGCAGAGACCAGGGACAGTCAGGATGCCCCACTGCTACTGCTACTGCTAAGCTGCTTCAGTCATGTTCGACTCTGTGCAACCCCATAGACGGCAGCCCACCAGGCTCCCCCGTCCCTGGGATTCTCCAGGCAAGAACACTGGAGTGGGTTGCCATTTCCTTCTCCAATGCATGAAAGTGAAAAGTGAAAGTGAAGTCGCTCAGTCGTGCCCGACTCTTAGTGACCCCATGGACTGCAGCCTACCAGGCTCCTCCATCCATGGGACTTTCCAGGCAAGAGTACTGGAGTGGGGTGCCATTGCCTTCTCCGCAGGATGCCCTAGTGTCAGGGTTTCCTGGGACTTAGGCCTGCTCCCACCTTGTCTTTCTGCAGATGATTATTTATGGGCCTTGCAAGCAGGGGGCGGGGGGCCAGAAAAGTTGGCTATCCATCAAGCACGGGATCCATTCTGTACGGTTCATACCAGGCCAAACTGCTTGTGAATTCTTTTAAATACCAGCCATATCATGAGCCCAGGGGACAATGAGTCTTATAAACCTTGTAGTTAGCCACTGATGAAGTAGGTCTCCCCAATTCGTAACAGAGGAGGCCTTGTGCCCCTCATCCTGGGTGGTTAAGTTCAGGCTTCTGTCTGGGTATAAAATGGAGCACATCTGAGCAGGTGCTGAAATGAGTGGGTCACGGTGACCCCAATAACTGTCCTAAGCCAGGAATAAAAAGTCTTCTTGAGTAAGGGCAGAAAAACCCCGGGAGCTGAACAGGAAGGCTATCTCACCTGGCCTTGAGAGCACCCTTGTGCACAGGACCCAGTTAGGGAGCTTAGGGGTTCCCCATCTGGGAATGGACTGGGGTGGGGGAGGAGGCAGGGAGCATGGGGTGGGGGAGGCGGCAGGGAGCACGGGATGGGGAGGTGCTCCAGGGCCACTGTTGGTGCATCTCATGGCAGCCACGCTGTTGCCTGGGGCACCCGGACTTGATGGTGGGAAAGCAGGTGGGGTGGGGGTGCCAGGCACACACACAGAAACACACACATACACACATACACACATACACACACACCTCCCCCATACCCATGCAAACCCTGTCACACCTATCAATACACACACCCACACCCCAGACATNACTCTTTGTGACCCCATGGACTGTAGCCTACCAGGCTCCTCTGTCCATGGGATTTTCCAGGCAAGAATACTGGAGTGGGGTGCCATTTCTACAGCAAGAGCACACTTAAAACTGAAGGAATTAAGTCTTTATGAAGGCACACTGCAGGGATAAACAAGAAGTAATTAAACAGTTTGTTATCTCGAAAGAAACTGTTTAGAACCAAATGTTTTGTCAATATTTGTAAATTCAGAGACCATGAATTAGGATAGAAATCCAGAGTTTGTTTATAGTCTACATGAAAGAAAGAGACTTCTGTGAATTCTAAACCTTCTCGCAGGCCTTGTCCAGACATCTTGGGAAAGCTATCTCATTGGATGTCTGCTTCAGTTCTGGGAAATCCTTACCTTCAAGTCACCAGATGGTATATAAGCCCAGTCTCAGGGTCTGGTGCTCTTTTTAGATGTTTCATGTGCATCCAGGAATCTATCCCTGCAGTTTGTTGGCACAAGGGTAGGTTCTCAGTGCCCGATAGGGGCCATTTCAGTGAGTTTAAAGAGAGTCCTTCTGGAGGTATCTTTTCCAATAGATGACATCTCCAGGTTGAAAAGTGTGATGCTTAAGGTTCTCCTCTCCTGAGAGTGCACTGTGAAAAGATTGCTCTTTTAATGCATGGCTATTTTGAATTAAAGCAATTAAGCCTTTACAATATTGAGTTTTATCTTCTTTTATCAGCTGCGTATCAAAAGAGGCAGGGGCCAGGAGCACTGGGTGATCTGTGACTAAAAGGTGAGCGTTCCAAAGGGAACGGGTTTGAGATTGAGAAGGACTAAGAGCAACACTTTGGGCCAGGGTGTTTGGAGGATCTTTACACATTTTGCCAATTGGGTCTTAACAGTGAGATGAGTACATTCGGCTAATCCTGAGAATTGAAGACAGTAAGCACAGTAAGGCAATGGCACCCCACCCCAGTACTCTTGCCTGGAAAATCCAATGGACGGAGTAGCCTGGTGGGCTGCAGTCCATGGGGTCGCTAACAGTCGGACAGACTGAGCGACTTCACTTTCACTTTTCTCTTTCATGCATTGGAGAAGGAAATGACAACCCACTCCAGTGTTCTTGCCTGGAGAATCCCAGGGATGGGGGAGCCTGGTGGGCTGCCGTCTATGGGGTCACACAGAGTCGGACACGACTGAAGTGACTTAGCAGCAGCAGCAGCAAGCACAGTAAAAAAAATTTATAAAACCAGCCAAACAGCACAGACTTGTTGAAGCATCTGACCAGTAAAATGAGTTCCACAATCAGTGTAAAGTTCAAGATGGTTTCCCACGGTAGGGATAATCTTTTCTAAAAGATTGCCTCTTCTAAAACTGTAACCACAGAAGAAGCAATGGCCTGTCTGCAAGGAAGTCTTCAGTCCAGTGAGAAAATATACAGACCATGACTAAACCATATTTATATCCATGAGATGGAGACAGCTATATGAATTCCATCTGCCAAACCTCGAATGGCTCATTAAGCAATTCAAGATGTCTGGGAGGAGTGCAAATGGGTTTCTCTGGCTTATATTTTGGACAGATGGGACAAGAGGGCAGATACTTTTTATGGTCTTATTAATATTTTCCCACCAGCATTGGTTCATGGATGTTGTCTTTTTGACAGTGTCAGGCAGTGCTGGGGTGTTTTGCAGTGAACGAGGGGAGAAGAGGAGCAGGGCTGAAGTTAGTAAATGTGAAAGGCTTATGTGAGGCTGTCTCTTATACACATCTAGATGTGTATAAGAGACAGGTACAGAGCTTCTGTCTGGGGTCATGAAGTTCTGGAAATGAATAGTGATGATGGTTGCGCAATGATGTGAACGTACTTAATGCTACTAAAGTATCCACTTAAGAATAATTAAAATGCTAATTTTTATTTTACATGTTTTACCATAATAAAAAAAACTTTTAAACAACATAGTTAGATGACCTGGATACAATTACTACTCTGCCATTAATTAGATCATAAGTCACCTGCTTCCTAGACTGAAGTGCATAAGAAATGTCAGTCACTGATTACTGATTCCCAGACCCTTGTGTCCAGACCTCAGTAGCCACGTTTCACCTTGCTACTCCCAGGCTCAGCTCAAAGAAGATTATGCCCAATCTCTTTAAACTTGGAGCTCAAGTTCCCTTCTGCTCTTTCAGTAGGTTCATGCCATCATTCTTTTAAATACCTGCCCTATTCACCCCTTTCTCTCATTATTACCTCCTCCTACCCCAGCTCACATAACTTCTGCTTCAGCCCCTCAGTTGCTTTTCCACCCCATCTACAGCTGCTATGGTCACCGTTGTCAATCCAATCAGCAAATCTCAGAGCTAGACAGAATCTTTCCCTTGTCAACCAACAACAATAAAACAGCCAGTAATTTTACTAGCAAAAATGGTTTATTTGGGAGCAGTAAAGAATTGCAATCTAAGGCATGCAACTATGGTGAACCACGTGCAAGCTGTTAGGCACTGGAGAGGAAACTCTTTTATAGAGGAGGAGGGGAAATGAGGAGGGACTGTTATAAACAAAAGTCCATTGGAGGCTAATTACTTTACAATATTGTATTGGTTTTGCCATACATCAACATGAATCCGCCACAGGTATACACATGTTCCCCATCCTGAACCCTCCTCCCACATCCCTCCCCGTACCATCACTCTGGGTCGTCCCAGTGCACCAGCCCCGAGCATCCTGTATCCTGGATCGAACCTGGCCTGGTGATTCGTTTCTTATATGATATTAAACGTTTCAATGCCATTCTCCCAAATCATCCCACCCTCTCCCTCTCCCAATTTAAAAAAAAAAAAAAAAGACATGACAGAGAATGAGATGGCTGGATGGCATAACCAACTTGATGGACGTGAGTCTGAGTGAACTCCAGGAGGTGGTGATGGACAGGAGGAGAAGGGGATGACAGAGGATAAGATGGTTGGATGGCATCATCGACTCAATGGACATGGGTTTGGGTAGACTCTGGAAGTTGGTGATAGATAGTGAGGTCTGGCGTGCTGTGATTCATGGGGTCGCAAAGAGTCAGACACGACTGAGCGACTGAACTGAACTGAGCTGAACCCCCCAGAAAAAAGTCCATTAGAGGAAATTGGGAGTTTGAAGTATAGTGTCTTTTCATTGGCTGAATTGTGACTGTCTTTCCTTGGCTGAGTTTTCGACAGGCAAGGGGAAATTTTTTCTTCTCCTGCTGGTACTTAGTAGAGTCACTTTCTGCTGGAGACCTAAATTACTTGTCATCCTGTTGGGATCTGTATTGACCTTGAATGGTGCTTGCATGATAGCTCCCCTTTCTAGCCTTCTGATTGCATTTTAGTGAGGTTTCCCCTTATTAATTTTCATATTTCCCCCTTTTGATCAAGATATTTTCCCAAAAGCATCAATAGTGAAGAGCCAGGATTTTTTGTCTCATTTTTTGCTTTGTTTTGTTTGTTACCAGCATTCAGTGGCCTTTTGTCCCTCATGGTCTCTGAATTTACAAATATTGACAAAACATTTGGTTCTAAACAGTTTCTGAAACTGTTGAAACATTGAAACATTTGTCCCTGGCCTTTTGTGCCATTTTTCCAAAAGCATCAATAGTGAAGAGCCAGGATTTTTTGTCTCATTTTTTGCTTTGTTTTGTTTGTTACCAGCATTCAGTGGCCTTTTGTCCCTCATGGTCTCTGAATTTACAAATATTGACAAAACATTTGGTTCTAAACAGTTTCTGAAACTGTTGAAACATTGAAACATTTGTCCCTGGCCTTTTGTGCCAGGAAGGACCTTTCCTGGGTTCCATGTCCCACATCAGAAGGAACAAATGCAGACTAGAAAGCTATGGTGGTCACATTTGAGTAACAAGAAGGGATGGAAGAGAGACATCTCAGGCATTTCCCATCTAAAGTCTGTATCTTAAAAAAAGTGACTACAGCAAAGTGAAGTGAAGTCACTCAGTCGTGTCCAACTCTTTGTGACCCCATGGACTGTAGCCTACCAGGCTCCTCTGTCCATGGGATTTTCCAGGCAAGAATACTGGAGTGGGGTGCCATTTCTACAGCAAGAGCACACTTAAAACTGAAGGAATTAAGTCTTTATGAAGGCACACTGCAGGGATAAACAAGAAGTAATTAAACAGTTTGTTATCTCGAAAGAAACTGTTTAGAACCAAATGTTTTGTCAATATTTGTAAATTCAGAGACCATGAATTAGGATAGAAATCCAGAGTTTGTTTATAGTCTACATGAAAGAAAGAGACTTCTGTGAATTCTAAACCTTCTCGCAGGCCTTGTCCAGACATCTTGGGAAAGCTATCTCATTGGATGTCTGCTTCAGTTCTGGGAAATCCTTACCTTCAAGTCACCAGATGGTATATAAGCCCAGTCTCAGGGTCTGGTGCTCTTTTTAGATGTTTCATGTGCATCCAGGAATCTATCCCTGCAGTTTGTTGGCACAAGGGTAGGTTCTCAGTGCCCGATAGGGGCCATTTCAGTGAGTTTAAAGAGAGTCCTTCTGGAGGTATCTTTTCCAATAGATGAAATCTCCAGGTTGAAAAGTGTGATGCTTAAGGTTCTCCTCTCCTGAGAGTGCACTGTGAAAAGATTGCTCTTTTAATGCATGGCTATTTTGAATTAAAGCAATTAAGCCTTTACAATATTGAGTTTTATCTTCTTTTATCAGCTGCGTATCAAAAGAGGCAGGGGCCAGGAGCACTGGGTGATCTGTGACTAAAAGGTGAGCGTTCCAAAGGGGACGGGTTTGAGATTGAGAAGGACTAAGAGCAACACTTTGGGCCAGGGTGTTTGGAGGATCTTTACACATTTTGCCAATTGGGTCTTAACAGTGAGATGAGTACATTCGGCTAATCCTGAGAATTGAAGACAGTAAGCACAGTAAGGCAATGGCACCCCACCCCAGTACTCTTGCCTGGAAAATCCAATGGACGGAGTAGCCTGGTGGGCTGCAGTCCATGGGGTCGCTAACAGTCGGACAGACTGAGCGACTTCACTTTCACTTTTCTCTTTCATGCATTGGAGAAGGAAATGACAACCCACTCCAGTGTTCTTGCCTGGAGAATCCTAGGGATGGGGGAGCCTGGTGGGCTGCCGTCTATGGGGTCACACAGAGTCGGACACGACTGAAGTGACTTAGCAGCAGCAGCAGCAAGCACAGTAAAAAAAATTTATAAAACCAGCCAAACAGCACAGACTTGTTGAAGCATCTGACCAGTAAAATGAGTTCCACAATCAGTGTAAAGTTCAAGATGGTTTCCCACGGTAGGGATAATCTTTTCTAAAAGATTGCCTCTTCTAAAACTGTAACCACAGAAGAAGCAATGGCCTGTCTGCAAGGAAGTCTTCAGTCCAGTGAGAAAATATACAGACCATGACTAAACCATATTTATATCCATGAGATGGAGACAGCTATATGAATTCCATCTGCCAAACCTCGAATGGCTCATTAAGCAATTCAAGATGTCTGGGAGGAGTGCAAATGGGTTTCTCTGGCTTATATTTTGGACAGATGGGACAAGAGGGCAGATACTTTTTATGGTCTTATTAATATTTTCCCACCAGCATTGGTTCATGGATGTTGTCTTTTTGACAGTGTCAGGCAGTGCTGGGGTGTTTTGCAGTGAACGAGGGGAGAAGAGGAGCAGGGCTGAAGTTAGTAAATGTGAAAGGCTTATGTGAGGAGCAGTCAGCAAAAGAATTCCATACGAGGTGAGGCAACTGACTGAAAAGTGTCGGAGAAATCAGGAGGGTTTCCACCCCTTGGTATACCCCATGTATACCCCTTTGTATACATGGGGTACAAAGGTGGTTGAATGGAATCACATGATTATCTCTTCAGTGGCCTTAACCAGAGGGCAGTGGCAGGAAAGGCTCTGAGGCAAGAGAGATCCCTGTGCCATAGGGTTCAGCTGTTGGCTATAATACCCTACAGGTCGATGGTGGTCCCCGTGTTTTGGGGTGAGTGCTCTGAAGACATTCCCTTTCTTCTCATATACAAAGAGGCAGAAAGGAAGCTGGTAATTAGGATGTCCAAGGGCAGGTGGTCTCATTAAGTTTTTCTTTAGGTCTTCAAAGTCTGTGTCCTCCTGCTCTCCTCAATTAATGGGGTTGAGTTTTCTGGGTTTTAATAAGCATATAGGGGTGACCATAAGAGTGAAATCTGGAATCCAATTTCAGCAGTAGCCAGATAGTCTGAGACAATTTCATAGCTGGTGCTTAGTCTTTGTTTTGCTTTCTTAATTTTTAAACTCAACTTCGTATGTATAGGGGTGGGGGAGGCGGCAGGGAGCACGGGATGGGGAGGTGCTCCAGGGCCACTGTTGGTGCATCTCATGGCAGCCACGCTGTTGCCTGGGGCACCCGGACTTGATGGTGGGAAAGCAGGTGGGGTGGGGGTGCCAGGCACACACACAGAAACACACACATACACACATACACACATACACACACACCTCCCCCATACCCATGCAAACCCTGTCACACCTATCAATACACACACCCACACCCCAGACATCCATACACACACAACACACACATTCATGCACAGTCCCTCCACA
Organism: Oreotragus oreotragus; assembly: GCA_006410675.1. Taxonomy (NCBI): domain Eukaryota; kingdom Metazoa; phylum Chordata; class Mammalia; order Artiodactyla; family Bovidae; genus Oreotragus; species Oreotragus oreotragus. The sequence continues at coordinate 425,908 of SJYX01000100.1, forward strand.
TACACACCCATCTTTACACACACTGACACACTACACCACAAAACTCTTACACACACACTGACACACACCCCCACTTACACACATTCACACACACACATTCAGAGAGGTGTTGATTGGTCAAGAATACCTTAAAAAGGTCACTAAGACTTTTCTGGTTGGTGTGATAATTAAGATAACCCTGGGTCAGTTGTAGCTCAATAAATTATAGTTACTATTAAACATGAACTAAAGAGGCTTATCACAATAATATATATACATATATATATATATATATATATATATTTACAATGTTTTCCCAAATTCAAAAAGTATGGTGTTCATTATATAATATCTAATTGGTCCTCTTCAAATTTTATAGAAAGCCAGGTAGGGTATGTATAAATAAATATGCACACCCATCACAAATGTCGATTTCCCTTTGGAAATATTATTTCTGTTCCATGAGTTCAGTGGTGAAAGGCTGGTTTAGCAGTCCTTTTAAATCTCCAGCTTGACCCTGGTATACCCAACAGCTTTTCCAGCCTCCTCTCCAGCCCCTTGCCTGCCCTCACAGGCAGCCAGTGACCTCCATTCCTGCTCACAATTCCTGCTTCCCGGAGGATGAGACCTCTGGCTCTCACCCCAAATTTTATGCTTAGCCCAACCTCAGCTCATCAAATCAAATTAACAACCTCGTTGTGAGCACTCCTTCAGGTCAGGCTTTTACTTCTCTCTCACCACCTTGTCCCTAGCCTTCCTCCCGCTCCCAGGGAAGACGGCCCCTCCACCAGCACTCCTCTTCTGCTTCCTTTGCAAGCCCCTCTTTTGTCACCAATCCTCCTTGTAACTGGAAGCTTCCCACCAAAGCTGAGCCCTCCACACGCTCTCTCCTTTGGTATCTTTCAATGGTCAGCCATCCCCCTAGCTTTTTTTTCCTGGCTGCACTAGGTCTTCGCTGCTGCACGCAGGCTTTTCTCTAGACGCGATGAGTGAGGGATACTCCCCAGTTGTCTTGCTCGGCCTCAGGCTTGGTTGCCCTGCAGCATGTGGAATCTTCCTGCACCAGGTCTCAAAACCGAGTCGCCTGGATTGGCAGGTGGATCCTTAACCACTGGACCACCAGGGAAGTCCCTTCTAGCTTTTTAAGCATTGTAAAAAAATTTTTTTTTAAACACTACATTTTAAAGATATGAGATAAATAATTCCAAATGGTAGAAGTGACTTAAGCAGAAGCACACAGCAAATTGATGGCAAAATATAAGTTATCCGACAATCCCCCTCCTAGGTATAGACCCAGAAGAAGAAAAAAGGGACTCAAAAGATTCTTGGATATTCACAGCTACATTATTCACAATAGCCAAGGGGTAGGGGGGAGGACAACCAAGTGTCTATCAGCAGATAAACAGGCAAACAAAATGTGGTATCACCACCTGATAGAATATTATTAAGTCATGAAAAAAGTCCTGACACATGCTACAACATGAACAAACCTTGAAAATGTTCAGGTAAGTGAAATAGGCCAGATATCTAGACACAAAAGGACAAATACAGTGTGAGTCCACTTATTTGAAATATTTAGAGACAAATATCTCCATTTGAAATCCATAGAGACAAAGTAAAATGGAGGTTCTCAGTGTCGTGGAGAGAACGAATGGGCAGTTATTGTTTAATGGGTACAGAGCTTCTGTCTGGGGCGAAGTTCTGGAAATGAATAGTGATGATGGTTGCGCAATGATGTGAACGTACTTAATGCTACTAAAGTGCCCACTTAAGAATAATTAAAATGCTAATTTGTATTTTATATGTTTTACCATAATAAAAAAAACTTTTAAACAACATAGTTAGATGACCTGGATACAATTACTACTCTGCCATTAATTAGATCATAAGTCACCTGCTTCCTAGACTGAAGTGCATAAGAAATGTCAGTCACTGATTACTGATTCCCAGACCCTTGTGTCCAGACCTCAGTAGCCACGTTTCACCTTGCTACTCCCAGGCTCAGCTCAAAGAAGATTATGCTCAATCTCTTTAAACTTGGCGCTCAAGTTCCCTTCTGCTCTTTCAGTAGGTTCATGCCATCATTCTTTTAAATACCTGCCCTATTCACCCCTTTCTCTCATTATTACCTCCTCCTACCCCAGCTCACATAACTTCTGCTTCAGCCCCTCAGTTGCTTTTCCACCCCATCTACAGCTGCTATGGTCACCGTTGTCAATCCAATCAGCAAATCTCAGAGCTAGACAGAATCTTTCCCTTGTCAACCAACAACAATAAAACAGCCAGTAATTTTACTAGCAAAAATGGTTTATTTGGGAGCAGTAAAGAATTGCAATCTAAGGCATGCAACTATGGTGAACCACGTGCAAGCTGTTAGGCACTGGAGAGGAAACTCTTTTATAGAGGAGGAGGGGAAATGAGGAGGGACTGTTATAAACAAAAGTCCATTGGAGGCTAATTACTTTACAATATTGTATTGGTTTTGCCATACATCAACATGAATCCGCCACAGGTATACACATGTTCCCCATCCTGAACCCTCCTCCCACATCCCTCCCCGTACCATCACTCTGGGTCGTCCCAGTGCACCAGCCCCGAGCATCCTGTATCCTGGATCGAACCTGGCCTGGTGATTCGTTTCTTATATGATATTAAACGTTTCAATGCCATTCTCCCAAATCATCCCACCCTCTCCCTCTCCCAATTAGTATGTATTCATTCATTCTTCTTTCGTTTTTGACTGTGATGGGTCTTTGTTGCTGCACAGGCTTCTCTCGCGTTTGGCAAGTGGGGACCACTCTCTCGTTGTGGTGTGCGGGCTCCTCATTGCAGTGGCTTTGCTTGTTGGGGAGCACTCTGGAGTGAGGGCCTCAGTGGTTGCGGCATGTGAGATCAGTAATCGTGGCTCCCAGGCTCAAGAGCACAGGCTCAGTAGTTGTGGCGCACGGGCTTAGTTGCTCCACGGCTTGTGGGATCTTCCCAGACCAGGGATCGAATCTGTGTCTCGTGCAGTAGCAGGCAGGTTCTTTACCACGGAGCCACAAGGGAAGCCTGGTGCTTGGTTTTTGATGTGGGGACGTTCAGGATGCTAGGAAGCCTATCTGGATCCAAACACAGTCCCTGTTCTGAGGTCAGGTGCCCTATATACCAAACCTGAATTTAAGCAAACTGACATTTCCTTTGGAGATTTTAAGTCCCTTTAAGGCCAAATTCTTAGCAGGTAGATGTTGTCTTCCTGTGAGGAGGGTTGAGAAGCAGAGCATAGGAGCAAATCATCTATGTATTGTAAGAAAGTAGAAAACTTTACATCAGCCTAATCAGCTTTCAAGATTTGCGAAAAGTAAGGACTTTCTGTGAAATCCTGGGGCATCGCTGTACAGGTGTTTTGTTGTCTGTTCCGGGTGAAGGCAAAAAGATACTGGCTAACCTTGTCAAGTCGGGGAAGGCAATGGCACCCCACCCCAGTACTCTTGCCTGGAAAATCCAATGGAAGGAGTAGCCTGGTGGGCTGCAGTCCATGGGGTCGCTAACAGTCGGACAGACTGAGCGACTTCACTTTCACTTTTCTCTTTCATGCATTGGAGAAGGAAATGGCAACCCACTCCAGTGTTCTTGCCTGGAGAATCCCAGGGATGGGGGAGCCTGGTGGGCTGCCGTCTATGGGGTCACACAGAGTCGGACACGACTGAACTGACTTAGCAGCAGCCATAGTAGTAACCTTGTCAAGTAGAATACTGAAAAATACACTGCATAGATTAACTACAGTGAAAGTTTTAGCTTCCAGTGGGAACAGATGTCAGTAGCATGTGGGCATTAGGAACAACAGGGTGTCAGAGGATGCATGTTAAGTCACTTTAGTCATGTCCAACTCTTAGCAACCCTATGGATTACAGCCCACCAGGCTTCTCTGTCCATGGGACTCTCCAGCAAGAATACTGAAGTGGGTTGCCATGCTCTCCTTCACGGGATCTTCCCGACCCAGAGATCAAACCTGCATCTCTTAAGTCGCCCGCATTGGCAGGCAGGTTTCTTACCACTGGCGTCACCTGGGAACCCTGTCAAAGAATAAGAGTGCTTTTATTGCTCAGAGGTCATCCCTTGGGTTTTCTCATAAGTAAAACAGGGGTATTAGAGGGATTCAGTTCAGTTCAGTCGCTCAGTCATGTCCAACTCTTTGCAACCCCATGAACTGCAGCACGCCAGGCCGCCCTATCTATCACCAACTTCCAGAGTCTACCCAAATCCATGTCCATTGAGTCGGTGATGCCATCCAACCATCTCATCCTCTGTCATCCCCTTCTTCTCCTGCCTTCAATCTCTACCAGCATCAGGGTCTTTTCAAATGAGTTAGCTCTTCACATCAGGTGGCCAAAGTACTGGAGTTTCAGCGTCAACATCAGTCCTTCCAATGAACACCCAGGATTGGTCTCCTTTAGGATGGACTGGTTGGATCTCCTTGCAGTCCAAGGGACTCTCAACAGTCTTCTCCACAACACAGTTAGTGCGAGGGATAATGAGGCCATGAGCCCTGAGACCCTCTCTCATGGGCTTTATACACTGAAGGAACTTCTTTACTTACTTGTTGTCTAGTCACTAAGTCATGTCCGACTCTTTATGACCCCATTCACTGTAGCCTGCCAGGTTCCTCTGTCCATGGACTTCCCAGGCAAGAATACTGGAGTGGGTTGATAGGAAATTGATTAATTCTTGGGAGAGGTTTGAAGCGATCTATCTGAAACCTGATGGAAGGTGCACTGTGGATTTCACCAATACCAGCTGGAGATTTTTGCCAACTGAGGAGTGTGATAACTGATTCAACAGGGACAAAGAATCAGTGTTTCAAGAATCAGCTCCAGGACTGTTGGAAACAGAAAAAAGATATCAAAAGATCATTTAATTTACCTGGCTGGGTATTTTGATGGGTACTATCAAATTTAGAATTATTTCCCCCTTTTGGGAGAAAGAAATTCTTGCATAACACTCTTCCAAGAAGCCTTAACCTAATAATGAATGGAGGCAAAGGAGCTAAGGAGAAAGGGTGTGTATCTCTCAAAGGGCCCAAACAAAAGGGAGAAGGCTGAGAGACAGGAGCCTGTTGAGGGTTATTAGAGATCCCCTATCTGAACTGTATTACTTCTCTGCAGTGGGGTTGAGCGCCGAGAGTGGGGCTCTGCTCTCGGTAAAGACAGAAGTTCCTTCCTAATTTGGAGAGATGTTTCTTCAAGCTGATTAAGAGAGAAAATTGTGAAGAGCCTCATAGTTTCTTGGGGCCCCCTCACTGGTCCTTAGGAGGACATTGGAAAGGCTGATGAAAGGGCTGATGCTTGAATTTGTAGCAGTCTTTTTTCTAATGCCCTGGCTCTTTGCAATAGTGGAAACTAGAAGGTTTTTTACTTTGTTTGCTAAGATGCTTCAGTCGTGTCCGACTCTGTATGACCCCATAGATGGCAGCCCACCAGGCTCCCCCATCCCTGAGATTTTCCAGGCAAAAATACTTGAGTGGGGTGCCATTTCCCTCTCCAATGCATGAAAGTGAAAAGTGAAAGTGAAGTCGCTCAGTCGTGTCCGACTCCTAGCAACCCCATGGACTGCAGCCTACCAGCTCCTCCGCCAATGGGATTTTCCAGGGAAGAATACTGGAGTGGGGTGCCATTGCCTTCTCCTTTTACTTTGTTTAGGGACCTTCATTTGCTGGAGATGAAGATTAAGAATTTAAGTGGCCTTTCTTTTTGGTGACTTTTTGGTGCAAGTGAGCTGACTTGCCAAATTAACTAAATCTGAAATGGACATAGTTCCCCATTCCATCCAGGCCCTTTTAACAAAAGATCCCAGTTCAGTCTCTTAATAAACATAGAGGTAACAGTTACCCTAATGGACTCAACATCTGAAGGAAGATCAAAGTTTTCTTTAAAAATAACCTGAAGTTCATTAGAAAAGGGTCAGCAGATTTTGGTGTGCAAGGCTGAATTTCGTTCTGATCAACAGGCTTAGGAAAGGCTACTGTAATTGCTTGGTGGAGGTTTTCATCGAGTGTTCTCACCTCTTGCCAAAAGTTAGGGATTTGCACTTCTAAATCCCCTCCAGGATGTTCCCATGGGGGTTAGTTTCATCCAGTGTTTGCTTGACTCTCACCATCAAGCACATAAACTATTTGATATAAATCTGAGAAACCAGACTGGCTGGTTTGAACAACTATGTGAAAATCTTCAGCAAACCCATGAGGTTCCTCAGTTACTTTAAGAAACTCCTTAACTATGGTTCACAATTCATCCAGGGAATAGAGGTAACCTGGGCTTTATCTGGATGCTCTGAAGATTTCCCTTTGAAGGGTCAGGTTCTGATAGGCCCAGAGGAGTAAGATGGCACTAGGGCTGGAGCCTGAAACAAACAAGAGGAGAGACGAACATGAGGCTTTGGATGCCATTTTGTTTTTCTTTAATCATTTGTTTCCCTCTTAATTTAATTATTGTGTTTTTCAAAGAGGTCATATTAGACTCCTGATAAAGTTTGGAAGCTTCAAAATGCCAATTAAAATAGGTGTCCAATTCCGTTTTGATGATTTCAGAGCCAGGACTGTTTAATACAATTTTGAGAAATGTAAGTTTGGGGAATTCAAAAGTTCTCTATAATGGCCATCAATTTTTTAAAATTACTTTTGATTTTTTTTTTTACTTTATTTATTTGAACTCCCAAACATGAACCCCCCACCCCACCTCCCACCCCACATCATCCCTCCGGATAATCCCCATGCACCAGCCCCAAGCATCCTGCATCCTGCATCGAACACAGACTAGCGATTCGCTTCCCACACGACAGTATACATATGTCAATGCTGTTCTCCCAAATCATCCCACCCTCTACCTCTCCTTCAGAGTCCAAAAATCCACTCTACACATCTGTATCTCTTTTACTGTCTTGCATACAGGGTCCTCATTACCATCTTTCTAAATTCCATATATATGTGTC
>SJYX01000100.1:432890-462784 GCA_006410675.1 Oreotragus oreotragus
TTTCTTACATGATAGTATACATATTTCAATGCTATTCTCCCAAATCATCCCACCCTCTCCCTCTCCCTCTCCCTCAGAGTCCAAAAGTCCGCTCTACACATCTGTGTCTCTTTTGCTGTCTTGCATACAGGGTCCTCATTACCATCTTTCTAAATTCCATATATATGTGTTAGTATACTGTATTGGTGTTTTTCTTTCTGGCTTACTTCACTCTGTATAATCGGTTCCAGTTTCATCCATCTTATTAGAACTGATTCAAATGTATTCTTTTTAATGGCTGAGTAATACTCCATTGTGTATATGTACCACCGCTTTCTTATCCATTCATCCACTGATGGACATCTAGGTTGTTTCCATGTCCTGGCTATTATAAACAGTGCTGTGATGAACATTGGGGTACATGTATCTCTTTCTATTCTGGTTTCCTCAGTGTGTATGCCCAGCAGTGGCATTGCTGGGTCATAAGGCAGTTCTGTTTGCAATTTCTTAAGGAATCTCCACACTGTTCTCCATAGTGGCTGCACTAGTTTCCATTCCCACCAACAGTGTAAGAGGGTTCCCTTTTCTCCACACCCTCTCCAGCATTTATTGCTTGGGTACTTTTGGATCGCAGCCATTCTGACTGGTGTGAAGTGGTATTTCATTGTCGTCTTGATTTACATTTCTCTGATAATGAGTGACGTTGAGCATCTTTTCATGTGTTTGTTAGCCATCCTATGTCTTCTTTGGAGAAATTTATCCTAAGAAATTTGAAAGGCCCACCTGAGACAACCATAAGGCTGTATAACTAACACACATATTGTTAATGCACACACACACACACACACACAATAGCAGAAAAATTCTGAGATGTTTCTCAATGATCCCTACATCTTTGTGTTCCAAAACAGGAGCAATGGCAGCCCAGGCCATAATAAGTAATTGCTTATATGCTCATATCCTAACAGTCCTCAGAATCATTGAGTTTTGCCCTAAAACTTAGGGCTTCTGCTCATCTTTTCTTTATTGTTGTAGTTGATAGAGTAATGTCCATATCCTAATCCCCAGGAACTTTGATATGTTTATTGTGTAGAAACTGAGACTTTGCAGATGTGGTTAAGGGCTTAATCTGGATAGGCCCAGTGTCAACACAAACATTCTCATATGAGGGAAGTTGGTTAGGGGGTCAAAGTGAGTAGTAGACTATGATGTGATGGATAAAAGAAGTTGTTGTAATATGAAGAAGGGATCATGAGTCAAGGCATGCAGGCAGCCTCTAGAAGCTAGAAAAGATCAGGACATAATTATTCCTTTAAGCCTTTAGAGGTAATACAGCCTTACAACACCTTGATTTTTAGAGTTTTGATTTCCAGAGCTCTAAAAGAACAGTTTTTTGTTATCCTATACCACTGGGTTTAAAGTAACTTGTTACCACAACAACAGGAAACTAATAACAAGCAGCAACAACTCTTGCTGAACATATATATAACCTACGGACTAGAAAGTCTACTAACATATATCCACCAGATATTTTACCAAAAAACATGTATTATAAATTTTATATCAGCAATATGTAAAAATCAAAACTATAGATACATTGTAGGCCCATCAAGAAATCATGCATTAACTCAGGAATATGCATAAAATGAAATGCTACAATTCAAAAATAAAAACTATACTACTGATATATTCAGCAACATGGATGACTCTTACAAATGCCTCATTAAAAGATGTCAGGTCAAGGTGAATAATGCATGATTGCATTTATTTAAAAAACAACTTTAGAAACAAAAATAATCAGTGGCATTAGAGGCAAGGATATCGGCTTCTTTAGCGAGTTATTAGTGATTAGGAAAAATCATAAAGGAACTTCTTAGGTTGAGAATATTCCATTATATAATTTGGGTGGTGGTAACATAAGTTGGTTTACTCTAAAAATTTAACAAGCTGCAAACATGATTCATGTCATTTTCTGTATACATTACACTTCAGTAGGGAGCTTATTTAAAACAAAAAAATATGAGTACTTAAACAAAATGGCACTCTCTAATCCTTGATTAAAAGAGTTGAAGGAGAATGCAAGACCAGATTCTCTCAGTTTGGGCAGAGCATTATGTAGCAGGCTGCTCCATAGCTATGTGAAGGTTGCTCAGTCATGTCCGACTCTGCGACCTCATGGAGTATAAAGTCTGTGGAATTCTCCAGCCCAGAATACTGGAGTGGATAGCCTTTCTCTTCTCCACGGGATCTTCTGAACACAGGGATCGAACCCAGGTATCCTGCATTGAAGGAGGATTCTTTACCAACTGAGCAACAAGGGAAACCCAAGAATAGGCTAGCCTATGAATCATGGTGCTTGGTTCAGTTGCCCTGTCTGGTTCGGTCAGCTATAAACTAAGTGGAGGACACAGTGTACTTACAGGAAGAACTATAAAGAGGAAAATTTACCTTAAAAAGGAACTGAAGGATGTCTGGCTGGAACTGTTATGATGATGTTTCACTACAAGAATCTTATATATTTACAATATATCGAAGCAATCAAACTTGATTATCTGAGCTTTTGAAAGGAACCTTTTAAAGTCTTTGCAACCCTAATTAAGGTGATTTGGAAGCAATAACTTTAATGTTGATCATTAAGCGTGACAGTAGATGGTAAACAAGAGATGCTGAGAAGCCCAGCGGTCCCTGCTGTTATTTCAAAAGTAATATGTTTGAAATAAAGTCACTGAGACTAAGGTTCTTGTGACAGGACAAGGTGATCTGGGAGGCAGGTAATAAAGCCAAGTTAGGATAATTGGTCTTGTTTCCCCAGGTGTATCTTAATAATTAATTAGGGCTCAACATTTATTGTTTCTTCTGCATTTTCCTAGGTCTCAGTTATCATGACATAAAGTTTACTAGAGTAAAATAGAATTAATTGGAAAAACAAAGCAATCAATTTCAAATAATGTGTTTAAATCAATTGATCATAAAGTCAGCAAATTATGTCTTGTTTACCAAGAAACAGCTGTTTTAAATTAGTTGAACTGCAGTTTTCATGGCCTTAGATAAACTAAAACTTGGTATTTTTTTAAAGTGAAATACAAAATTAAATTGTTTTCAGAAGTTTGGTGCTTTTAAAATGACTGGAATGTCTAAATGAAATTATTGTTCACTTTCCATACATTTCTTTTGAGAAAAACTATAAGGAGTTACATAGGCTTTGTTTTATTTTGCTTTTTAATAATATTTTTAAAACAAATATCATCTTCCATTAGGGTTTTAAGATAGAATTAGTGTTTAGAACTTATATTTTGTGATTGAAAGTTGCACCATAGCTACCAGATTTCAATAACTTACTTTGGAGATAAGTTTGATTCTGTGAACTCTTTGGAAAGGAAGATTCTGTAGGAAAAATAGTCAAGTTGTGGGCTAAAAGTTCATTAAACTAATTGTTTCAGGACCTTTGTACCCTATTTCAGGAATAGATTATGCCAATATATGATTGATATGTTCATTCAGTCAATAGATATGTATTGAAGTTGTATTATATCCATTTGTAAATCCTAAATTTTCATTAATTTATTCATTTGACAAAGAATACTTTAAACATCCTTTAGGCCATGGCAAAATAATTAGTATTGGATCAGCCCTTCACCATAAACAGTTATACTAAAAACATAAAAGGCAACTATTTTCAAATATTTTTTAGGGATTAAGCAAATGACAGTGAAAAACCACAGTCCTTGACAGAAAGGAAACATTTAATGTCAGTTCTGCATTTTCTTTGGCTTCCTGCCTACAGTGATACATTTGACTGTGGCACGTGAAAGTGGGGAGCAAGTGGACCAAGAAGTAGTAGTCTGAGTAGGAAAGTAGAAATCAGAATTCTGTGTTTCTAATGCTACTTGAATTTATGGAGTATAAAGGAAAGAGCTGGTCAGAAGGGAGGACTGTGCTTATGCCAGATGAATTTTCATAAAACTTGGCAGAGAGTAGCTGCTATGGCATTGAGAGCAGAAAGGAAATACTACACAGTAAGCAGGACTGGGAGATGTTGGAATGCCTGATCAGGGTGGGTATATTTCATTGAGGAGTTCAGTTATTTAGTTGAGAACTCAGAAAAAACAGTAAGAATTATTACTCTAGAGTAAATAATACACTCTGGGACTAAGGTAAAATCGAAACTCTATCAACTCTAACAAATAATAAATCAAGTCTTAAAGGGTCAAGATGGTATGCCATAAATTTAGCTTCTTACCAAAACAAAACTCAAAGCTGTTAAATGAAATTAGAGATCTTTCCAGTGTATCATGCAAATGTACAGCATTAAAAAAAATTTTAGTCATGTGAAGATGGAGAAAAATGTGAAATATGAATGATTTTTTTTTCAAGTTCAATTGATGCAGACAGTGCAATGATCTAGATGTTCATATTAGTGATCAGGAACTTTGAGATCAGTTCAGTTCAGTCACTCAGTCATGTCTGACTCTTTGTGAGCCTGTGGACTGCAGCATGCCAGGCTTCCCTGTCCATCAGGAATTTTAAATATATCCAAAGTTCTTAATGAAAAGATGGATAAAGAGAGTGAACATAGGATACAAACAAACAAAATCATATATTGACAATACCTTACAAAGCAGTTATAAAGAGAGAAGTTTTAAAGTATAAGAGAAAAAAGTCACCAAGAGAAAAACATGCAAGTGATATGAGGTATACTCAGAAAAAACAGAGTCCAGAATAGATGGGGCATTTTTAAACTGGCAAAAGGAAAATAAAAAGTAACAAAATCACAGTTAATCTAGAAGTCATTATCCAGCATGAATATTCTTTTACGAGCAGGAAAAACAAGCACATTTTTTTCTCCCCTGATGATTCAAAAATGAATTCATCTCCAGTAAATCTAGACTTATGTAAAGAAAAACACAAATGAAGTCTTCAGTCTGAAGGAAAATGTTGTATATTCTTACCATTTACCAATTTAAATGAAGTGAAGAAAATATAATTTTAAGCAATATTAGTAAGTTATTGATATTGTATTCCAGGATTAATCTTGTAAACTTGCAGAAGTGACATATATCACTTCCAGGAATGGATTATAAAGCTATGCAGATTATATCTTTTGAGGTCTCTATCTCCTGCAAACTCTATCTTCTGGGAGAGACAAATCAGCACACTTAGGCAGCTTTTGAAGAGACTTAGGCTTCTGACTGACAGAAATCTCTGGCCAGTGAGAAACTGAGGTCTGCTAACAGTCTTACAATTGAATTTGAAAGCAGATTATTTGACTCCATTTAAACCTTCTGGTTATTGCATTCCTGTCTGACACCTTGATGACACTACTCAGCAGTGGTCACAGGACTGGAAAAGGTCAGTTCTCCTTCCAATCTCTAAGAAAGACAATGCAAAAGAATGTTCAAACTACTGTACAATTGCACTCATCTCACACACTAGCAAAGTAATGCTCAAAACTCACCAAGCAAGGCTTCAAAAGTACATGAACTATGAACTTCCAGATGTTCAAGCTGGATTTAGAAAAGGCATAGGAACCAGGAATCATATTGCCAACATCTGTTGGATCATCAAAAAAGCAAGAGAGCTCCAGAAAAATATTTAATTCTGCTGTATTTACTACAGCGTAACCTTTGACTGTGTAGATCAAAACAAACTTGAAAATTCTTCAAGAGATGGGAATAACAAACCACCTTACCTGCCTCTTGAGATATCTGTAGTCAAGTCAAGAAGCAACAGTTAGAACTGGACATGGAACAGACTGGTTCCAAATTGGGAAAGGAGTATGTCAAGACTGTGTATTGCAACTCTGCTTATTTAACTTATATGCTGAGTACATCATGTGAAATGCCAGGCTGGATGAATCACAAGTTGGAATCAAGATTGCCAGGAAAATATCAATAACCTCAGATATGCAAATGACACCACCCTTATGGTAGAAAGTAAGAAGAACTAAAGAGCTTCTTGATAAAAGTGAAAGAGGAGAATGAAAAAGCTGGCTTAAAACTCAACATTCAAAAAACAAAGGTCATGGCAACAGTCCCATCACTTCATGTCAAATTGGTGGGGAAACAATGGAAACATTATGTTCAGTTCACTTCATGTCAAATGGGTGGGGAAACAATGGAAACATTAAGTTCAGTTCAGTTGCTCATTTGTGTCCGACTCTTAGAGACCCCATGAACTGGAGCAGGTCAGGCCTCCCTGTCCATCGCCAACTCCCACAGTTTACCCAAACTCATGTCCATTGAGTCAGTGATGCCATCCAACCATCTCATCCTCTGTTGTCCCCTTCTCCTGTCACCTTCAATCTTTCCCAACATCAAGATCTTTTCAAATGAGTCAGTTCTTGGCATCATGTGTTCAAAGTGTTGGAGTTTCAGCTTCAACATCAGTTATTTCAATGAACATTCAGGACTGATTTCCTTTAGGATGGATTGGTTAGATCTCCTTGCAGTACAAGGGATTCTCAAGAGTCTTCTCCAATACCACAGTTAGAAAGCATAAATTCTTTNAGTGTAAGAGGGTTCCCTTTTCTCCACACCCTTTCCAGCATTTATTGCTTGCAGACTTTTGGATCACAGCCATTCTGACTGGTGTGAAGTGGTATCTCATTGTGGTCTTGATTTGCATTTCTCTGACAATGAGTGATGTTGAGCATCTTTTCATGTGTTTGTTAGCCATCCGTATGTCTTCTTTGGAGAAATGTCTATTTAGTTCTTTGGCCCATTTTTTGATTGGGTCGTTTATTTTTCTGGAATTGAGGTGCATAAGTTGCTTGTATATTTTTGAGATTAGTTATTTGTCAGTTGCTTCATTTGCTATTATTTTCTCCCATTCAGAAGGCTGTCTTTTCACCTTGCTTATAGTTTCCTTTGTTGTGCAGAAGCTTTTAATTTTAATTAGATCCCATTTGTTTATTTTTGATTTTATTTCCAGTATTCTGGGAGGTGGATCATAGAGAATCCTACTGTGATTTATGTCGGAGAGTGTTTTGCCTATGTTCTCCTCTAGGAGTTTTATAGTTTCTGCTCTTACATTTAGATCTTTAATCCATTTTGAGTTTATTTTTGTGTGTGGTGTTAGAAAGTGATCTAGTTTCTTTCTTTTACAAGTGGTTGACCAGTTTTCCCAGCACCACTTGTTAAAGAGATTGTCTTTACTCCATTGCATATTCTTGCCTCTTTTATCAAAGATAAGGTATCCATATGTGTGTGGAGTTACTTTTGATTAGTCAGTCCATTTAGTTAGAAATGCACATGAGGAAGAACGGTGGTTTTTAAACATAAAATCGCCCAGCGTACCTATAAGGAAGGTGCCCCCAAAACATTTGGATAATTGGGTTCCATTTTTCAGAGCTTTTTCTTGAGAGCAAAAGAATCATTCCTAAAAAGCACACAAGTCAAATACTTCCAGGAAAAGTCTGATTGCAAAAGTCTGAAGCCAAAATTCCAACTGAGTGCTCATAGACAAACCAAAAAAGGACAAAGCCTTTAAATAGACCCCAAATAAAGCCTGGAAAGCTTCAGAATGCAAAAAGAGTGGAGCTCAGATTCAGGAGGAAAACTTACCCTAAAACTCCAGGATCAGCGAGAAAGCAGTGGACTCACTGGGCTCCGTGGGTACCAGGATGTCTCCTCACCAGCCTCAGAGTTGTCCCACTAGGGAGAGGGGTGAGGGGCCGTCGTCTACTCTACATTTTGAACTTCCGTGTAATATCAACCCAAAACAATGAAACTGTCGGCTATTTTACCAGCAGGATGGGTTCATTTGGGAGCAGCAAAGAATTGCAGCTCAAGACATGCAACCACAGTGAATCACTTGCAAGTCCTGTTAAGTAAAGGAGAGGGAACTCTTTCATAGAGAAGGGAAAAGCTGGGTGGGGCTGTTATAAGCAAAAAGTCCTTTGCAGGAAACTGAGAGTTTGAAGTATACTGTCTTTCCATTAGCTAAATTGTGACAGCCTCTCATTGGCTGAGCTGTTTCCAGGCAAGGAGAAAATCTCTTCCTCCTTCTTCTGGCAGTTTCATTCCTGCCAGAAATGCAAGGTACATCTTCCTGTTGGGATATATATTGACTTTGACTGGTACGAGCCTGAGAGCTCCCATTCTGGCCTCTTGACTCCATTTCAGTGAGGTTCCCCCTTATTAATCTGCATAGCCTCTGCCCTCTTCTGATGCATAAATACTCTTAACGCAATCTTAGAAAAGTGCGTGTAGTGTCAGCTCAAACACTTCCAGGATCGGGCAATTGACTCCACCCCATGACCTGTAGGTGGAGTCCACGCTCCTTAGCTTGGCATTCGGGGATCAGACCATTACCCACTCCTCCAGCTGACCTCCAGACAGTTCCCCTGCACACATTATGTTTCAACCAACATGGATAACTCACAAAGTCCAGCACCCACCATGCATTTAAACTTCCATGCCTTTCCTTGGTTGTTCTCTCTATTAGGGATTGCCTTCTAAATTAGAGTAAATCAGAGGTTTTCTCCACTCTTCCTTCAAGTCCCAACTATTTATCTCCTCTGTGAAACCCCTAATGCACCTCCCTGACAGAAGAACAAATAATTCATCTTTGTGCCCCCCTGCTCGCTATACCTCGCTCACCCTTTAGCTACTTGCATCATAATCTTGGTGTCTGAGAGAGGGTGAAATGCCTTATTTCTAGGTCCCAAAACATAACCAGTGCTGGCATTTAACAATTAACTCACTTATATTTAACAGGAAGTTACTGACTGTTATTGATCAGTATACTGTGGGAACAAAAAAGATACATTCCCTGCCCTTACAGAGCTGAATGTCTAGCAAGAGGGATAGAAAACCACCGTAGAAAAAGACATATAAATAACAGTTATTGATAACTGCTAAGGAGAAGATAGGGATATTATGAGAAAAAATAATGGGGAAACCTAATGTCACACGAGCATATGTTCCTCGGTTCTTTGTCTCATCACAACAAAGATTTAGAGCGACGGACATTAACGCCCTCATGCGTCACAGCTCTCGGGTCTTGGACGAACCGTGTTATAGCTTTTAGGCAGATCAGTGTTACAGCTCTATTTTATTTAGAAGATAGCAGGAGAATCCATCCTCGAAGCTTGAGGGCATGCCAACCCAAAGACTTGAAGGGAAGAGAGTGGAGGAGCGCGTGGGGGAAGGAGAGAGAGAAAGAGCGCACGCACGCGGGAGATGGAGACAGAAAGCGCTTTGGCTCCTCCTTTTATGTGTTTTTGCCTCCACCTGGGCCCGCCCTGTGCAAACTGGGCTTAGCCAGGGGTGCTGTTTGTTCTACCTGAAGTCTTCACTCTGGTCCTCGGACCTTCCTTTGATCTTCCTTGTTTTTTAGCCACCGCCAATTTTGGACTCCTTGTCCCTATTCTACCTACCTAACACTAATATCAATGTTTGATGACTTAACAAGTCAAAGAATGAATTAATTAAATCATCCAATCAAAGAATGGTGGAGAACTCTGATTTTATAAGGACTAATGTGTGTGTGATGGTTGCAAGCATGTACGCTGGAGCCAGGCTGCTTGAGTTCATATCTTAGATAGGCCACAAACCAGCTGTGTGACCTTGGACAAGTACTTAAGCTCTCTGTGTCTCACTTCCCTCTCTGATAAAATGTGAGATAACAATATTATCTCAATTAACTGCTTATTAGTCAGTTTTGGCTGCATAACAAACAATCCCAAAATCTCAGTGGCTTACAATCTCTACATTCCTTTTCTTTGTCACGGGTTTTTTCAGACAGCTGAAGTTCTGCTGGGTTGGGTCATGATCAGCAAGTCTTGGCTGAGGCTGCAGACCGTGGGTTGAGTTCAGGTTGGCTCTGTGTTTTCTCTCATTCTCCATGAACCAGCAGTTTTCCAGGTTTATCTCATAAGGAATCACAGGCGCATAGGCAGGCAAGCCAAGTCCTCCAAACACACTAAGGCCATACTAAAGAGGCAAACTGCTGACATATCATTGGCCAAGGTCAGTCACTATCACCAGAGTGATGTTATTAGTCTGCTTGGGCCGCCATAACAAAACAGCACAAGCTGGATGGCTTAATGACAGAACTTTATTTTCTCACATTCTGGTGGCTGGAAATCCAGCTCAAGGTGCTAGCAAGATGGGTTTCTGGCGAGACTTCTCTTCCTGGCCTACAGACAGCCACCTTCTCCCTGTGTCCTCACATAGCCTGTCTTCTGTGTGCATTCTCCTGCTAGCTCTTCCTCTTTCTATAAAGACACCAGTCCTATTGGATTAGGCCCCCATTCATATGGCTCCATTTAACTTTAATTACCCCCTGAAAGGCTTTATCTCCAAGGACAGTCACATTGGGGGTTAGTGCTTCAACACAAGGATTTGGACAGACACAGTTGAGTCCATAATACATGGGAAATATACTCCCCTTATTCTAGAGGGAGCCCCTGTCATATCACACAGCAAAGGGTGTAGGGGCATAATTCTATATCAAGGAATAAAGAAATGGCAGCAGTAATCTGATCTACCATAAACTGTTGCAAGGGTTAAATATGTTTATTCATGTAAAGTATTTAAGATAATGTTTGGCATTTCAGTTCAGTTCAGTTCAGTCGCTCAGTCGTGTCTGACTCTTTGCGACCCCATGAATCACAGCATGCCAGGCCTCCCTGTCCATCACCAACTCCCAGAGTTCACTCAGACTCATGTCTGAGTCCGTGATGCCATCCAGCCATCATTTTCTTCCAAGGAGTAAGCATGTTTGAGTTTCATGGCTGCAGTCACCATCTGCAGTGATTTTGGAGCCCCCAAAAATAAAGCTTGCCACTGTTTCCACTGTTTCCCCATCTATTTGCCATAGAGTGATGGGACTGGATGCCATGATCTTAGTTTTCTGAATATTGAGCTTTAAGCTAGCTTTTTCAGTCTCCTCTTTCACCTTCTATTCTGGGACACAAAGATCCAGGCTGTTTGTATCCTCTGGACCTGCCACCTCAGTACATGCCTTTCTTTGTAGAATGGTGGGAGAAAAGGGAGTCAGAGCATTGCCTGCTGATTCCTGAGTGCTTCAACCCAGGAGTGCCTCTTGCTCACGGCCCATTGCCCAGACCCCATCACGTGGGATGGGAGCACATGGGTGAACAGTGGACAGCACCTGCCTGATTCAGAGTTTTCAGCATTCTGGGGAAGTGACGCAAACTTACTGCATCCGAGTCTGTGAAATACAGGCTCTGTCAATGTCACTATTTTTTAAAAGTGTCTGTTTAAAGAGACATATTTAAAGGGATATATAGCATCCATGCTTATGATTAGACATACATAAGCAGCATATAACTATTTCATAAAATAATTCTTTCTCCCTCACTTTTTGTAAGTTATTCTCGTTGTATGGATGTGAAGATTATTTTTTGGTAAAAGTATTGTTTTTCTGTTTGGGTGTTAAAGGTCAAAGACACACAGCATGTGGGCAGGAAGCAGGGTTTCACTTGAATAAGAGGTTTTTCCTGGTGCCAGGCATGAATTCTAGGAATATTCTGAGGAAGAAGCAAAGCTCTCCCTTCCAAAGGGAATCCAGAGCTGAAAGGCACTGCTCAGAGAGGCAGTAGAGTGAGGCTACTCCTCTCAAAGTGGGTAAGACAATCAAGAGCTAATAATCTCTTGCATGTCTGGAAAAAGGACAATAAGCAGACTAAGGACTGGAGAGCAAGGCTCCTCGAAAAGGGCCTGGTTTACCTTTGAGACAGCTTTTAGAAAGGAAGCAGAAAAGTCTTGTTAATTTAGATGGCGATTGGAATAAAGGAAGTGGGAAGAACCCTGTGGAAGGCTTTCTCCTGGATCCAAAGGCAATGTGCAAGGGTGAGCCTGGCTCTCATGACGCCTTGGGGGCAGGAGGGTGGGATGTGAGGCTGGGGAAACGGACAGTGGCTAGATGTGCCTCCAGAGTCAATGCCAAGAAGCTGTGGGCTTCGTTTCAGGACAATACATGATTAGATTTTCATCTTAGAATTCAATATTCAGTGAATGAATGGATGATGAATAAATCCAAAGGGGGCCATTGGAAACAGACCTCTCACTAGTCTGTCTGTTGATATACCTTGTGTTCACACACTTGCAATTTCTCAATAGTCTCCGCACCAATGATACATCTTCCTTACCACATATGTAGTAGTGAACACAGTTTTCACTAATAGCTGACTGGAAATAGCCAAACTCATCATACATGTCCAGTCTAAGAATTCCACATACATGTGTCAAAGTAGAGGGATAGGCAGGCCAACAGTCTTTGTGACACAATATCCCAAAAGAAGTATAATAAAGCATCTTTTTTTTTACAGACATGGCAAACACAGCAGGAAAAGGAATAACACATTTTTAATTGGAAACATTCAGATTTGTGCTTAATTTAATTCAGCTGCCCAGTAGCCATGGTTAGATTTGCATCGTGATATATCTTCAATGCTATCTATTTTCATAAATGTGAACTTTCCTGAATATGTTTCTGATGGATCCTGACATTTTAAAATATGTCCTCTTGTCCTTTTCTGTGCAGTAGACCAAGCGCGGAGTGTTCACTCCTCCATCACTGTCACCGTACTATCAGAGCAGATGGCTACTTCATCACAGAAGCAAAAATTAGGGATAATTTATGCTGCTCCTCGCTCTAGAATGTGAAAACAGAAAGTGTTTGCTATGCTCAACCCAGCAGTAAGAGCCTCGTCAGAGGCCATTTGGTGCTATTCCGATTTCATTCTGTGGAGCCCTAAGCTCTCAGGTTATAGAGAAAATTCTCAGAGCACGTGAGTTGATGCTTCGTCCAGTAACCAGATTAAGTCTACAATGCCTCTTTTAGGGAAAACAAAATGCAAGAAAACAGCTTTGAAACGGGAAAGATTATATCTGAAACCTCCATTGTTTCATAGTCAACGATTTCTCCCCTTCATAGGAAAGGGGTTTCATATTCAGAGGAGTTGTTTTCTTGTCTATGAACATTAAATGCTAGACATGGAAGAACTATTTATCCTGAGCCTGCTGAAGAGAACAGTAGAAATTTCTCTTTATTGGTCTATAAATAAGCCACGCCTGAACATCCCCTTTATTGGAAGAAGAGCCACAGCGAGTCATCTCACGTGCCAACAGGCTCGTCAGGATCCCTTCATTTGATATTGCCGTAAGCATGCCGAGGAAGGCACAGACAGAAGATTGTCCTCTACAGCTATCAGACTTCTTTAACCTGAGAGCAAGGAGTATTCCCTAGGCGAAAGAAAGATGCACATAAAATCATAAACATTTATGGTTAACAGGTGTTAATGTTTAGGAAGAGCAAGGTGAATCAGGAAAGTGTCATTTAACACAGCTCAGAAGTGACAAATCAAACGGTCGTAGGTTCCTCTGTTTTATAATTGCATATTATCAACAAAGACATGTCGGGCTTTGGGGCTTTATCTATATAGTACCAAAGTTAATTGGTTAATTCAGAAAAAAAGAAAAGAAAAGAAAACTTCCCCCCAAATAGCAATTAAGATGCCTGTTTGAATTCCACAGCCAGATGATCTAGTTGCATTCACTATTATATATATAATTTGTGGTTGTGAACATGTAAAAAGCCATTGAAAATGTCTCAATTATATGGGCAATATAGTCCATCCTTTCTATTTGAATCTGTTTAATTTGTTCTTGTGTATTAACTTTTTCAGATTAGCTATCCCATGAAAACAGACAGCTCCACTAGGGAAATCTAGTTGTGCAGACAAAATTAAAAGGCTATCAATGTGAAAAGTAAGAACAGACAGAAAGCTTAGCAAATTGGAAGGAACAACAAAGCAGCCAGCAATAATTGTGTTCCCTTTCCACAGAAGGAACTCTGTTCTCTGTACATGATTTGAGGCTCATACCCATATTAATAATGATACCTCTTCCATCAATATCTTGGATTATTACCTGTGTCTGGGAGAAATTTTATTGGCTGCTGCAGTTCATTGGGAATTAATTGATAGGGCACACTTACTCTACATGAACTTGAAAAAATGTCTATCCAGTGGAGTGATTTAATTCATTTTATGTTAATTATAAATTATGCCTGGAAACACTTATTAAGGGTGGACTTGTTTCCAGCTCTTGGACTGCACATGTGAGCAGTTTGTACTTCTGACATTCTGGATACCCTGACTTTGGCTGGCTGGCTAACACCTTAGGAAAGGCATTCATTTGGCATTCCCACCAGTATTTGTGATGTGGCATGTTCTTAAACAAACTAGGCCAGAAGGAGGCAGCAAAACTGCCCACTCATCTTTATTTGTAATTTCAGCAACAGGATGAGAGACAACTTCCAAACTGGATAATTAAAACTATTTACCCACACTCTGTATATTTTAAATAATCTCCTAAGTGTTTCATAAAACTGGAAAGGAAGGGGGTGGGGACTGGGTGCCAAACCAAACGGAAAATGAAAGATGACTTTGGAAAGAGACTGTAAAGAGTTACTGGCTGCATCCTAAAGAACTTTTTATTTTCATTTCCTGTTGGATACTGCTGATGAGTAGATTCGTCGCGATTCTTCCTGTCGGTGAGCGCGCACTAGTACTTTTATTAAAAGAAGTCCATCAGAATGCGGGTAGTTGTTATGCAGGAGCAGTAACTCACATAATGGGGGATGGCATTTCTTTCAACTCGTGCTGCTCCGCTGGCTCTAATAGCAACCTGGAGCTCAATTTCCTCCTCAAGAACATTGCATTTCATGTGGAATGTCAATTATTAAAATGCAGTGTCCCGTGTCTTACTTCTCACTAGATGAATTCATTTGCAAAATTTGCTAATTTATGCAAACGATCCTTAACCTGTAACTGCCTGGAATCTGTTTTACTATTTCTGGCTTTTGGCAGCTTGACGCCTAGATTCGGGTTAATGCAAAGTTGGTCACTTCTGTTATCATTATGTTGGTGGTTATTGAGTTGTTACCCACCTCCCCGGCAAAAACCACCACCACCACCACCAGTAACCACAGATTAAAAGCTGGCTGACAGCTGGAGTGGAAAAATCTGAAGATTAAATGAAAACTAAACTAGAATGAGAGGAGCTGGTACCTGCAAATCCAGACATCCTGAGTAATGTTAGAAGCTAATCACCTCCTTTCTGGGAAAAACTAACTGGTTAATAACCCAAGGAGGGTCTATCAGCTATTGACTAAGACAGATACAGATAGGAGCCAGATAAGAAATTTCTTCCTGAGGGTAACCATTGAACTGGCCTGGGTTTTAGTAAGTACACAGCATGATTTTCAATGTGGGGCCATGGTTTTACATGTACGAAAAGCAGGAAAAAAGGGATATTTGTCAAGGAGATTGCTGAGTATGTGTGTGTGTGTGGCAGTGCACATATGCATGCATTCAGATCTAGGGGGTTTACAAGTGGGCCTGCTTGATGTTTCTGCATCTGACTGTGTGTCCGACAGGTACCCCATACATCAGATCTGGAGGTGTTCCTCTGAATGAGCTGGGCTTTGTACTTTCTTACAGCAGGGGCACCGTTTTAATCATCTCTTCTGAAAAGACAGGCAGCATGAGTGTTACACAGTTTATGTTTATGAAAAAGAGCTTTCTGCAAACCTCAGAGCTGGTTTTCCTTTTCGTTTCTGAGGTCAGGGGAAGGATTCAGAATCCATAGGAAATGGATACATCAGATCATTTTTATTGTGTTCTTCATTCTGGCAAATTTCCGAAGGTCATTGCATTGAGCAACTGAGCAAGCTGGATTGGATTGGCCAGGGAGACCGGACCAGGGAAGCAGATGTTCACGGTGTGTGTGTGAGAGAGAGAGAGGAAAAAAAAAAAGTGGGGTCGCACAGAGTCAGACGTGACTGAAGTGACTTAAAGACTTTAAAAAAAACTCTAAATAAGCTTGGCTATTTGTTACTTTATGGTTCATATATACCATGAGATAGTTTCACAGATATATACGGATGTTAGACTTGTCCAAGGGGACGACAGAGAATGAGATGGTTGGATGGCATCACAAACTCAATGGACATGAGTTTGAATAAACTCCGGGAGTTGGTGATGGACAGGGAGGCCTGGCATGCTGCAGTCCATCGGGTCACAAAGAGTCGGACATGACTGAGCGACTGAACTGAACTGAATATTTTATATACATTAATTCACCATATATCAATTTTACCTCAATGTATCTATAGGTAGTTAAATGACTGATAAATGGGTAGATGGATAGATTTATTTATTAAAAATCAAGTATTTTCTTGAAACAGAAAAAGGACATCAGTGGAAAGACAGATGAAATCCAAAGTCCAAAGATTAGTTAACAGATTGTACCAGGTTTAATTTGTTAACTTTAATAAATGTACTATAATTAGGTAAAATTATCATTAGAGGAAACAGGGTGAAGGGTGTACAGGAACTCTCTGTATCATCTTTATAACTTCTCTGTAAATCTAAAATCACCCCCAAAATTAAAAAATAAACAGTAAGCCCCATGACTTCCTTCTGCCTGCCAGAGGGGTGAGGAATTTCTGACCTTGAGACCTTGCCTTCCAGATCTATGGGCTAACTACCAAGATCCCATTGCAGCTCCAAAGTAAGGAACACATAATAGTATTTTAGTGCAAATGAGAAACTGAGCTGAAATGAAAACACCAAAATCACCCAAACTTTTGCAGGCAGCAAGCTGCTTTCCTGCACAAGGAGGGGATCAAGAGCTACACTGTCCAGCCCAATGATCACCAGCTATGTGTGGCTACTGAGCCCTTGAAATGTGGCTGGTCCAAATGGGCATGTCCTATGAGAGTGAAGACTTAGTATGAAAATAGAATATAAAACGTTCATGCATGCATGCTAAGTCGCTTCAGTCATGTCTGACTCTCTGTGACTCTATGGACTATAGTCTGTCAGGCTCCTCTGTCCATGGGATTCTCCAGGCAAGAATACTAGAGAGGGTTGCCATGCCCTCCTCCAGGGGATCTTCCCAACCCAGGGATTGAACCTGTGTCTCTTATGTCTCTTCCATTGGCAGGTGGGTTCTTTACCATTAGCATCACCTAGGAAGCCTAGAATATAAAATATCTCATCACTAATCTGTATATCAATTATATGTTGAAATAATAATAATTTAGATACACTGTATTAAATAAAATAATTTTAAATTAATTTAATCTGTTTCTTTTTATATTCTTTTAATATGGCTGCTAGAAAATTTGAAATTGCCCACATGGCTCATATTATGTTGCCACTGGACAGTGCTGGTCTAGAAGAGGGAGTTGCTCTAAGGCCAGAGGAGGGTCCTGCCATGAAGTTGGGAGAGCAGGGTGGAGGTCAGGCCCAGTGAAAGAGAAGAGACCAGGCAGCTTATCACCCTGTGTTTCAACCAGTCCCCAACTTGTGACGTCAGAGACGAGGAATGGTAATGGAAAAGCAGTGGGATTTACACAGGCCTCTTCATGCAAATCTAACCTTTGTACCTGCAAAGCAGTCGGGCTTTGTTTATGATGGCCAGGCTGCCTAAATTAGAACAGGCAGCCAATCATTATGGCATATTGAAAAGGCCAGAGGAGGCTGCCCCAAAAGAGTCTCCAGACAGGAGTTCAGGGTCCTACCTGGGTTCATCCAGAAGTGACAAACCACTAGACAGCTGGAAGTTTGTTCCCCCAGGAGCTTGTTCCCCTTTACCTTCTGTCTGGGTGGCCACCTCACCTGGAAAGACATGGCCACTGGACCTCAGGGATCGCTCTCCAGTCCAAAGTCTGGGCTGGAAGGAAAGGCTTCTCTTTCTCCAAGTGTCCATGTGTACAGTCTCAGGGAAGGATTCTGATTGGCCCAGCTTGAGTCATGTGCCCATTCCTGAGCCAATCACTGTGGCTGGATCATGTGGTCACAAGGTAATGTGATTGGCAGCCCCTTCAGAAGCACATGGAGTGAGGAAGGAGTGAGGAGGCACCAATTCTCTCAAAGGAGAGGGCATTGTCACAGTAAGGGGAGAAGCAGGACAGATACAAAAACTGCAGACAAACCCTCTACCCTTCCAGTGGCACCTGCGCCCTTACAACCCCGACACCAGCTTAGGTTGCATTTTCCCTGTGGGTCAAGGTCAACTGAGTATCAGCCCTTTAAGGGATCATTATCCCAGAGCCAGTGAAGGGATCCAGGGGTTACATCCCCAGGGATGTTTCTGGGCATCCCTGGACTTGCCCATCCATGTAGGTGACCAGGCAGGAAGCCTTTCTAGGTCCTGCACACATCCTGATTCCTGCCCCCTCCAAGGATTTGGTTTTCTCCACAACATATATTTCTTGAACCCTGTGTTGTGTTCTGGGCAGGACACCAGGAACCAAGAAATGTACAGTCAGGGTCCCTTTTCTCAGGAACTCACAGCCTAGGGGAGGAGAGTGGGGAGTGGAGAAAGGTGTCTGTGAGACTGGCATCAGTACATGGAGCTCTAGATCCCATTCCTCTAAGGTTGCACTCCTCCCAGCATCACTTGGCAAGCAGGGCACAGCAGCCTCTATAGCTCTGGGACTCAGTGCTGCATCCCCAGAGCCTAACTCTGGTGGTAGCTACAGCTGCAAACGATGGTTCTGTGAGGACTCAGATGCCTCGGCTGGCAGCCTCCTGTCCTCATGCACTGCAGATCAAAGACCTTTTCAGGCAAATGCTGCCCAGAAGTAAGGGGAGTAGACAGCCCTAGGGCAACCCTCAGCCAATGGGGAGGGAGCCAAAGGATGAATGCTGGGACCCCCTGTCCCTCAGGCGGGCATTCTGGGAGATGTTCTGCCTTCTTCTGAAGTCCTGTGGAATAAGCATCTATTAGCCACAGCAGCAACCTCCACATGCACCTCGTGTGGCTTTCCCTCCCTCCATGACTCTCCTCCCCACTCACTCCTGCTTCCCAATTAAACTGCCTGCACCCAGGAATTCCCTGGTAGTCCGTTGGTTAGGACCCTGAGCTTCCATGGGCCTGTATGTGATCTCTAGTAAGGGAACTAAGATCCTACAAGCTGCTTGGCTCGATCAAAACTTTTCTAATTAAAAAAAGAAAACCTGCACCCAAGACCTTGTTTAGGCTCTGCTTCCTGTAGGGGCCAATCCCAACTAAGATAAACAGGTACTCACCTGTTTATACCACAAGAATGCGGGGATGAAATGGGCCATCATCGTCTGGTCTTGACACGTCAACGTAATAATCTGCAGAAAGAGCCTATGGCACAGGACACAGGACAGCCAAGGCCATGTCAAGGAGCTTCCAGGGAGAGGCTAGAGGACAGCCCTCAGTCCACTGAGCCCTAAGCCCCCACCCCAGAGGGATTCCCTACCCAAGGCCATACCACCTGGTCCTCACCACAGCCCTGCTGAAGCCCCAGGGAATGGTAACAGCTCAGTCACCAAAGCCAAACACACAGAGAAAAAGTAATTTTCCATTCTTGACTAATTGCTTTTCAGAGTCTGGCCCGTCCCTCCCACGGCCCCTCCTTCTCCTCCTCCCCCTCTCCTTTCCCCACCTTCCAAGGACAAGGACACGGAGATACGGTTCCCCTGGGCCCAGCTTGTCTCTCTCAAAATGAGTTTCTAAAATGTAATCCCAGAAGTGGCAGGTAGACTGTAGCCAGCACAGCCCCCAGGTGAGGGATGGCTCTGTGTGGCTACCAGGACCTTGGGGCTCTGGCCTGGCCTGAGAGGGCTCCCAGGCTGGGAAACCAGCGCTCACCCACACCCTCCCCTTGCTCGTTCATTCATTCACTCCTCACTTCATTCACTTCTTCACTTGGATGTTCTATCCCTCCCTCTCCACTCACTCAGTCACTGTGGCAGCGGCGTTTGTAGAGCCCACCAAAAATCTACCTTCCCCTCCAATTTACCATACTCCGTGTGGCTTGTTCTGGCCAAAAGGGTGTAAGAGAAAGTCACAGGATTCTCTCCCAGGCTGAAACATTTAAGAGTCAGTGTGTGATCTTCACTTCTCTCACCCCCTGAGATGGCAACCATGGCGATCTCACTTCCAAATATTGCACCTCAAGATGGTGGCACCTCCATCAGTCTGGGTCCTTGAGTGACTGTACTGGGCAGAGCAATCCCCCATCCCCTCTAAACCACACTGGACATATAATGTGAGAAATAAACTTTGGTGTTCTAAGCCCAAGGTTTGGAGGTTGATTTGTTACACAGCATAAACTGCACTGTGCTAACTAATACACATGATTACTATGCAATCCTCTTGCTTCTCTTCCTCCCCTCTATTCCCTCCTCCTGTACCCACCAGAGAACGAAAGCCTAAACTCCTTCCCCTAGATGTACTGAGTGGTCACAGTGGGCTGATCAATGCGAATTTTTTCTGGAACACCTACAGGATACACAGAGACTGAGGGCAGTGGCTGGACACACAAGTGCAGACAGAATAGCCTTCCTGTAGCCTGATGGACTTATTAAAAGAATCTATTACTGATCCAGTAGTTGCCATGAAGTAACAATTTCCCAGGATATCACTGGTGGCCAAGGAGGAAAAACAGGATAGGGCATGTAGATAAGATGACACTATGCCAGCATGGAGTGGGGGTCCCACAGAGTATCCTGCTTCAAAGAACCTCACCCTGTCTCACAGGTGAGGAAACTGTGGCCAGAGAGGTTTGCGGACTTAGCCAAGCTTCCATGCTACCAAAGCCCCCAATTCCCACAAGAACACCTACCTCTTGGGGTGTCCTGAGGATATTTTGGGGGAGTGTGAATGCCAAAGGTACATTTTCTGAAAACCCAAGTCCCATTTATTAAGCACTTCCTATGTGCAGAGCCTAAATAAGCTATTTTAATAAAAAACTGAAGGACTTCCCTGGTGGTCCAGTGGTTGAGAATCTGCCTTGCAATGCAGAGGATGCAGGTTCAAATCCTGGTTGGGGAACTAAGATCCCACATGCTGGGGGCAACTAAACCCACGTGCTGCAACTACTGAGCCTGTGTGCAATCTGGAGCCTGTGTGCCACAACTGGAGAGCCTGTGCATTGCAGCAAAAGATCCCACAAAATGCAATGAAGGTCCCACATGCTGCAACTAAGACCCGAAGCAACCAAATAAATAAATATAATTTTTAAAAAGATAACTTAAAAATAGAAGGAACAGAAGCCCTGACACTGTTCAACCAGCCAACTTAGGGGAGCTGAGGATAAATACCCCCAAATAATGGACAGCAACAGAATAGGCACATTTTGTCATAACAAGTATAAAGGATCAAATCAAAGTGGGTACCTGGTGGCGGCATTTCCTTTCCTTCCCTCTTCCCAGACTGTTCCCTCCTTGCTGAAGCCCAGAGAAGTTACCAAGATCCCTTAGAGAAGGGAATGGCAACCCACTCCAGGATTTGTGCCTGGAAAATCCCATGGGCAGAGGAACCCGGAAGGCTACCATCCACCGAGTGCAAAGAATTAGACATGACTGAGTGACTGAGCATGCACCCACATCTTTATGTGACACAGGGCTCAGGCCTCTGAATCCACCACCGACAGCCTCTCCCCTCCACTCGCAAGTGCTTTCAGGAGAGTTTCCATGATACTCACACCCCAAGTGGCAGCTGAGAAAACCACGTGCCAGGGACACCTCACTGTACCTTTACCCAGGCCCCACCTTTGACACCCATCACCCCAACCCCTTTGCTAAGTGGGCTCCTATTAAAGCTTCAGTGTCCACCTGTGAAATCACCTCTTTCAGGAAGTTTTCTCTGCCCTCCACAAGGCTGGCCTTCAACAATGCTTGGTGGTCCCTGACAACGTTCCAGCACAGGCCTCATTCAGGCTTGGCTGCATTTTGTTTGTCTGTTATTAAGTCTTCTTTCTCCAGCTAAGAGCAAGTTTTACGATGCTGAGCAAGGACTAGGTTTCATTCATTTCTGATCCTCCGTACCTGATGCAGAACTTGGTACTTCAGAGCTGCTCAAAAGGTGTCTGTTGAAAGCATTCATGTATGCAAGGGGGCTTGAATGTGTGAATAAACCACAAAGGAATGCGTCTCTGATGGTGAAATTCCAGGTATCATGAGCTAAGTTGGGAGTGGGTTTAGGGAGTGGGGGGGGGCACTGTTGTTGGTGGGGGCCCATGTCATTCAGCCCCTTTGGCCACACCACATGAGTACAACCCTCCATGTGTGTGTTTGCAATTTTCATCTGAACTTCTTGTCTTATTGCCAAATCATGCACTCAACCGTGTGTTTGGGTTTAGGGTTCATAAACTTCACTCCCTGGACTTGTAGGTAATTGAGCCGGCTCATGGCAGTGGACCAAAGCCTTCAAAACATTTCAGAAGCCAGGGCATCACGTAGGAGGTGGAGGGAAGAATGCAGTCTTTGGGGGGACCCCTGCGTCTCCTCATCAATCGTGACCTGAGAAGACATCGGGCTCTGGGACTTGCAGCACACCTGCTCCTGGCATGTGAGGCCACACGGCACTGTAACTGTAGGAGCGGAAATTAGCTGCTCGCATAATAACCTTTGTTCCCCAAAGGTATCCTTGGAACAGGTGGAGTAGAGAGGCCAAGAAGGCGAGACAGGTTTGGCCCCACACTTCCCAGAAGGGAAGGCTTCCCAGCTCAGAGGAACCTCCCAACCCTCACCTTTTTTTTTAATCAAAGTATATTTGTTTTATTTATTTTTTTATTGAAGTATAGTTGATTTGCAGTGGTATTAGTTTCAGGTGTCCAGCACAGTAATTCAGTTTTATATATATATCGATATATTATATTCTTTTTCAGATTCTTTTCCCTTACAGGTTATTATAAAATATTGAGTATAGTTTCCCGTGCTATACAATAGCACAGGAATAGTTACCTATTGTGTGTGTGTGTGTGTGTTTAGTCACTCAGTCGTGTCTGACTGTTTGCGACCCCGGAGGCTGTAGCCCACTGGGCTCCTCTGCACTTGGGATTTTTTCAGGCAGTACTGAAAAATACAGAATACTGGAGTGGTTTGCCATTTCCTCCTCCAGGGGATCTTCCTGAGGCAGGGACAGAAACCAGATTTCCTACGCCTCCTGCATTACAAGCAGATTCTTTACCTGCTGAGCCATCGGGGAAGCCCATTTTTACACTAGTAGCGGGTATATGTTAATCCCCAGCTTCTAATGTATCTCTCCCCTGCTTCCCCTTCGGTAACCCCAACCCTCGCTTTTGGGGTCAGCTGTCTAGCCCCAGAACCTCCTTTGTAAGTAAAATTGTCTGGTCCCTCCTTGGTCATATCCCTTGTCAGGAGCTCTGTTCTAACCTCTCTCACAGTTATACCTTATTTGATTGTGTGTCTGTGTACCTGTTTCCCTCACTGGTGTGCAAAGCCCCTTGTTGTAGGAACTGTTCCTTAATTATTTTTGTACTAGATGTCTGGCAATCAAAGTTTGATGGGTTCACTGATGGGTGGATGGATGGACGGAGAGACAGAAAGAGATCTGCTCAGGGACACTCTGTGATACTAGCCACCATTTTTGCATTTTGTGCAAAGAGCTGTACTAAGTCCTTTAGACATGCATTTTTCTCATTTAATTCTTACAGCAACCATATGAGTTAAGTAATCATAAGCCCATTTACGACAAGAAGACCAAGATTGAGGGTGTGTGTTCACATAATGTCCCACAGTCAGGAAATAACAAGCTGAGCAGTGTAAGTGACTCAAGAATCCATACACTTAACCTCTTTGGCTTACAGCCTCCTTGTGGATATATTGCTACTTCTCTGAGCCTTGGTTTATTCATCCAAAAGATGGGGATGATAGTACCCACTTTGCAGGTTGCACATGTAAGGATCAGGCTGGGTCCACTGTAGCTGTCAGCTTCCTGGGGATTTGGGGTTTCTGAGTTCTGCAGCTTATGCCCATGGGGACCCCTATCCACAAATCCCTTTCTGGGTCACTCCCCTCTCCCACAGTGTCTCCTTGACTTTGTCGCCCATCGCCCTAGTCTTCTGCAATGATGCAGATAAAGCACAAGTTGTATTTTCTTTTGCTAGGGGTTGGAGACACTCGCTCACCTCCTGAGGATGAAGCCTACCTGTGTTTGTGTGGAACCAGTCAAAATGCTGCATTGACTCCTACTCACCAAACTTGCCGGGGCAGCTGAGGTCCCTTTCAGCACCCCTCCCTGACTGTCTTTTCTCTGCTCTCCACCTCTGCCCCTTTAATTCACCAGGCCATAAATACGGAACGTATCAATCTCACTTTTCTGCAAGGAGTAGGAGAACCTTCCCAACCACTGTGGAAGAGGCCTGATGGCTCCACTCATGCACCTGAGCACTTGAGGCCTCACAATGACCTAGGTGCTCTCAGAGTCTGAGAGACCCAGGGTCAAGGCAAAACCCAAAGGCACCAACACTGGAGCCCACATCCCACATTGCTTTCTTAATACTTGTTTTTGGCTGCCCAGGGGCTCTCTCTAGTTGCAGTGCCCAGGCTTCTCATGGCAGCAGCTTCTCTTACTGCAGAGCTAGGCACTTGGGCTTCAGCAGTTGTGACGCATGGATTCAGTTGCTCTGCAGCATGTGGGATCTTTCCGGACCAGGGATCGAACCTGTGTCCAAATCCGGGTGGATTCTTAACCACCAGACCACCAGGGAAGTCCCAAATTTCACATTTCTGATGATTTTGGGGGGCGGATTCTTCCAGTTTTTCTGGTTGATAAACCAGAGGATAAACTGACAAGGTGGCTTCCTAGAAGCTTTGTTGAACGGGAAGCAAGTGAAAATTCTTCACTGGCCTAACCCAATTCTATCAGGGTGGGCTTCTTGGAAGAGGAGGGATTCAAACTTACTGAGGGTGGGAATGCTGAGGAAGTCTGGCTGGGGGAGAAGGGGAGAAAATGAAGAATTCTACTTGAAAGGAGAGAAGGAGATGGTTAGGGAAGGAGGAGCTAGACTAAGGGTATTTTTCTCAGCTGTGGAAGAGGGGAGGGGCCTGTGAGGGTCACCCGGATGCAGATGAGTCACAGCAGGAACCAAAGGCAAGGATGGAAGGGGCAGAGAGTGGAGGTGGGGAGAAGGGACCCCAGGCAGTTGACAGAGGCACTAGCCTTGTGCCTAGAGAATGGCACTCTCCAAAATGAAACAGCCAAGACCTGGGGAATGAATGGCCTTGCTAATTGACCATTTTGTTTTTCATGCATTTTTATTAGCAAGATAAAATAGCAGCTAATCATGGAACTGTCTCCTCGTCTGGGAAAAAAATGCTCATTAACTACCTGAGTGTTCTCAGCTGGCGAATGAGTCACAGCTTCTCAGCCCAGAGCGTGATGGGGGACAGGGACACTGGGGCAAGGGGCAAGGAGGTGACCAGCCAGACTCCTGACTCGTACCCCAGGCAAATGTCATGAGTGACATTTCTAGAAGAATCGAGAAGCGAATGGTCACCATAGGTCCTATGGTCAGAAGAGTCCTAATTATTTCTCTCCATACCCAGTAGACTCCTCATCCTTTGCTGGATGAGGATCTAACCCAGACACCCTTCCCAATAGCCATCTCAAGACAGGGGCTCTGGAAAGGGGCAGAGGCAGCCAAGCCAGGTCTCCATGGTGACCCTGTCCACTCACCTTCTCAGCACTAACTGGGGGGAAGGGCTGAGGAGCTTTAGTTGGTGGGGAAGTGGGGCAAGAGAGCCTGGTTACCCAGGCAACTCCCTGGAGGTCCCAGCCAAGGGCTCCACTCCCACAGATGGGGGCTGATGTTGTCAAGGAAACTCCTTGGCAGCATTGCCAAGGCTGGAGGCCTGGTTCCCTTCTCAACCCAAGGGGCACAGGGCATAGGAGGCAAAGGGATCAGAAGCCTCTTAGAATAATGTGACTATCGAAATGGCAGTTTGCTGGGGAAAAAAGTTCCAGAAGACACTTAGTTTCTCCCTACTGGTGCACGTGCACACACACACACACACACACACACACACACACACACACACACACACACACACTGCCCCTGTTCTTGATCTGCCTCTAGAAATTTGCTGGGCCCCAGATCTCACTCTGTAGCATGTCCTCCTATCTCTCCCTCTCTTGGCCCTCTTTTTCAATGACGTTGATCATTTCAAGCAGAGAGCCTACCCCAGGGTCGCCATGACGACTAAACAAATCTTTGGTCTCCATGGTGACAAGCGCTCAAAGTTATTTTTATTTATTTATTGAAAATTTCAAAGGACTTCCCATTCCCTTGCCCAGGCCTAGCATTTAAGAGACTGAGTTGAACCAACCTTCTCCCCTGGGCCTAGAAAAGGAGAATAAACGGGACAGCTGAGATGGGGCTGTTGCCGTTCAGTCACTAAGTCGTGTCCAGCTCTTTGTGACCCCATGGACTACAGCACGCCAGGCTCCTCTCTCCTTCACTGTCTCCTAGAGCTCATGTCCACTGAATCAGTGATGCTATCTAACCATCTCATCCTCTGCCAGCCCCGTCTTCTTTTGCCTTTAATCTTTCCCAGCATCAGGGTCTTTTCCAATGAGTTGGCTCTTCACGTCAGGTAGCCAAAGTACTGGAGCTTCAGCTTCAGCATTGGTTCTTCTAATGAATATTCAGGGTTGATTTCCTTTAGGACTGATTGGTTTGATCTCCTTGCTGTCCAAGGGACTCCCAACAGTCTTCTCCAGCACCACAGTTCAAAAACAACAGTTAAGGTGGCCAATAAACACCTCCTTGAAGCTACAGAGAGAGTGGGCTTGTGGGCTCCTCCTCAGTCTGCCAGAAGCCTAGGGGAGGCTCTCAAAAGCCACTTGGCAGCCCCCATCCTCAGGAAAGTTCCAGTGCAGCTTCAGGCGGGGAATGGGCTGAGTGAGATACGTCCTGCTTCACACTAAAGCACAACTCACAGGATTTACAGACGTGTACAGAGCCTGACAGAATAAATGCAAATAGATGGGGGACAGTGGGTAAAGGGAAAATAAGCTAATGCCTGGCTGAGGGGAGAACACAACCATGCATCTGCAAGGTCCTAACAATGAGCGAGGTGTGCCACAAATCCAACTCCAAGCTTCCCGGTGGCCACAGCAAAGAAGGAAACAAGAGCCCATAAGAGAAAAAAAAAAAAAAAAGATGATTCAGGAGAAGTGCTGGATGTTGGGAGAATTCTATGAGGTTACAACTCTAGGCTACCTGGAGTCCTCCCCACTCAGCATCTGACACTTTGCCTCACTTTTTTGATTTTTGACCCTTTCTTGTCAGTTTTCTCTTTCTCCAATAAAGCCTCGCCCTTAAGCATGTGATATTGTTTTGTTGTTGTTCTGACTGCGGCCCCACGGACTACAGCACAGCAGGCTCCTCTGTCCTCCACTATATCCTGGAGTGTGCTCAAGGAGATATTGTTTAATTTATCCCAAATCTGGTGCATCTCTGTTCTCCCAAACAGAAAACCCAGATGAGGCCCACCTACTGAATACACAGAGACCTGGAAGGGGCCCCTCTTACACAATAGCTATCATCATCTAAAATCACAGCCATTGAGATGTTTTTGGTTGCAAATCACAACAGACCTGATGCAAAATAGTTCCACAAATATGGGATTTGTCATTTCATAGAATCATTCTGAGGTTGGCTGACCCCACTGGTGAATTCTGAGCTTCACTATGTTGACTTAAAATATAGTCACAACCTAAAATTTGGGTGTTATGTTTTATCAGGACTTCAAGCCCAGGAGACAGCAGCTCAAGTAACCTTAAAAGAACTGCTTCGAGGAGGCAAGGGGCGGCGAAGAGTCAGTTTATATAGAAGTTCGCAACAAAAGGCAAGTCATCTGACCATCAAAAGTGTTTTTGTGAATCAAAGAAAACCAGAAATCTCAAGTTAAGAATTCAGCACTTTTCTATGTATAGGAAGATGCAGGAGTCTGGGCTCATTGAAATCATTCCTTTCATACACGTCTCAGCTATGGGGGGCATCTCAGCTATGGGGGGCGTCTCAGCTATGGGGGGCGGGCAGTATCTTGTGTTTTTCACTTCCTGAGTTCTGCAGCACTCGCCAGAAAGATCCCACAGGTATTCTTCTCCTTCCTGGATGCCCTGGAGGGCTGACATCGCTGATATCTGTGACACCCTTATTTGCTGACACAGCAGGAGATACTCCATTTCTCAGCCAGCATCATCCAGGACCATGGTGCCCTTCACCTATGAGCTGGGCCGTCCTCTGAGCGCCACTTTAGCTCCCTCCACGCACCACACACAATATGAACAGTGGGAAGTGGGTTCTCTTCTGTGCCTCATTGTAGGAAAACCATTTCTAGAAGCCCCTGATGGATATCCCATCAAGTGTCCCTGGCCACATCTGGGTCATCTTCTCCCTGTTAACCCACTCCAGAGCAAGGGAGTAAAAGTGAGTGCGACTAGTCACACTAACCAGTATTCATCTGACTCTCATGGAGAGAGGAAAGAACCTGGAACAAAGCCGAAAGACAGACTCTCTCAAAAAGGAAGGGTTTCAGGTAGGTGTCTTAAGTGAGGCCCCCAGATGCTAGCCCTGAGATGAAGTCTGGGTGCTGGTGGGTGATGCAAGGAAGTGCTCCTAGAAGAAACTGTCAAGGGAGCAGGAAAGCAGATGGAGAAGCTCTCCGGGGACCTCTGGAGCAGAAATTGCCTCTCAAAGGTTGTCCCAACTCCAGGCGAAGAAATGAGACTCAAATTCTCCAACTCTCATCAGTCCTTGGCTAAGGGCCACCTCTGGGGAAAATGCTGGTTCTCTGCACACGCACACACAGCAGCTCAGGTAGCCCAAGGGCGGACTTCTGCAGAGAGTCACAGAGGCAGTAGAAGTAAGGCACACAGAAGCAGTCACCGGGGTCCCAGGGGCATTTGGTCAGCCAACAGCGTCCACCCCAAAAACGACCTCTTCCCCTGCCGGAATGCCAGCACCATGAGGACAGGGAACTGGACTGTCTTTACTGTCTCTTCAACCCCAGCACAATGCCTGCAGATGCCACACTCGGTACATATGTGTCAAATAAATGAATGAATGTCCCAAGATCTGCATCTCAGAAGAAGCTCTGGCTGGACCTTGGGGCAGGTCTTTCCAGCCGGAAGCCTCTTGTGCCAGGGGGCAGCTCCCAGCCCCAGCTCACACTGGCATTTTCCGGGGTAACTGCTATCTCCATAGAGTGGAGGGCAGCTCCTTGGAGAGTCCCAGCGAGCCACACTGACCAGCTAAAACCTTGATCGAGAGGTACGGAAGGTGGGGGCCATGCTCGGGAACTAAATGTACCTGTGAGAAACAACTCTGTGTTGTTATTATTTTAAAAGTGTAAATGAATTCATAGCAAAGGCTTCTACAGACATTACCTCATGCATCTCTCACAGCCGCCCTGTGTGTCAGGCGCTACTGTGTCACCACCATCACCCCCAAAGGAAGTAGGAGGAAACTGAGGCACAGAGAAATGAATCCCCTTGTCCACAATCAAAGCGCCCCAAGGGGTCACCCCTGGAAGCCAGATCCCACATCACCTTGCCTCCCACGCATTCCAAGAAGACCTCTTTCCTGGCACTGAGCCCCCTGGATCACCATCCACTGTGCATCTGCCTCATCCCCTTGCCCTTTGCTCTAGACCATGATTTCACGAAGAGAGAAGACCACCCCTCTTTCTTTGTTATCTTCCAGGCCTGATGCAGCACCTGTGAGACCATCATCAGGGATGGTCACAAATGTTCCTTGTCCCCTCCTTCAGGCCATGTGGTAAGGTGATACTTTCCCATCCACTTGAGTTTCTATGTGGCCATGTGACTTGCTTTGGCCCATGAAACAGAAGTGACGTCTGTTATTTCTGAAGCTTCAGGAGGAGACAGAGCATGAAACCCACTCCGGTATTCTCGCCTGGAGAATCTCATGGACAGGGGAGCCTGGCAAGCTGCAGTCCATAGCGTCGCACAGAGTCAGACACAACTAAAGCAATTTAGCAGGCACATGTGCGACAGTAAGGTTCGAGAGAGTGGCTCTTCCACCATCCTGTGGAGAAGGAAATGGCAACCCACTCCAGTATT
>SJYX01000100.1:465024-477143 GCA_006410675.1 Oreotragus oreotragus
GGAAGTAAAGAAGAGGGAGGGAGGGAGGGAGGGAGGGAGAGGGGGAAGGAAGAAAGGAAGATGGCAGGGATGTGAACAAGAGCCTGTGGTCCCCTCTGAGCAGAAGTTGAGACAGATATATCAGACTCCCAATTGTATCCTCTGGGAGTAGATTAGGTAAGCAGGTTCCTGCAGCTCAGACATCCTTCTCTGCCCTCCTCACTGCACTCCAGGATTCTGAGGTCCAGAGGTAGCCAAGGGGAACCTGGATCTTCCAGGGCTAGTATGGAGAGGGCATCCCAAAGCCAGAGTGTAAAGAGGCTATTTCCCCCTCCAGCTGAAGACTTCTTCAGCCAAATGAATAATTCACTGTAAATGACTTTGAGATGAGTCGAGCCTCCAAGTTGCCATCCGATTATGTGCACCATAAAAGGCAATGACAGTAATTTATCTCCTTTCTCTCGAGGGGCGGGTCGTGAAGATGGGGGGCGGGAATACTTGGTGCCTGGCATGGGGTTATGAATCATTCCTCTTAGCGGTTCACCTACAAGCTGCTGACACTTTTACTGATTTGGCATTAAATGATGCCAGCCTTGGTCTGGAAACAGAGAGGGTCTGACTTCCTTTCCTGAGGGAGTGCCTAGGGGAGTGAGAGAATTAAGGCAAGGGGCCGTCCAGTGGGGAGGAGGGCAAGAATAGGGGTGGGGGTGTACAGTTTGGCCTCATCAGTTTTTTTCTCTAAGATACAGGGACAGAGGCTGGACCCTGAGCTCTGCGTGACAAGCTCACATCTGAGCAGTGTCTGCTGTGTGGGCTGCAGAGGAGGACAGGTAGCAGTGACCAACTGCTCCCAGATGCATTCATCCTTTCCAACTCACAGGCAGCTAAGAGACAAAAACTCATCACCCTCCTTCAGCTGATCCCTGGTTTCTCTGCTGGAGGAACCCCAAGAATCTCATAGCCACAATTGTTTTCTTCTATCTTAGATAGCTACAGGAGTGAATCACAGTTCCCAATTTGCAGATGGACAAACAGAGTCTGAAGTGAGGCCATAATGAGCTCAAACAGTCAATCCTAAAGGAAATCAACCCTGAATATTCATTGGAAGGACTGATGCTGAAGCTCCAGTCCTTTGGCCACCAGATGCAAAGAGCTGACTCACCAGAAAAGAGCCTGATGCTGGGAAAGATTGAAGGCAAAAGGAAAGGGGCAGCAGGGAATGAGATGGTTAGAAATATCACTGACTCAATGGACATGAATTTGAGCAAACTCCAGGAGACAGTGGAGGACAGGGAAGCCTGACGTTAGTCCAAAGAGTTGGACATAACTGAACAACCACGAGATAAAAGGTATAGTCCAAAGAGAGAGAGTGGTGAAATCCAGACCAGAACATTCTCCCCAACCCATCCCTACTCTATTCATATACAAAGAACATAGAAATAATCCCAGAAAAAATCTGAAGTAGCACAGTTTTACACAACCCTAGGCTCCCTAGACCTACCATCATTGAGTCAGAACCTCTAAGAGAGAGGTCTGTTTGGCTGAGTTTTTTTCAAAAGCTCTCCAATAACAGCTGTAATGTAATATCCCCAAACTATAAACCACCCAGATATACCTCAATGGGTGAATGGTTACAAAAAAAAAACAAACTTGTGGTCCATTCATACCATGGAATATTGCCCAGCAAGAAAAAAGAATGAACTAGTGATATAGGCAACAACTAGGATGAATTTTCAGGAAATATATGCTAAGTGAAAAAAAGTCAATCCCAAGAGATTTTATACTGTACAATTCTGCTTATTTAACATTCTCAAGATGATAAAATTATAGAGATGGAAAACAGATCAGTGGTTGCCAGGGGTCAGAGATAAGGTTGGGGTGTAGAGGTGATGAGCCTGGGGTAGATGTGGTTATAAACAGGAGGAATATCATGCTAATGGAACATCTTGACAAGATATAGACACACAAATTCTACACATATGATAAAATTATATAAACACACATACACAAACTAGTCTATAAAACCAATGAAATCTGAGTAATACTGGTAGATTACATTCATGTCAATTTCCTGGCATGATATTATACTATAGTTTTGAAAGATGTTTACACTTGGGAGAAACAGAGAGAACACATAGGGTCTCTCAATCTTACTTCTTACAACTCCCGTGAGTCTTCAATTATGTCAAAATCTACAATTCTATTAAAAGTTCGATTTAAAAAATCCTTGAAAGCTCCCTGTAATGATCCTGCTCAACCAGGGATAAGGAAGCTTGTCATATTTAGCTTCTCTTTTATTTAACATTTATGTAATATGAAGAATTCAATGTCCCAATCAGTAGAGTCCACACACTTTCATCTTTCAGTGGTCAGAGAGAAAACATGTACCCCTTCAAGATATGGGTGTCCACCCAGGGCAGACCCAACAGCCAAAGAAGAATCTCTTTTTTCATTTATAAATTGGAGGATAATTGCTCTGCGATGTTCTTTTAGTTTCTGCTGTACAACAATGTAGATTACCTACGTGTACACATACATCCCCTCCCTCTTGAGCTTCCTCTCACCCCATCTGAATCCCACCCCTCTAGGTCATCACAGAGCACAACAGACTGTTTCTTAATTGCAAAGCAGTGTAGAAAAGGGGACTTCTGGACAGGCCAAGGCTCTCCTACTCACAGCTCTGCAACTTTGGGCAAATTATTTAACCTCAGGCTTCCCTGAGAGCTCAGTTGGTAAAGAATCTGCCTGCAATGCAGGAGACCCTGGTTTGATCCCTGGGTTGGGAAGATGCCCTGGAGAAGGGAAAGGCTACCCACTCCAGTATTCTGGCCTGGAGAATTCCATGGACTATAAGTTTCAAAGAGTCGGACACGACTGAGCGACTTTCACTTTCACACAGCATCTTTGCAAAGTGGCTTACACTAATCACAGCTGCTATAGCAGTGGCTGAAATGTTGGCAATAGGGCAACGAGAAGCTTGGAAAACAGAAGAGGTTTGGGGTCAAAACTGTTGTCAACGGTTTGCTTGGTGGTTAGGAAGTGGGTGTAGGTCTTTGCTTCCACTGGAGGGTGCGGGGCTTCCACTTGGTGTGGGTACATCTGCGTACTTGCCACACCTCCACCCCAAAGACACAGAAGCAAGCTGCATTGTACCGAGGCCAAGGTGAATGGAAGGATTCTCCTCTGTAAAGGATTCACCTCTGTAAAGAGCAGCTGGGTATCCAAAGGGGTCACAGGGGGAAGCACTTCATGAAAACAGTCTCCCCTCCTGAATCAGACACTGGGACACTGGGACAACAGCCCCAGAGATGAGACTGGAACTGAACTGAGGGAGATGGGTCTGATGTTTTCCCAGCTCGTGCATAAGATAAAGCAAGGCTTTTTGTCTCTGTCGGTTGCAGCCTCTGATAGAGTCTGCAGTGTAGACAGCCTGCCCAGCCCTGTGTGTGCAGACCCCCTTCCCCGTGTGTGCAAGGGAGAACACACGTGTGCACACGCAGGCCTCCTGCCCAGAAGGACAGGATTCTGATGTGAGAGGGGAGTTTGGGGACGCAGACACCGTCCCCACGGGAATGCCGATCTACCGCAGAGCTGTCTCCTCCTCACCTGGTCCAGGCGGAGGGAAGTGGAGGATGCAGCTGGGACGCCGGCGCTTTCATTATTTATGAAGCTTTCGTTCTTACCCGTATAAATAATCGATGACTGCAAAGTGCAGCGGCACCGACGCCGAATATTCATGAGCCTCCTTCGCGGGGATTTCAGCTGCTGCCGCCTCGGCCCCAGATGTGCACCGCACTCACGCAGACACGCACGCCCCCAAATAAAAATCATCATAATAAAGATTTCATCTGTCAGGCTGGGGCCTTGTCTACAGGACTGAGGCAGCCGGTGCATTCTCAAACTCAGAGGGTTTGCCCGCCCGGTGAGGGCTGGACCCAAGTGCCCAGCCAGCTGGGGGCTGGGAGGACTGGGGCAGGGGTGGGGGGTGCCTGGTAATCCTGATACTCCACCGACGGATCCACTTCTCACCCCAGCCTTGCGAGTCCCTGGAGTTTAATCAGTATGCCCACTCAAAGATCAATAATCCTTTTTTCCATGTGTGCCCACTGAGAGTCCTGCCTGCTTGGCCCAGGAAGGGGCGAGCTATGCAGACTCGGATTCCTGTGCATTTGGAAAATACCCCTGAATTTCCTCTCTGCTTGCACCATCTGACTTCCTCCCAACCATGGGATTTCACAGAGTGCGGGGTGCTGGAGGAGCCAAAGAGAAACGGCAGGCACCCCCCTGGAGGCTGGCCCTTAACTTACCTCTCTGGCTCCACTCTGCCTCCCATGCCAGGGGGCAACTCATCTCTGTCTTCCTGACTTAATGCTCTGTCTGTCCTCCCAGCCTTTGTGCCTGCTGTCTATGCTGTTGCCTTTGCTTGAAATGCTTTTTCTTTCCCCAACAACTCGTGTGTGTGTGTGTGTGTGTGTGTGTGCGCGCAGCGATGTTCTTTTAGTTTCTGCTGTACAACAATGTAGATTACCTACGTGTACACATACATCCCCTCCCTC
The DNA here is from genome assembly GCA_006410675.1 of Oreotragus oreotragus. Taxonomy (NCBI): domain Eukaryota; kingdom Metazoa; phylum Chordata; class Mammalia; order Artiodactyla; family Bovidae; genus Oreotragus; species Oreotragus oreotragus. The sequence goes on from SJYX01000100.1 coordinate 469,560, forward strand.
TTGAGCTTCCTCTCACCCCATCTGAATCCCACCCCTCTAGGTCATCACAGAGCACAACAGACTGTTTCTTAATTGCAAAGCAGTGTAGAAAAGGGGACTTCTGGACAGGCCAAGGCTCTCCTACTCACAGCTCTGCAACTTTGGGCAAATTATTTAACCTCAGGCTTCCCTGAGAGCTCAGCTGGTAAAGAATCTGCCTGCAATGCAGGAGACCCTGGTTTGATCCCTGGGTTGGGAAGATGCCCTGGAGAAGGGAAAGGCTACCCACTCCAGTATTCTGGCCTGGAGAATTCCATGGACTATAAGTTTCAAAGAGTCGGACACGACTGAGCGACTTTCACTTTCACACAGCATCTTTGCAAAGTGGCTTACACTAATCACAGCTGCTATAGCAGTGGCTGAAATGTTGGCAATAGGGCAACGAGAAGCTTGGAAAACAGAAGAGGTTTGGGGTCAAAACTGTTGTCAACGGTTTGCTTGGTGGTTAGGAAGTGGGTGTAGGTCTTTGCTTCCACTGGAGGGTGCGGGGCTTCCACTTGGTGTGGGTACATCTGCGTACTTGCCACACCTCCACCCCAAAGACACAGAAGCAAGCTGCATTGTACCGAGGCCAAGGTGAATGGAAGGATTCTCCTCTGTAAAGGATTCACCTCTGTAAAGAGCAGCTGGGTATCCAAAGGGGTCACAGGGGGAAGCACTTCATGAAAACAGTCTCCCCTCCTGAATCAGACACTGGGACACTGGGACAACAGCCCCAGAGATGAGACTGGAACTGAACTGAGGGAGATGGGTCTGATGTTTTCCCAGCTCGTGCATAAGATAAAGCAAGGCTTTTTGTCTCTGTCGGTTGCAGCCTCTGATAGAGTCTGCAGTGTAGACAGCCTGCCCAGCCCTGTGTGTGCAGACCCCCTTCCCCGTGTGTGCAAGGGAGAACACACGTGTGCACACGCAGGCCTCCTGCCCAGAAGGACGGGATTCTGATGTGAGAGGGGAGTTTGGGGACGCAGACACCGTCCCCACGGGAATGCCGATCTACCGCAGAGCTGTCTCCTCCTCACCTGGTCCAGGCGGAGGGAAGTGGAGGATGCAGCTGGGACGCCGGCGCTTTCATTATTTATGAAGCTTTCGTTCTTACCCGTATAAATAATCGATGACTGCAAAGTGCAGCGGCACCGACGCCGAATATTCATGAGCCTCCTTCGCGGGGATTTCAGCTGCTGCCGCCTCGGCCCCAGATGTGCACCGCACTCACGCAGACACGCACGCCCCCAAATAAAAATCATCATAATAAAGATTTCATCTGTCAGGCTGGGGCCTTGTCTACAGGACTGAGGCAGCCGGTGCGTTCTCAAACTCAGAGGGTTTGCCCGCCCGGTGAGGGCTGGACCCAAGTGCCCAGCCAGCTGGGGGCTGGGAGGACTGGGGCAGGGGTGGGGGGTGCCTGGTAATCCTGATACTCCACCGACGGATCCACTTCTCACCCCAGCCTTGCGAGTCCCTGGAGTTTAATCAGTATGCCCACTCAAAGATCAATAATCCTTTTTTCCATGTGTGCCCACTGAGAGTCCTGCCTGCTTGGCCCAGGAAGGGGCGAGCTATGCAGACTCGGATTCCTGTGCATTTGGAAAATACCCCTGAATTTCCTCTCTGCTTGCACCATCTGACTTCCTCCCAACCATGGGATTTCACAGAGTGCGGGGTGCTGGAGGAGCCAAAGAGAAACGGCAGGCACCCCCCTGGAGGCTGGCCCTTAACTTACCTCTCTGGCTCCACTCTGCCTCCCATGCCAGGGGGCAACTCATCTCTGTCTTCCTGACTTAATGCTCTGTCTGTCCTCCCAGCCTTTGTGCCTGCTGTCTATGCTGTTGCCTTTGCTTGAAATGCTTTTTCTTTCCCCAACAACTCGTGTGTGTGTGTGTGTGTGTGTGTGTGCGCGCGCTCAGCCCCATTGACTGTAACCTGTCAGGTTCCTCTGTTCATGGAATTTTCCAGGCAAGAATCCTGGAGTGCGGTGCCATTTCCTATTCTAGGAGAATCTTCCCAACCCAGGGATCGAACCCAAGCCTCCTGAATCTCCTGCTCTGCACCACCTGGGAAGCTCCCACCAATGCCTGGCTAGTGCCTACTCACTTCTCAGGTCTCCAGTAGGTGACAGTTCTGCCCTCTCCTCTGGGTCATCTTCTCCAAACCCCTAAGCTGTGCTAGGCCCTTCCTCTGGACTTCAGGGACCTAGACACCCCAGGTATGGCATTTATTCCATCATTTTCTAGCAATAATTATTGTTAATGTCTCTCTCTGCCAAACACAGGGCTTCCCGAGTGGCTCAGTGGTAAAGAATATGCCTGCCAATGAAGGAGACGCGGGTTTGATCTCTGGGTCAGGAAGATCCCCTGGAGGAGGACATGGCAACCCACTCTAGTATTCTTGCCTGGAGAACCCCATGGACAGAGGAGCCTGGCGGGCTACAGCCCATAGGGTCACAAAAAGTTGGACACAACTGGGCAACTGAGCACAAACACCCCCATAAACACATACTGGATCATAAACATGTAAGGACAGCAGATCCTGGCACACAGCAGACCTCAGTTGGAATCCAAGCTCTGCCGCTTACTAGCTGTGTGTCCTTAGGCAAGTTATTCAACCTCTCTGTGCCTGGATTTCCTCTTCTATTAAAGTTGGAATGATAAAAATAGAATCAACCTCATAGGGCTTTTATAAGGATTTAACATATTAATCGAGTGTTTGGCTCAATGCCAGCACAGAGCTTGGTAAGGGGACAGTCTCCCATCCCTTCTCCACAATTCTAGCGCACCAAAACTCTGAAAACCAAAAAGCTTTTTAAAACTCATTTGGCAGCAAAACCTGAACTGAACTGACCTCGGAGGTACTTACGGTCTTTATTTATCCTGTTTGCTGGAACTATTCATATGTATTTTGCTACAGAAATATGAGTATATTTGAGTGTTCCATAATTTATAGAACATTACATTTCTAAAATCTGGAAAAATTTCAGACTCGGAAGTGCATCTAGCCCCAAAGGTTTCTATGAGGAATCCTGGATCAACAGCATTCTTATGCTTTCTATGATCAATAGTGTAATAATATTACACGCCCCACAGCCAGCACTGTGCCTGGCACAGAGCATCCATACGTAAACACTGAGTGATGGTCAGGAAAAGGAAGGAGTTTGTCCTGTGTCGCTGACCTTCTGGGAGACTGTGTCCTGCCATCAATCCCCTCAGAGCCTCAAGCCCCAGGTCCTGACTTCCCCAAGGTCACCCCTTGCTGTTGGTGACAGAAGCAGGGTTAAATTATAAACATCTCCTGACTGGGGTGTTCCTGGTGGCGCCATGGTAAAGAATCCACCTGCCAATGCAGGAGATCGGGGTTCCATCCCTGGTCCAGGAAGATCCCACATGCCGCAGAGCAGCTAAGCCCATGGGCCACAATTACTAAGCCTGTGCTCTAGAGCCAGTGAGCCACAAGTACTGAGCCCACGTGCAGCAACTACTGAAGCGAACACATCCTAGAGCCTGGGCTCCATAACAAGAGAAGCCACGGCAACGAGGAACCCACACACCACAATCAGAGTAACCCCCGCTCTCCACAGCCAGAGAAAACCCACGCACAGCAAAGAAGACCCAGTACAGCCACAAATAAATGGTTTTGCACAGGAAGCCAATTTCATATACCAAATCATAGCTGAGGAGCCCAGAGCTGCCCCCATGGTGATAACTGGCCCTATTCCTCCAGGAAAGCAGAGGACTGCCCCAGGCCCTCCCTGTCCCCTCCCCACCATAGCACCAGAGGAAGTGTCTGGAAGGGAAGGAATTGTCAAGTGAAATTAGACTGAGTTCCAATCTGTGCGGGGCCCTAAGATGTGTGGTATAGACAGTTGGAATGAAGACAGCAGTAGAGGGTATACGTGTAGATATAGATACAGATGGCTATAGAATTCCAGCACTTTCTTCATTCTTACACCAAGGCCATGGGGTGGGTACTGTTAAGGTTTAATGGATCTCAGTAAAGAATCTCACTGTCTCAACACCGGAGTTCAGATCCAATTGAGACAGAAAGGCACTGGAACCCCATAAACAAAGGCTAAATGCCAGCATTAGCATGTGCCCAAAGCTCAGTTGTAGACTGTGACAGTGTGAGGAAAGGCTGGAAGCATTATATCCCTCCTTGTGCAGATGCCCATTTTGTAGATGAGGAGACTGAGGTAAGTGAGTGGAGGACAAAGATTTGACCTGAGGTCTGTCTTCCCCACATTATTCTGCCTCGCTTGTTGCTTTCAACAAATCCCACAAACAAGGGCTCAGAACCTCCAGGAGTCTGTGATAAAATGAATCCAGTGTGAAAAGACCTTAGAAGTTGGGGAGCCTGCAGCAGAGCCGTGGGATCTGGCCAAAGGCTGGTCTACAATTCCCCCCTCTATTCACCCCTCCTGCTCCCTTCCTCTCCCTTCTTCCCTCCCCTCTCTCCCCAGCCTCATTCTTCTCTGTCAGCTCACCATCACTCCTCTCTCTCTGGTTACCGTGCTTGGCAAGGCAGTTCTCCTGGTTCCATATCTGATCCGCACCTGAGCCAAGGGAAGGAATTGCTTTCGGGACCAACTTCCATCTCCAGTTCATTTAGCAGCAGGTACTCTCGTCTGGGTTCACCAGTCACAAGCTTGATCCATTTCTGGCAGCTGGAACAAATCCCACAGGAGATTCAAACAATCCCAGTCACTCTGAATACCTCTGGGAGGGCAGAGAACCCAGTGGCTGGAAAACCAAATATCAGGGCAGCACCCTGGAGACTGCCCTGATTCTCTCTCATATATTAGAGATGTTGTCAGTTTACACATCAGGCAAGGAAAGTTCCCAAATCCAGAGATTCGGCTATCCTGTCCCCACCCCCAGGACAGCCTGCCTCTGCAACAGAAATGGCAAATATGTTTCCTTTTATAAACCAACCCTATGAGGCTTTGCAGAATTCAGAAGCTGCATCTGAGCTCAGCATGAAGGAGCCCTGTGATTGATTAGGGATGTCTGCCATGGCTGCAGCCTGGGACACAGTGGTATTCGGGTCATGTGTTCACTTTCTCAGCACTGATGATGGTTTTCACAACAGACAGCATTTAGGGAACAGACCCTGTGATTGTGTCACTCTGGGCTTGAGGGTTCTCTGTGTGTGTGCAAGTCTGTAATTTGGAAAGATACAAGTTGACAACAATGCTTGTAAATCAATGGTCAATGAAATCCCTTTCTTCCACACCATATGGCTTCTACCTATGACCTCCAGCAAGCACAGAAATTTCTGAAGCCTCATTGCCACATTTACAAAACAAAGATGATGCTGCAAGTTGGGACAAGCTGGATGCATTAAATTCTTCCCTCCACTTTGGCAAAATGGATTTGCATTTTTAAAATTATCATTAAAAAGCCAGACATTCCATAGACCAGAAACAGACAGTGGTTAGCAAGGCAAGCAGCCTCACACTTGCTGGTCTCCAGGTCCTGAACAGGTAGGAGCAGCAGGAAGTTCAGTTCCCTCCAGGATGTTGCAACCAAAGAACCTTCTGGTGCAGGCGAATTCCACTGTGAAAATTGTGTAAGAGCATCATGTTTCCTTGGGGCAAAGGATGACACCCTTGTGGGCTGGACTGCACAGATGACACTAGTGGTAAAGAATCTGCCTGCCAATGCGGAAGACACAAGAGACTAGGGTTCAATCCCTGGCTTGGGAAGATCCCCTGGAGGAGGAAATGGCAACCCACTCCAGTGTTCTTGCCTGGAGAATTTCATGGACAGAGGAGCCTGGTGGGGCTTTGCAGGCCATGGGGCTGCAAAGAGCCAGACACGACTGAGCACCTGAACACACATGCACGCGTGCAAACACACACACGCACACTTGAGCTGTTTTCTCGTCAGTGACCTGTCCTACTGCTCTCCCCTCCTTTACTCCACACAACTCCTCGCTGCTCCTCAAACTCAGCAAGCACACTCCTGCCCCAGAACTCTTGCACCTGCTGTTCCTACTGCCTGCAGACGTCTTTGCAGCTCTCTCTCTCGATTCCTGTAGGTCTCTGTTTCAAATGTTACCTCATCAGAGCTGCCTGTCCTGACCAGTCGCCATCTATGAAAGAGCACCTCTCCCTCCGCATCATTCTCTATCACCCTTATCCTGTCTCATTTTCTTGTAGTACATATGTTTGTCTTTTGTCTGTCAACCCAACCCCCAATCAGAATGTGAGCTCCACAAGGTTAGAAATGCTGCCCTGTTGTGTGAATTGTTACATCTCCAGTGCCGAGTGCTGGGCTGGCACACAGGACTCAGTGGGTGTGTGTTGAATGGGTGAGTGAGGGCTAAGCATCCGATTTTATGGAAGAACTGAGGCTTAGAAAAGTGGAGTGAGGGACTTTCCTCACTTGACTCCAGAGGTCAAGATCCCACGCCTCCACTGCAGGGGCCCAGGTTCCATCCCTGATTAGGGAACTAAGATCCTGTATGCCGTGTTGCACGAACAAAACAGAAAAAAAAAAAAAAAAAAAAGCGGAGTGACTTGCCCAACAATGACAGCTGTGTTTCCTCTGTCGAGCACTACACACAGCCATTTACACACCTCATCCTTTAAACCTCACAGCAGCTCTATGAAGCGGGACTACCTCCACATTACAAATGGAGACCAGCCAGGCTGAGGGACTTGGCCAAGGGCACACAGCAGGTCAGAGGGGCAGCTAGGACCTGATGCCAGGCTGCACGTCTCCTGGGCACTCACTGGTTACTTCCTGGCTCCACAACCTCCCAGAGCCTGGAATCAGTGTCTGACCCTCAGTGTCCCCTCAAACAAAGTGAACGCTCTGTGTTGAGTGGATCATTTAGTCCACCCCCCTGTCTCCAAGCAGCGCTGTATCCAAACCACCAGACAGAATCTATCCAAAATTGATAAGCTCCTTGCCAAGAGATTTCACCCTTTCCCAAGTCTCCTCTAATGATAATCCTTACCACAGTAAGTTCTTCTTTCGGTCTAACCTAAATCCCCCTTGCTTTATATTCAAACTATTTCTTCTTGTCCACCTTCCACGGAGCTGGGCAAGGCCCAGCTCCCAACACAGGCACCATAACCAGGTTGCTTTGTTAGCAGAGAGAGAAGCCAGGGGGCTCTGCCCCCCAGCAGTTCACTGCAGACCTGAGAACCCCAACTCCAAGGCTGGTGCTCGGTCAGCACTTGCCTCCCACTCCTCTCCCCGGCCCCGCCTGCCACAGTGATTTATGGGCCCTGTCAGCGTGAAGGCTGAGCTGTGGAGACAGCTGCAAGAAACAGGAATCAGGAACAGCCGTCCGTCTGGCCAAGCAGGGATGGGATGGGAGAGGGAGGCGCAGAGGACGGCTCGGGTTCATCAGGAGGGGGTGCTGGGGCGAGAGGGCAAGGAGGTGAGGCAGCCAGACCCCCAGATGACAGTGGAACAAAGACCTGGATGGGCACCGGCTCGGCAGGTCAGAGAGGACGGCGCCAGGGCCAGTAGCTGGGGTCAGAGACGCACAGAACAGAAAACAATGAAACAGGAGGGTGGGCGGGAGGGAGAAAGGACCGAA
>SJYX01000100.1:484287-570079 GCA_006410675.1 Oreotragus oreotragus
CCCCCCCCCAAAAGTGTGACACTGTTTCCACTGTTTCCCCATCCATTTGCCATGAAGTGATGGGACCAGATGCCATGATCTTAGTTTTCTAAATGTTGAGCTTTAAGTCAACTTTTTCACTCTCCTCTTTCACTTTCATCAAGAGGCTCTTTAGTTCCTCTTCACTCTCTGCCTTAAGGGTTGTGTCATCTGCATATCTGAGGTTATTGATATTTCTCCTGGCAATCCCAAATGTAAAATAGATAGCCAGTGGGAATTCGCTATATGACACGGAGAGCTCAAACTGGTGCTCTGTGATGACCTATAAGGGTGAGATGGGGTGGGAGGCAGGAGCAAGGTTCAAGAGGGAGAGGACATATGGACGCCTATGGCTGATTCATGTTGGTGTATGGCAGAAATCAATACAGTATTGTAAAGCAATTATCTTCCAATTAAAAATAAATAAAATTTTTAAAGTATGAATCACGTTTGTCTCTTGTGATCACTCTGGCTCCTGAATGGAGAGTGGCCTGCAGGGGTCAGGGAGGAGGGGAGGCTCCCTGGTTTTTGCCAGGCCCAGGTGATGGGAACTGACGCAGGCGTGTTTCCCAGGTCGAGCTGCAGCACTGGTCCATACACTCAGCTTCTCCTGCTGCCTTGTCTCCCAGCAGGGATGAGGAGTGTGGCCTTTATTTCCACAGCCACCAATCTGGGGGCTTGTCCTTCACTGTCCCAGCCAGGTTATAAATCCATGTCTATAGTTACCTGGAGGGAAGAAGAAGGAGACCTCAGGCCAGAAAGGTCGCCCAGTGGCCAGGCTCCAGCTCAGAGGAGAATCTAGCTCCACTCCTAGCACCACTGAGAAGCCCAACCCATTTTGCAGGAGGGTATGTGAAGGCTCTAGGGTTCAGGTTATTCTCAGCCTCTGTGCTGGGCCTGGGATTCAAGCTCCTCCCAGTACCAGGGGAGCAAGTAAGAGCAGTAAGAGCTGAGACTGTACATGTGCAACCTGGGCGAGAACTCCAGGCCCACCAGATCCAAGCTGTGTGACCCTGAGAAAATGACTTAACCTCTCTGAGCCTATTCACTTGATTAAGTCCCGCATTTATTCAACAAATATTTAGTGAGTATCTACAGTATTCCAGGTCTTATTTACCACGGATGCTAAGAATGTTACAGCAAATGAAAGAATTTATAGCCTCGAAAGGAAAACAGGCAACAAGGCAACAGTTAATATGACTTACAATCTCTGCTAAGAAGTGAAAAATAGGGTACAGAGACTTCCCTGGTGGTCCGATGGCTAAGATTCCACACTCCCAATGCAGGGAGCTGGGTTCAATCCCTGGTCAGGGAACTAGATCCCACATGCCGCAACTAAGAGGTTCGCATGCCTCAGCAAAAGACCTGGCACAGCCAAATAAAGAAAGAAAAATATTTTTTTAAAAAAGAGGGGTGCAATGGGAGATAATAATTAGGATAAAGAGGTCTCTTTAGATAGCGTGAGATGTAATGAGATCATACACATATATCCCTCAACACACAGCTGGGTACGTGCTAAGTGCCAGCACCCATTAGCTGCTATTGCTGGGAACATGGAGGGGAAGGTGAGGGCGTCAGAACTGGCCTTCAATTCCAAGCCCAGAGCTGGAGGAAGGAGAGGCCCCAGACAGCTGAGCCTGCCATTTCCTCCACCACGGGTCAGACTCAGGCCTGGACCCTCTTACAGGTGAAGAGCCCAACTCCTGACTCCAGGTGTTCACTCCACTTCTAGGCATGGCAAAAGAGGAGACCCCAGCCCCTCCTCCGATGACCTGCCCGCTGGGTCCAGATGGTGGGACACCAGGGGTGGCAGGTCCTCATAGTGCTGCCCGTTGGTGATCCAGCCTTCCTGGGCTACAGACAGAATTTTTAAAACCTCTGCTGCCCCAGTCATGTAGGGCTGGAAGCCCCTCTGAGATCCTTCCCAGGGACAGTCAAAGAGACACGGGCCCCTTCTAAGTGGTCTTCAGCCCTGCGTCCTGCCTTTCTTCTCTTCCTGTAGCTGTAGTCATCAAGATGGTTTATAACCTCCCAATGGGGAGGAAGCTCCAGAGCTCTAGAGCTGGGCATGGGGTCTGCTCTGACCTTCTCCCGGACCAGAAGGGAGGAGCCAGCATCTTTGAGGGGTTCAGAGTTGGGATGAGAAAGGAGAGCAGGAAATCAGTCTGAAATTGTCCTTCTCTGCCCACGGCCCAAGGAACAGATGATATGGATGGGTCCAGGCTCCATTAAGAAACCCCCTTCACTCCCTGGGGACACTCAGTCCCCGCCCAGACCCACTGCTACCCTCCTCACCTCTCCCAGCATCTGCTGTTCCCCTCCTTTCTTCGTCTTGGGGCAGGGGAAAGGCACGTGGGCCCCTTGAAAGTCATCCCAGATCACCAGGGGGACCCCCTGATCTTTTCTAGGCATCTCCATTTCCTGAGGTCTCCTTTGAGTTTTTTTTTAATTAATAGATTTTACTTTTAGAGCAGTTTGGAGTTTATGGAAATGTTGAGAAGGCATTACAGAGACTTCCCATGCATCCCTTTCCACTGCACACAGTTTTCCGTTATTAACATCTTGCCTCAGTGTGGTCCTTTTCCTTTTCCAGTTCTCCATTTTGAGCACCCATGTTCTGCCCTGGTTCTGCTTCCCCCTCCCTGCGGTCAGATCTAGGGTTCACCACATGCCTGATGCACCAGGTAACCAATGTGCCAGGTAACCAATTTCATCGGGTATCTAATGCACCAGATAACCAATGCCCCAGTTAATCAATGCACTAGGCAACCAAAGCACCAGGTAACTGATGCACCAGGTGACTGATGTGGGCGCTGCCCTCCCTGGCACTTGCCCCTGCTCCCTGCTGTGCCTAGCTCATATCACCAAGTCTCCCAGGCTCCATCCCCCTAGAAAGACTGATTTATGAGAGGGAGGGAGGGGCGTGGGGTTGGGACACCCCAACATCTTTGATCTCCAAGGTCCCCAGTCACCTTCTCCTCCGAGGACCTCAGCCAGGTAAGAGACCCAGGTGAGCACTGGGATTGGGGGGACAGAGCAAACACTGGCCTCCCTCTGGCCCCTCTGACTTCTCTTAAGAAGTTAATAAAACTGCAGGCAAGGATGACCCAGAGGACATGATTTACTCAGGCTGGGGAAAAGCTTTCAATAAGGTCCCTCCATAAAAGGCCATTAAGGGAGTGGAATAACCACAGGCTAAGGGGCAAGTGTTATGGATTCCAGAGTGGTTTAAGCGGAGGAATTAAAGAGGCATTCGGAGCTGAGAGATGTTATTAATAACTGCACTGGGCTCTTGGAAAGGCTTTTCATCTCCTTGAGCTTCCCAGGCACTGATTCCTCAGCACTTGGGTCTTGGTGGATACAGAAGGAACAAGCGAGTGAAGGGACAGGCTCACCCCACTTTTAAATTTTTTTTATTTTTGGATGTGCTGGGTCTTCATTGCCGTGCATAGGCTTTCTCTAGTTGCAGCAAGCTGGGGCTACCCTCTAATTGCGGTGCACAGACTTCTCACTGCAGTTCCTTCCCTTGCTGCACAGCATGGGCTCCAGGCATGCAGGCTCAGCAGTCGCAGCACACGGGCTTTGTTGCTCCATGGCATGTGGAATCTCCCCAGACCAGGGATTGAACCCATGTCCCCTGCATTGGCGGGTGGATTCTTAACCACTGGACCACCAGGGAAGTCCTCATCCTTACTGGGCAGGACAAGTGGATGGGATGGGATGGTATGGGGTCTTAGAGTTCAGGGTTCCCTGGAAGAACCTGCGTGACACCCTTTCTAATGCTGAGAGATGAGACTCTGGAAGGAAGGGCCTGCCCTTCTGGGGAGTATGGGGGTGGGTGAGGGCCACGTCCAGCCTCCAGTATTTCTGCCAGGGCCGAGGATACCATGGGAAACTTACAGCGTGTGATAAAGTAGAGAATCCACGTGTCCCATTTGGAGGCTCCAGGAGATGGAGTGCTGCCCTGAGGAAGAAGGGGCTGCTTCCCCCGGCCTCCTTTGAGCTTGCTCACAGGGACCCTTCTAGAGCCTAGATACAGGCCTGAAGAAACCTGGGTCTCACCTGTCTGTGGGCACCACATCCTACCAGGATCTCCTGGACCAAAAGTCCACCGTCCATAAGGTTTCACCCCTTCCTCCCAACCCATCTTTCAAGGCTCAGTTCAAGTGGCACCTCCTCCATGAAGTCTTCCCAGCCTTCACCCTGACTTTGCCCGAGTTGCACCCCCTCCACTGCCTACTCTCCATAATACACCCAAGGGCCCCCCACTACCACATGGTTCCAGTCCAGCAAGGCTCCAAACCTAGGTCCAGGGTCACCACAGCCAACCCAGTGTCTGCTTTGGGTGTCCCTCAAGATCTTGTTCAGTCAGTCAGTCGTGTCCGACTCTTTGCAGCCCCACGGACTGCAGCCCACCAGGCTTCCCTGTCCTTCACTCTCTCCCAGAGCTTGCTCAAACTCACGTCCATTGAGTAGGTGATGCCATCCAACCATCTCATCCTCCGTTGCCCCGTTAGAGGCCTGTGCTCCTGGAAACAGTGGGCACAGCAAGGCCCTCAGAGACTCTCCCCACAGGGCTGAATTCTGAGCAGGCCCTCCTGGTACCTCCATCCCAGCACAGCCTTTCTCTGAATGTTCTCCTTCCCAGAATTTATCTCTCCCACTAAAATTAGCATTCCTTTTAAAAGTTTTCACACCCTCAAATCGTTCCTTAAATGTGCATATTAACTGGGGAAAAGACTCGCCTTAGCTACTTCACCCAGCCTCACATTAATCTTCCTACAACCCCATTACAGGTAACAAGCCTGGTCCCCTTGGCTCAGCATCATAAACTCAGGGTGACTTCAGAGCAGTCTTCCGTGCCCAAGGCTGACAGCTGCAGAGGGCAATGCCACGTGGAGGGCTCTGCCTGCTGGCTTTGTCGTCCGCAGGCAGAGACCGTTCCCTTACAGCTTCCTCATGGTACCAGCACCTTCACCTGAGGCCAGTGACCTCGTTCTGTACAAGGGGAAGCTGAGTGAGTGAGAAGCCAAGTTAGTTGCCCAAGTTTTGAAGCAGGATTTGAACTTAGGGCATCTGGGCTCCACCCCCTTGACCACCACACTGCACTTCCCAGGAAGTGGCTTACACAGAGACTTCCCTGGTGGTCCTCCTGCTCCCAGTGCAAGAGGCCGGGTTCAGTACTTGGTCAGGGAACTAGATCCCAGATGCCGCAACCAGAGAGTTCACATGCCACAACTAAGACCTGGCACAGCCAATTAAACAAATAAAAATTTTAAAGTGGCTTGTGGAAAGATGGTGATGGGCAGAAGGTGGTCATGCCCCGTGAGCTGGCCACCTATTGACTGTGTGACCTAGGTCAGAGAAATTAGGAGATAAGAGCAGATTTTAATTTATAACTGTTCATGTATAATAATACATTAATCCTTATCACAATCCTATGAAGTAGATTCCATTACTACTGTTGTTGTTCAATCACTAAGTTGTGTCCAACTCTTTGCAACCCTACAGACTGTAGCACACCAGGCTTCCCTGCCCTCCACCAATCTCTGGAGTTTGCTCAAACTCATGCCCATTGAGTTGATGATGCCATCCAACCACCTCATACTCTGTTGCTCCCTTCTATTCCTGCCCTCAATCTTTCCTAGCACCAGGGTCTTTTCCAATGAGTCGGCTCTTCACATCAGGTGGTCAAAGTATTGGACTTCGGTATTAATAAGGCTTCAGTATTAGTCCTTCCAATGAATATTCAGGATTGATTTCCCTTAGGAATGACTGGTTTGATCTCTCTGCTCTCCAAGAGACTCTCAAGAGTCTTCTCCAGCACCACAGTTCGAAAGCTTCAATTCTTCAACACTCAGCCTTCTTTATGGTCCAACTCACACCCATACATGACTACTGGAAAAGCCATAGCTTTGACTCTATGGACCTTTGTGGAAAAGGTGATGTCTCTGCATTTTAATATGCTGTCTAGGTTTGTCATAGCTTTCCTTCCAAGGCGCATCTTTTAATTTCTTGGCTGCATTGCTACTGTTCCCACTGTTGTATATAAGGAAACTGACGCACAGAGAGGTTAAGTAACTCACCTAAGGACAGCTCATACACAGCAGAGTCAGGACTCAAAGCTGAGGAGACTATCCTCACCCTCCAACCCCGTTACAGGTAACAAGCCCCCTCAGCACACCATCACTCCTCTCCACTGGCAGCCTCCCAGCCATTAACAACTGGAAACTTCTTGTCCTGATTTCAGTGTAACTTTCAGATCAGACTGCACCTCTGGAGTCTGTACAACCTCTCATTTGGCCCAAGCAAAGATGTCAAAGGGAGCAGGGTCCTACTCCCTGGCTCTGCCCTGCACCCAGCCAGCCAGCCACTACTTGGTGAGAGTCCCGCGGTGACGACCGCCTAGCACCTGAGTGTATTTTGGGTGTGCTGAGTCTTCACTGTTGCACGTGGGCTTTCCCCAGTTGCCTTGCTCAGGGGTTTCTCCTGTTGCAGTGCCAGGACTTCTGTACTTGCAGCATGCTGGCTTCAATGTCCAGGGTGTGTGTGGGATTCTAGCTCCCCAACCAGGGACTGTCATGCCATGATCTTTTCCTGCATCCCCTGCACTGGAAGGCGGATTTCTAACCACCTGATCACCAGGGAAGTCTCAATCCTGATAATTCCTCACTAGAATTTCTGGGCTTTTTCCACCAGGACTGGAACCTCCCCATGGACAAGTCAGGACACTCTCTCTGACTCAGCCTGTGTCTGGGAGGCAGGTCAGGCAGAGTCTGGAGGATTCAACCACTGGGACTCCATCCCTACTGTGAAGATGCCAACAGGATAGGGTGACACAGAAACACCCCTTCCCACCCAGGTGCCTCCACTGCTGGACAAACGTCCCAAAGCCCCCACCGTCAGGCTAGACCATAAGAGTGCCTCCGTGGAGATCTGTCCTCCAGTATCCGGAGACTGTTCCACCTTCTGCCCCTGATGAGTGTCCAGGTCCCTCCACTGCTGGACAAATGTCCCGAAGCCCCCACCGTCAGGCTAGACTATAAGAGTGCCTCCGTGGAGATCTGTCCTCCAGAATCCAGAGACTGTTCCACCTTCTGCTCCTGATGAGTGTCCTCAGCCAGTTTCAAGGGGCAGGGACATCAGATTCCTGAGTTTGCTCCAGCTTCGGAGGGCAGGAGAGAGACCAGAGAGAGATGGGCCCGCTGGTGGGTTGCCAGGTCAGGAACCTGGTCCTCGCTACCTCGCTGGGCAATAGCAGTCCCAGGGCCTCCCCGAGGTGATTTACCAGACAATGACAACCTTTAATGTCCGTTCTGCTATAATCTCCCTTATCTTAATACAATCTTTTCCTGTTGAACTCTCCAGAGCCCCAACCGCTATTTTCAATAGCGGGATTTTTTTTTTATTACGACTTGATACTGTGATTACTGTCGAACTCTCAGTCTTTGTGGAGGGGAAATTAATAAGTTTTTCTTAAGCGCTCTGCACAGGCACTGCATACTAATTAGGTCAGGCTGGCTCCCCCACAGCCGGAGTCAATTATCAATCTGGCCTCTTGCCTGCTGAGACCCAGTAGCTCTCACGTCTGCAGGGAGCTGGAGGTGTCGGCTCTTCCAGCAAGTACTGGCCATCCCCCAAGGGGTCAGGGGCCACCCTGCTCCATCCCTGCATGTGTCTAGGGGGCAAGGATTAGATATAGATGGGGAATCCCAGAACTAGAAGCAACCTTTGTTTTCAGCTCATACAGGCCTCCCTCTGCTGCAGTGCAGATGGAGGAACTGAGGCCAAGCGAGAGGTGACCTGCCCGCTCACAGCCAGCCAGGGGCTAGCCTGGGGCTGTCACTGCTGGGTTAACACGCCGGGTCTCTCCCTCACTTCCTTTCCTGGAAGGTGTGTCTTCTCTTTCCCTGCCGTCTGACTGCAGTCCCTCTTGCTGCACTGTCGCCTCCGTCCTGTTCTGATTGGGCCGAAAGATTGACAAGTGAGTTTCTTGTCGCTGCCAGGAGAGAAAATGGAAACACGGCCCTGTCCCCACTGAACCCCTCTCCTCCCAGCACCAGTCATGTTTGGCTTGAGCAAGGGAAGGGCTCCCTCGGGCATCCTGCCAGCCGGGGCTGCCTGCTTGGGCAAGCATGGCAGTGAGCGAACAAAACAAATAGCACCCCCTTCTCCCTTGACCGTAGCCATCCACTCAGTCAAGCTTGTCACAGCTGCCCTGGGGAGGTGGGGGAGGCGGGGAGGGACTAAGCTGATGCTACAGCTCAAAGCTACAGCAGGCTTGGCAACAAGACGACTCTGGGGCCAGAAGGAAACGGAGGAGCCTCCTGGTCTCAGGATTGGCCTGGAAAGTGGAAGAAAGCTCCAAGGTTGGCCCTGAGAAGACAGCCCGTCCTTACCCCCCAACTCAGCTACAATGATGAAGAGCAGTTACTGGGGCAAAGGGAGGGAGTCAGATGAGACGGCAGAAGACTCTGATCACAAGGAAGTCTTGGCCCCCGACCCTGAACAGAAAAGAAAACGATCGCAATCAAAGGAAGCTCTGGTTGGAGGCTTGAAACCATGCCCTAGAAATGGACACCTGGGCTTCAGCGAACGCTCTGGTCCTGATGTCCCCGCTCTAGTGGACAACGGGTTCAGCTCGTCAGGCTTCGGCTCCTGTTCAGCCTCTGTGCTGTGTGGTCTTGCATTTCTCAGGCGGCAGAAAGAAGACACTGGGCCACTTGTCACCTATAGACGTCACCTGGGAGGGGCGCTGAGGAGGGATTGGGGGAAGAAAAACACCAGATCCAAGTCATCTTGTTACAAAGACTGAGGCTCATGCAATGGGGGAGTAAGACCCTTATGTAGTCATTCATTCGTTTGACAAATGGAGCACCTGAGAGGGTCCCTGTCCTCAAAGGCGCTCGTGCTCTGGAGCCAGAGGGTGGTCATGAAACAGGAAACCACATAAAATGACTTTAGCTAGGGTGAATGCTCCCCAGGGATAAGACAGAGCTGGGGACAGGGGGATCAACTAGAGACCAGAGGTTCTCTGTGCTCTGTGCAGAGGTGACATGGAAGGCTGGGGGAGGACTCAACCGTCTATGTCCCCAGAGAGACTGTGGCCCCTCTACGGTGGGGACAGGTAAGGATTCTCCTCCCCTTGCCACCAGGGGGCAGCAGACAGGTCCCAAGCTGACACAATGATGGGCAGGCTGGTACCTGGACCCAAGAGAGAGCACGGGCCATCAGTGGGGAGGCTGTAAGAATCTGGGTGGCCACCTGTTGAAGGAGAGAGGAGGGAGCAGACACTGGGACTGAGCTCTGACAGCAGAGTGACAGCACATTACTCTTACTAAGTAAATTAAAGCCATTAATCACTGTAATTAGCAGAACTGTTCAGCAGGCCTTCAGCCAGGCTATTAATACATTGGCACAGGCTGCCCCTGGACTAGGTGACCTCCCCACAGGCAGGCTCAAAAGTCAGCTGCCAAGCTTGGCAGGAGGAGGATAGCGATTGGGGCCCAAGGGAACCTTAGCAGGGGAGAGGCCCCTGTCCCTTCCACATGCCTACCCATGTCATCAAGATTTCTTTGGATTAAATGAATGGCCATGTCCCACTAGCATGTAAGTGCCATGAGGTATGGACATTGTTTGCCTGGGTCACGGCTATGGTCAGCTCCAACATCTAAAAGAGTGCTAGGTACACAGTTGATGCTGGGAAAATATTTGTTGAATGAATGAGTGAATACATACACGCATACTCTCTCACTTTCAGGAAAACTGATCACAAACTGATAACTCTGCTTGGATCACTTCACTTTGCCAAGCTAATTTCTCAGATCCTTCAGGTTCAGCTACTAAGATATCATCTCTCCTCGGAGAAGCCTTCTGGTAGAGGTAGAAACCCCCAGGCAGAGGCTATGTACCTCCCTTTTGCACCTGGAGTCTCCTGTGCTTACGCCTGTACTAGAACTTAACACATAACATGACAATTGCTTGTTTATGCATCTCCCTCTCTCCCCACAAGACTGAACTCTCGACAGCAGGGGGATCATGGCCTCTCCAAGGATGAGCCCAGTGCTTGTACACAGTAGGTACTCACAAGATATTTGTTGAATAAAGGAGTCCGTGTCAGTGAATGAGGAATGGGAAATCAGCTGTGGGCTGCTCTGAGTCTCACCTGCTCTTTTCTGATTCCAGGTGGACATGAGCAGCAGGCATGGACAGGCCAGAGGAGGCAGAACTGGAGTCCCCACCCCTGGGCGCTAGGGCGCCTCTTCCAGTCACTTGCATCTCCCCAGGTTCACATTTTAATAATGGAGACATTCAATCATTAAAAAAAAAAGAGTGAAATAATGCCACTTGCAGTAACACGGTTGAACCTAGAGACGTGATCTTACCTTAGAGCTTATGAAGTCAGATAGAGAAAGACAAATATTATATGATATCATTTACATGTGGAACCTAAAAATAGTACAAAGGAACTGATTTATGAAGCTGATACAGATTTACAGGTGTGGAGAACAGTTTTATGGTTACCAAAGGTGGGGGGATAAATTAGGAGTATTGGCTTGACAGATACACATCACCATATACAAAATGGATAACAAGAATTTGCTTGTATAGCACAGGAAACTATATCTGATATCTTATAAAAGAATTGGAAAAAAGAACATATATATATATATATATAAAACATATAAATACACATAGAACATATATATATATATATGGGGGGGCAGGGATACTTCCCAGGTGGCTAAATGGTAAAGAATCCACCTGCCAATGCAGGAGGCACAGGTTCAGTCCCTAGGTCGGGAATACCTCTGGAGAAGGACATGGCAACCCACTCCAGTATACCTGCCTGGGAAATCCCACAGACAGAAGAGCCTGGCGGGCTACAGACCACGGGGTCACAAAGAGTTGAACACGACCTAGTGATTAAACAACAACATATATATAGAAGCAAGCACACATATGTATATAGAACCAAATCACTTTGTTGTATACCTAAAACCAGCACAGTATTATATGTCAGCTATACTTCAGTGAAAGAAAAGAAGAGAAAGGAGACGTTGATCTCACAGAGCAGCGCCTCCGGGTCTCCAGGAGGGGTGATCCTGTCCCCAGAAGACCCTTGGCAATGCATCCACAGGGCTGTTTCCTCGGCCCAGGCCCCAGTTCTCAGCACCCTGAAAAGGAACAAGGCCACACTGGGAGTTTCTCCAGTGGCAGACAAGCCCCTTGGTTCAGCTTGAGCTTGGCCTTCCTCCTGAAATGGGCAGGCAGGTGTCCCGGGACCATGAGGTGGCCTCAGGGGTCAGAGATGGTCATCCTTTGAGAACAAAGGAAAGTGCTCAGGAAACCGCAAGATGCCGCCAGCTGCGAGTGGGAGCAGGGGAGATGGTTCGAGCAGAGGCTAAAGGAGGGTTTACTGGGTCTCTAGGAGTGGGTGGGCTGGAGAAGGGGAGGCCAGAGATCAAGATATTAAAGTGAGTCCACATGAGGTTCCTCACTGGGCATGTGGGCGGGGGCTTGGGAATTCCTCTGTGACCTCAGGGCCCTGCAGGCTCAGTCAAGGGACCTTGGAAGGCAGCACACCTGAGTGAGCATTTTTCTTTTCCTGCTTTCTGAGCCTCAGTTTCTTCACCAACAAAAAGTGATAACACATACCTGATAGGTGTGGAGCTTAAATTAGACAAAGCAAGTGAAATTAACTATGGTGCTAGAAAAGACTCTTGAGAGTCCCTTGGACTGAGAGGAGATCAAACCAATCAATCCTTATCAGTCCTGAATATTCTTTGGAAGGACTGATGCTGAAGCTGAAGCTCTAGTACTTTGGCCACCTGATGCGAAGAACTGACTCATTAAANATGGTGCTAGAAAAGACTCTTGAGAGTCCCTTGGACTGAGAGGAGATCAAACCAATCAATCCTTATCAGTCCTGAATATTCTTTGGAAGGACTGATGCTGAAGCTGAAGCTCTAGTACTTTGGCCACCTGATGCGAAGAACTGACTCATTAAAAAAAAAACCCTGATGCCAGAAAAGATTGAAGGGAGGAGGAGAAGGAGGCGGCAGAGGAGGAGGTGGTAGGATGGCATCACTGACTTGATGGACATATGTTTGAGGAGGCTCTGGGAGTTGGTGATGGACAGGGAAGCCAGGTGTGCTGCAGTCCATGGAATCCCAAAGAGTAGGACACAACTGAGCGACTGAAGCAAACTCAAGTGAAGCTCCTGGCACGTGACAAGTACTCAGCAAAAACGGCATGCAAGCCTTCCACCAGCAATGGGACCAGGAGCCCCACTCAGCACTTGTTCCCTGACATGCACACCCTGACACTCCCCAACACCCCTTCAATTTTCTTCTTCCTCAAACTGAAGGTCAGACTGCTTTGATATTGAGTAAACAGTCCTGACCCCTGACCTTCCTGAACAGGACCAATGACTAAACCCTTAGGGACATCCTGATCCACTCCTCTCAGAGTATGGGAGGCCAGCCATCGCCTACTGCAGATGGAAAGGTTACTGGTCAAGGAAGAGGAAATTTTCCTGGGAACATTTTTGTCCCAGGAAAAGGAAATTCAGTCCTAGGACTATAATTTTCCCACAGTCAGTTATTTCTACAGCCTAGTCCTCCTATTTCCTCTGAGAAAACACTCCTATTCCAGGTGGTACTGGTGAGACTGCCAATCAAGTGCCAATCTCCCCCAAAGGGATGGACACCTGGCTCCACTGTATCCACTCATTCCTTTGGGCAAAAATGATTGGTTCAAGTGTGGTTGCATGACCCAAGCTAAGCCAATCGGATCCTTCCCTGGTGGCTCAGACAGTAAAGAACCCACCTGTGCCACTGGAAGAGACCCAAGAGACCCAGGTTTGATCCCTGGGTTGGGAAGATCCCCTAGAAAAGGAAATGGCAACCTACCCCAGTATTCTTGCCTGGAGAATCCCATGAACTGAGGAGCCTGATGGGTTACAGTCGATGGAGTCAGAGTCGGACATGACTGAGCGACTAAGCATACACACAAAATATATGCTGCAAGAGGGCAGGGAAGTACCTGAGTCCTATGACAGGGGTTCCATAAATATTCCCTGAGTGGATGAGGTGGGGTCAGGGTAACCTGTAACATATAGAGCATCTTACATGTATTAGGAATAAGTGAGTCTTCCTAGCAGATGACTTGAGGAAAGTCCCCCAACACTGCCTTGTACCAGGGCACAGAGCTTGGCAAGCAGAGCTTTGAATGTATTTCAGCTCCCACTCAGCCCCTTAGCAGGGGACTTGAGCAGTTCCTAAACTGCCAATATATGCCGCCCCCACTCCCCCTGCCCTGAGGACAGAAGAAAGCAGCTGGTGAATGAACTCAAGAGAAAGTCAGAAAGAGCTGTGATGACATCATATGATCCCTAGACTCACCCCTGGACTCCTGTTTCACTGGAACCAATAAAGTTCCTTTATTCTGAGCTACTTAAGTTGGATTTCTATAGCTTGCCGCTTAAATAGCCTGATCACAGCAACAGTCAAGTCTTGGCCTTACAGTCCCTGGGATCCTTGGGTATATGGGGTGCCATCCCCCAAAAGTCCATCCCTCCTATGGGCATCAAGCCAAGAATAAGCATGGCTTCTAGGAACTGGGCATGAGTCGGACGGAGAAGGTGATGGCTCCTCACTCCAGTACTCTTGCCTGGAGAATCCCAGGGACGGGGGAGCCTGGTGGGCTGCCGTCTGTGGGGTCGCACAGAGTTGGACATGACTGAAGCAACTTAGCAGCAGCAGCAGCAGCAGCAGCATGAGTCGGAAGAACTGGACCCAATTTCTAGCTCTGGTGCCAGCTAGCCTAGATTTGGATCCCAGCCCCATTGCCTTCAACCCCTGTAACCTGGAACAGTTAATTAACCTCACTGGGCCTCAGTTTCCTCAGCTGTAAAATGGGCATATTAGCAGTATCTATATCATAGGGTTGTCAGAAAATTAAGTGAGCTCAGTGAATAGAACTGACACATGGCAAGTAAAGGCAATAAAGAAATGTCAGCTGGTGGAGTTATTATCAATTTTGGACTCACCTTCCCCATCTGTAGAATGCGAATACAACTCAGAAAGCTGTTAGAAAGGCTAGACAGGCCAGAGTGGGCAAAGCCATGGGCAGAGGATATCACACAGTCAATGCTCAGTGAACACTGGTTGAATCTGAATCTTTGGCTGCTTCACTGAAATCTTTGAGCCGAGTTCTCCTCCTGCCGGAAATTAGCGGAAACAAGCCTGCACTTCAGCGGGAAGCCCAGCAAGGAGGAAATAAATCCTCATGCAGATTATTCCTGAGTAAAAGTTCTCCTGGGACACTTCTTGCTAGGAGCCGTCTCATTCCACAGCCAGACGCAGCAAACACTGCGGCAGTTCACCTCCGGCTCCGCGCTCGCGGGCTCACCCTCCAGGGGCAAGAGACGCGGAAAGGGGAGGAAATTGAAAAGTCTTTGATTTGCCGAGCCGCCAGCGCTGCCTCCACTGAGAACATCACTGAGTCCAGAGGCCCCGGCCGCTGAATCACCACCCGGGTCTCTGCCAGGGCTTCTCCTCTGTCTGAGCCTTTACGGCAGGCAGCCGGGCGGGTTGGGGAGCCGGGCAGGGCGGGGTGCGGGGAATGTGGAGAAGGGGTGGACCGGGTGCGGCTGCAAAGCAAAGCAGACAGCAGACGGGAGGCTGCTGAGAGGACCCCTGCCCAGAGGAAAGGGAGCAGTGAGGACTGTGCCCTGACATCCCGTCTGTGGAGACCCTACCTTCCAGAGTTCCTCGGTGCTGGCCAACGTGGAGAGTTGTCTCCGTGGCAGGCACTGTTCTAAGCACTGTTGTGATCACTACTGTTCTCGTTAGCAGGCAAAAGGCTTTATCTTGCACCTGCTGCTATAAAAAAAAAAGAATGTGTGTGTGGGCGGGGGTGGGGGTGGGGGGTCGTATAACTGAATTGGGGCTTCCCAGGTGGCGCTAGTGGTAAAGAACTCGCCTGCTAATGCAGGAGACATAAGAGTCGCAGNTGGGGGGGGGGGGGGGGGGGGGGGTGGGGGGTCGTATAACTGAATTGGGGCTTCCCAGGTGGCGCTAGTGGTAAAGAACTCGCCTGCTAATGCAGGAGACATAAGAGTCGCAGGTTTGATCCCTAGATTAGGGAAGATCCCCTGGAGGAGAGCGTGACAACCCACTCCAGTATTCTTGCCTGAAGAATCCCATGGACAGAGAAGCCTGGCGGGCCACAGTCCACAGTGTTGCAAAGAGCTGGACACGACTGAATGACTTGCGCATACACGCACTCATGCATAGCCGAGTCATTTTGCTGTACAGCACAAATTAATACAGCACTGTGAATCAACTATACTTCAATAAAAAATAAAATAAGTCCAATGAGAAAAAAAGAATAATGCTTATACTTATAGCCAAAGGCCAAGTCAAGTTTGAACTACATGTTCAAATGTGGGGGAAAAAAGAGCAAAAGGCTTTGTCTGCTCTCATTTCTGGTGAGAGCTGAATTGTAAAGTTCCTCCCTGTCTGCTCTCCTCCCGCTGCTCCAGTTTCTTCCTCTCACAGAAGCACCTTCCAGGCAGAGCTGTTTCCTTGAGACCTCTTCAGGTAACCCCGTGGCCCAGACACAAGATTGCAGCCCGCAGGCTTGGTGGTGCCCCAGCAAATGGCAGGGGCATTTGGTTCCCTATCTAATCCCTCCTTGGAGCCTCCGACTGTGTTTTCTGTCCAAGGACATGAGGCTGGAAATTCAACATCAGCTCAGAAAGGGAGTAAGACACAGCAGGGGAAAGGGAGGGTGGGACAAATCGAGAGAGTAGTATTAACATATATACACTGCATGCTAAGTCGCTTTAGTTGTATCCGACTCTTTGTGACCCCATGGACTGTAGCCAGCCAGGTTTCTCTGTCCATGGGATTCTCCAGGCAAGAATACTGCAGTGGGTTGCCATGCCCTCCTCCAGGGGGTCTTCCCAACCCAGGGATCGAACCCGTGTCTCTTCTGTCTCCTGCACTGGCAGGTGTGTTCTTTACCACTACTGCCACCTGGGAAGCCTGTGAAAGTTGCTCAGTCGTGTCTGACTCTTTGTGATCCCATGGACTATACAGTCCATGAAATCCTCCAGGCCAGAATACTACAGTGGGTAGCCTTTCCCTTTTCCAGGAGATATTCCCAGCCCTGGGATCGATCCAGGGTCTCCTGCATTGCAGGTGGATTCTTTACCAACTGAGCTATCAGGGAAGCCCATATATATATATACACACACACTATCATATAAATAGATAGCTAGTGGGAAGCTGCTGCATAGCACAGAGAGCTCAGCTTGTGCTCTGTGGTGACCTAGAGGAGTGTGATGGGAGTGGGGGGTAGGAGGGTGGCTCAAGAGGGAGGAAATATATGTATACATCACATGACTCACACTGTTGTACAGCAGAGACTAACATTTATAACATAGTATAGCAATCACTTTCCAATTAAAACTTAAAATTTTTTTTTCTAATTGAAAAAAGGGGGGGGGGGAATTAGAAAGCAAAGCTTCCCAAGTGAGCTGCTGGGAAATCCTATAAAAAGGCTCCCTCCACTTCCCTAATGTTCAGAGATGATGATTTATGGAGACGGCTGTCTTCCCAGCCTAAATCTACTTCTAGAACTTGAGCCGTCATCGATGTAAAACTAATGAAAGGTTTATGAATTACTGAGCTCCAGGTACTGTTGATAAACTCCCTTTCATGCCGTCATTCTAGCTCATCGTCTGCACAGCCCTTCTGGGCCTTTGCAGCAGAGAGTGAACCTCAGCGGTGGATCACTGCAAACCTCCCTCCCCTCGGAAGCGGAAAGCCTGCTTGTGCAGCAGGCCATCCCTGCCAGCAGGAGGGATGGGGTCCAGACTGGCAGGAGAACTGGGGGGTCCGCAGAGACCTCGAGATGGCAGGAAAGTTCTGGACGTGGTGAAGGGTGATTGTCGTGCAGCCTGTGTATGCGCTCAGTGCCACTAACTGTGCTCTTCAAAATGTTTATTAAAATGGGAAATTTTATCTTATGTGTATTTTGTGAAAAACTTAAAGTGTTAGTCACTCAGTCATGTCTGACTCTTTTCGACCCCATGGACTGTAGCCCGCCAGGGTCCTCTGTCCATGGAATTCTCCAGGCAGGAATACTGGAGTGGGCTGCCATTTCCTTCTCCAGGGGATCTTCCCAACCCAGGGATCAAACCTAGGTCTCCTGCATTGCAGGTGGATTCTTTACCATCTGAGCCACAGGCAACTAAAAATTTTTTTTCTTTTTAAATTCTTAGCTCTTCGACCTGGCTGCTGCTCCAGTGCTCACTGCAGTTCAGAAGACCCCATTTCCTTAACGTATTCAGGGACAAAGCTGCTCTGAGGCCTCACAGCTTGTGGTCTGGAGGGTCTTCCAGGTGTCTGAGCTCCATCTTTCTTGCTTTGCTGCAAACTCTCATCTCTGTCTGATTAACTGTAGCTTCCTTAAAAAGGGAACGTTGCCTCATACAACAGATGGACTCTATGTGAGGTTAGCAGAGTGGGCTCTGGAGGCAGATTCTAGCTGGGCTGTGCGGCTTTGGGCAAGCCACTTACCCTCTCTGTGCCTCAGTTAACCTACCCATTGAGAGGCTGTAAGTACTCAGCACTTTAACCATGCTTGATATGAACCTAACACATAGTAAGTACTCTATAAAAGTGGGCTACTATTGTTCCCAATTCCCTGAGACTTCCCTGGTGGCTCAGACGGCAAAAGTGTCTGCCTACAATGTGGGACACGACACCCGGGTTCAATCCCTGCGTTGGGAAGATCCCCTGGAGAAGGAAATGGCAACCCACTCCAGTATTCTTGCCTGGAAAATCCCATGGACAGAGGAGCCTGGCAGGCTACAGTCCATGGTGTCACAAAGAGTCGGACACGACTAAGCGACTTCACTTCACTTCACTTCACTATTGTTCCCAGCTTTCCTTATGCTCCAATCACTGCTGAGAGCATCATCTTTGGATATGAAAGATGTGGCAATTGAGGGGAGGGTGGCAGCAAGTAGAAGGTAGAAATGGGTGGAGGGCATGGGATGGCAACAGACTTGGGAATGGGTATGCAGCAAAGGTCTGCCTTCCCAGACCGTGGTCGCTCACATCATGATTTCTGAAACGGAGTCACAGGGACACTGATATCCCAACCTGTAGGGACCAGCCACTCTGGAGGCAGACACAGTCACCCCAGGGGCCCCAGGCAGCCATGCTGTCAGCACTGATTGTCTGGAATGCAGGAGATGCTGGAAACAGTAACTGCCGGCCGTTATGACTGTTTGTGACTTCTGGGGCCAGTGCACTGAAAAAAAAACCAAACGACAGCTTCTATTTTGTTCTCTCATGTCGCTCACTCTGAGGAAGACACGGCCATTTGGGAAACTAAGGCCTCCTGCCAGCAGCCAGCCCCATGGGAGTGAAGCATCTTGGGAGTAGGTCCCCCAGCCCTGGTCAAACCTTCAGATGACCATAGCCCTGGCTGACTTCTTGACTGCAACCTCAAGAGAGACCCAGAGTGAACCTTGCTCCTGAGTATCAGACCTGCAGAAACAGAAAGAGATAATATATATACATGTTCGTTATTGCTTTAAATTATTAAGTTTGGGGAGTGATTTGTTACACAGCACTAGATAACTGATACAGACGGGGAGGGAGACAGGTGGGCAGGGTCAGGGGTATCTCACCCAGGGTGTGGAGCTGATAAAGACATTCTCGTGCGTCTCCCCTTCACTTCATCCTGATTTTTAGCCAAGTGAATTCCACTTCTATGTTTTGCCGCTTGCCAAACACACCCTGCCTTTCCCACCTCCATGCCCCAAAATGCTGCTTTCTCCATGACTTAAGGCTGGGGTCAGGGACTCAGTCCTTCTTACCGCTGCAGCTGGCAGCCAGCTGGCTGTCTAATAAAGAGATCACAGCACCACTTGCGGGAGAGGCTCTGCAGAGCATGGGGAGCCCTGTAGATTTTAATCCTTTCTCTCTTTAATCATTCCTCCGCCTCTTCTGGTTCATAGGTTTCCACATGCACTGCAGTTTCCAAAGCCATGCCCCACCTCCCCCAGACATGGCAAACCACCGTTCTCTGCTCCAGAGGGGGTAGAATTCAGCTGAGCAGGAAATCCCAGGATCTCCGTTTGCCTTCTGGGAGCTGGAGGGGCCAAAGGGTGTTAGGGACCCAGGACCCTCCAGCCCAGGCTGTCATTATCCTTGGCCTCTGACTCAGTCCTGCTGAAAACACATAAGACCCCTGGATGGGCTGGGAGCTGGGGATAGGGGTGGGAGGGGATGGGAGGGAGCTGCATGACTCCAGGAGTGGCTGGGTCAGGCTGAGACAGTGGTTTCAGAGAAGTGGTCTTTGAAGTCAGACAGGCCTGGGAGCAAATCTCAGCTCTGCCACTTCCTGCCATGGGACCTCAGACAAATGATTTCTTTTTCTGGGACTTGATTTTGCTACATACTCAATAAATAAAAGTAGTGGGGGTGGGGGAGCTGGGGAGGGATCGAGTAGGAGTTTGGGGTCAGCAAACGTAAACTGTTATATATAGAATGAATAAACAGCAAAGTCCTACTATATAGCACAGGCTTCCCCGCTGTCACTAGTGGTAAAGAACTCACCTGCCAATGCAAGGGACACGGGTTCGATCCCTGGGTCAGGAAGATCCCCTGAAGGAGGGCGTGGCAACCCACTCCAGTATTCTTGCTTGGAGAATCCCACGGACAGAGGGGCCTGGCAGGCTATAGTCCATGATGTTGCAAAGAGTCAGACATAACTGAAGAAACTTAGCACGTACTATATAGAACAGAGAACTAGATTCACTTTCCTGTGATAAACCATAGTAGAAGCCTAGCATGCTGCGGTCCATAGTAGAAGAGTCGGATATGACCTAGAGACTGAAAAACAACAATACATGTATAACTGAATTACTTTGCTGTACAGAAGTAGTTCATGCAACACTGTAAATCAACTATAGTTCAATTTAAAAAAAGGAAATAGGGACTTCCCTGGTGGTCCAGTGGTGAGACGTTGCCTTCCAATACAGAGGATGCTGGTATGATCCCTGGTTGAGGAGCTAAGCTCACTTGCCTTGTGGCCAAAAAACCAACAAAACGTAAAACAGAAGCAGGACTGTAACACATTCAATAAAGACTTAAAACATTTAAGAAGAAAAGAAACAAGCTTTGCTTACAATGGGAATAAATCAATAAATAGGAGTGGCCAGCAGTAGGGCTAGAGTCTGCAGGTGTCGCCTCCCTGACCTCAGCCCCCCTCAGCCTTCCTCTCAGTCAACTGGCACGCAAGGCAGTTCTCCCGACTCTGAGCACCAGTCAGGCTGGGACTACGGACAGAGGGGCCTGGCAGGCTATAGTCCATGATGTTGCAAAGAGTCAGACATAACTGAAGAAACTTAGCACGTACTATATAGAACAGAGAACTAGATTCACTTTCCTGTGATAAACCATAGTAGAAGCCTAGCATGCTGCGGTCCATAGTAGAAGAGTCGGATATGACCTAGAGACTGAAAAACAACAATACATGTATAACTGAATTACTTTGCTGTACAGAAGTAGTTCATGCAACACTGTAAATCAACTATAGTTCAATTTAAAAAAAGGAAATAGGGACTTCCCTGGTGGTCCAGTGGTGAGACGTTGCCTTCCAATACAGAGGATGCTGGTATGATCCCTGGTTGAGGAGCTAAGCTCACTTGCCTTGTGGCCAAAAAACCAACAAAACGTAAAACAGAAGCAGGACTGTAACACATTCAATAAAGACTTAAAACATTTAAGAAGAAAAGAAACAAGCTTTGCTTACAATGGGAATAAATCAATAAATAGGAGTGGCCAGCAGTAGGGCTAGAGTCTGCAGGTGTCGCCTCCCTGACCTCAGCCCCCCTCAGCCTTCCTCTCAGTCAACTGGCACACAAGGCAGTTCTCCCGACTCTGAGCACCAGTCAGGCTGGGACGCCGGGTGACATAAGGACGTTAAGCAATCCTTCAGGCCAAAGAATCCCCACACAACAAATTCATTCTGTCCTGTAAAGAACTTGGCTGCACCCCTGCTCGGGCATTTGAGCTCTAAATTGCTGCCCTGGCACTTTGGAGACAGAGAAAGGAGAGATGAGCTCAGGGACTCTGGGAAGAGACCTTTAAACCTGCTTCAGAAATCAGATTTGTTTGGGCACCGCTCACCTGCCCTCTAGGTTTGTATGAAAGGAAGGGACTCTGGAGGGCTGCCTGTGGGGCATGGAAAACAGAGAGCCAGGAAAGGTAGGGGTCAGGAAGGGGGTGTGAGTGGGACACACAGACATGGGAGCCTCCCGAGTGAGACCCCTTCTCCTGCCCCAGGAAGCTCTGGGGCAGTCTGAGGTAAGAGCTCTCTCACTGGTGTTGGGATGAGCAGATGTGAAACTTAAAGACACAATAACCAGCCTGCACTCCTTCCATTCGTTCAGGCCAAGCTCTGCCCTCCTACCCACAAGGCAGGTTTCATGTGGACACTTTCTTCCTCCCCAAAGTGGTCTTGGATGCTTGTTCATTCATTCATTTATTCATTCAACACCCTTCCGTTGAGTATCACCCTGGGTACCAGTGAACAGAGAGGGAGGGCAGAGTTGATTAATGAAATTCAAGTTCTAAACTCCAGCTAGAACTCATGGCACCAATCATTACAGCTCAACCTCCTCAGGTATCCACTGAAAAATAGGGTCTCCCCAGGGATGCCAATAGGCTCTCCACAGGGGCTTCCCTTGTGGCTCAGCTGGTAAAGAATCTGCCTGCAATGTGGGAGACCTGGGTTCAATCCCGGGGTTGGGAAGGTCCCCTGGAGAAGGGAAAGGCTACCCACTCCAGCATTGTGGCCTGGAGAATTCCATGGATATAGTCCACGGGTTGCAAAGAATCAGACATGACTGAGCCACTTTCACTTTCAGGGGTGCCAAAGAAGGTGACACAAATTGCCCAAGAAAGACTGGGAAGGCTTTCCCAGAGGAGGGCCAGTCTGAGCTGGGTCCTGGTGGCTGAGAAGGAGTTCATCTCAGGAGGAGAAAGAAAGAGAGGAGAGAGGAGGTGCCAGCGGGGGAGGAGGCAAAAGAGCATTCTAGGCAGAGGAAAAAGCATGTTTAGGCACAGAGGTGAGACAGTTAGGGAATTTGGAGGAATCAGCAAGACATAAAAGTGGGGACTTCTCTGGCAGCCCAGTGGTTAAGACTCCGAGCTTCCAATACAGGGAATGCAGGTTCAGCCCCTGGTCAGGGAACTAGGCTCCCACATACCATGCAGTGCTGCCAGACAAGAACAACATAACAGGGGATTTCTGGATTTCACTCGAACTGTGCAGAGAAGGTGCAAGGGGGTGTCTTCCATCAGCTCCACATCCCCGGTGAAACATCCCTGGCCTTGCCCACCCATCTCCTTCCTCACCTGTATCAGTTATCCAGTGCCATGTAACAAATTACCCCTAAAATTAGTAGCTTAAAACAACAACATACACCTAAATCTATTACCCCTTTCTGTTTCTGCGAGACAGGAATTCAGAACCAAGTTTGCTCTGGGTCTCTTTTGAGGTTGCAGATAAGATGTCAGCCAGGACTGTGGTCATCTGAAGGCCTGACTGGGGCTGGAGGACCTACTTCCAGGACGCTACACTTTCATGTGGCTGGTTGCCTGCAGGAGGCCTCAGTTCCTCCCCACATGGTGGTGGCTTCCCCAGAGTGAGTGATATGAGAGAACAAGACAGAAGCTGCCTTTATGTATGGAGAGGGAAATGGCAACCCACTCCAATACTCTTGCCTGGAAAATCCCATGGACAGAGGAGCCCGGTAGGCTATAGTCCATGGGGTCACAAAGAGTCGGACACGACTGAGTCGCTTCACTTCACTTCATGCATGTATCAGTGCTAAGTCACCTCAGTCGTGTCTGACTCTGAAACCCCATGGACTGTAGCCCACCAGGCTCCTCTGTCGATTGGATCCTCCAGGTAAGAATGTCAGAGTGGGTTACCATGCCCTCCTCCAGGGGATCTTCTCGACCCAGGGATTTAACCTGCATTTCTTGTGTCTCCTGCACTGGCAGGCAGATTCTTTACCACTGGTACCACCCCGGAAACCCTATGTATATGTATATTTGTGTATATATATGAACTGGCCTTATTTTTTTTAATTTTTTTTTTGGCCACATCATGCACGTGGGATCTTAGTTTCCTAACCAGGGATGGAACCCACACCTCCTGGATTGGAAGGGTGGAGTCTTAACTACTGGACCACCAAGGAAGTCTCTGAACTGGCCTCAGAAGTCACAGTAATTTCTATAATATCTTATTGAACCCTCAGATCAGCCCTATTCAATATGAAAGAAGACCAAATACGGGTGTGAATATCAGGAATTGGGGGTTCTCGGGGATACCTCCCTGATAGCCCTAGTGGAAACAAGCCCTTCTACAGAATTTCAGGGAAGCAGACACTCAGACTCTAAGGCAGTCTTTTCCATCAGTTTCCATGAGACTTTTCAAGGCACCTTCCAATAGTGACTGGTCCATGGCTGTGGTGTCAGACAGGCTAGTGTTGACTGTCCCTGAGGCCAGAGGGCTAGGACCAGAAGGACCATCTGTGTCTCCCAAATCATGCCAACACATAAGACAGAACCCATCCCTGGTTGTGGTCCAGCTGGCCACATGGCTTCTGGAGTGGTTCTCTTCAAAGCAGGCTCGTAAATGTGCCCTCCATCACATCCTTATGACATTGCCAGCTGGATGGCCCACACCAGGCATGGACCAGTCATGTCAGTGAGACCCATGCCAGGCCTTGGACCCATTGAAAGGTTAGTGTGGTGGTTGGGGCATCTGAGTTAGTCTCTACAAGCCTGGCCCAGGTCCTCAACAGCTCAGACCTGCTGGGCCCTCAGGCTGTGCAGGCCTTATGTAATTGGAATGCCAGGCAGCACCTGCGGACAATTTTATCACACTCTGTATAATGTGTAAATACCATTAAGTTAGACAGATTTTCTCATTAATTCTCGGTCCCAGTGACAGACCAGGAATTAACACAATTGATTTTCCAGTCCCTACTCATTATCAATCATCCCCCTAGAACTTAGTCACATTTCATCTGTTCCACCTGGGCCCCCAGCATCCATTTGGAGGCTTCAACATATATTAAACTAATGAAGAGCAATGGGCACTGCTGTGTCTGCCCTGGAAGCCAGTGGGGAGGCGCAAAGAAAGAGATCTTGGGCAGAGTTGCTTCTGGAGACTGTGGATGGAAGAAAGGACAGCCCTGGAGGGCGCAGTCTCGTCCCCGAGATGCTGGCATCGCCCAGCAGGTGTTCAGCTGGGGGCATTAGCGACGGCATCCATTATGAATTGCCATGTGACAAACCACCCCAAAATTTAGTGACTTGGAACAACAACGGAGGTGTTTGCTCATGATTCTGTGGGTAGATGACTTGGGCCAATGTTTTCTGGGTTTGTGTGCAGTCAGCTGGTGGCTGGGAGGAACAGAGGGTCTAAAACTGGCCTCGAACTTCCCTGGTGGTCCAGTGGTTAAGAACCTGCCTGGCAAAGCAGGGAATGCCTGGTCCCGGAAGATTCCACATGCCATGGGGTAACTAAGCCTGTGCACCCCAGCTACTGAAGCTGGCACACCTAGAACCCACGCTCCACAAGAGAAGCCACTGCAATGAGAAGCCCGAGTACCACAGCTAGAGAGCAGCCCTCACTCGCCGCAACTAGAGAAAGCCGTGCACCGCGAGGAGGGCCCAGCACAGGCGAAAATAAACAAACAAAAACTTTTAAATAAGACTGGCCTCACCAACATGTCTGGTGGTTGGTGCAGGCTGCCAGCTGGGTGGTCTGGGGACTGCAGCTTGGACGGCTCCTCTCTGCTTCATGCAGCCTCTCTCCTTTCAGGAGACCGGACCTGCCTCCCTCATGTGGCTCTCCGCCCAGAGGGAGGAGAACAGAAGCTGAAGGCCTGTCGAGGTCTGGGCTGGGACAGTGTGCAGCTTCCTTTCCATCATCCTCTACTGGTCAAAGTAAGTCAAGGAGCGACTCAGATTTAAGGGGCTGGGTAGGAGGCTCGGCATCATGATGAGAAGAGTGGGGCAAAAGCACCCTATGAAGGGGACTTGCCACAGGAAGGGGGCTTGTCCCAAACAGGGTGCCACAGTCACCAGTCTGGGATCAGGCTCTCGGGCCCCCCTCCAATGGACCGTTTCTTCCTGATCCTTCATGCCAAGGGGAGGTGGCACTGACTCGAGACCTGACTTTGGTACCCACCAAAGCAGGAACAAAATGTGCATTGCAGTGACACGAACAGCGACCACACCCAACGCCAAGGGAGGGGACAGCAGATGGGGCGAGGAGATGACCCACGTCAAAGTCTTTTATTTTATTTTTGTTTATTGGAGTGTAGTTAATCTACAACGTTGTGTTAGTTTCTACTGTGCAGCAAAGTTAATCAGTTATTTCCTTCTCCAAGGGATCTTCCCAACCCAGGGATCGAACCCGGGTTTCCCACATTGGAGGCAGACGCTTTAGCCTCTGAGCCACCAGGGAAGCCCCTAATCAGTTATACACATATACACTGCTGCTGTCTTTCAATCACCGTCTTGTCTGAGTCTTTGTGACCCCCTGGACTGACTGCAACATGCCAGGTTGCCCTGTCCTTCACTATCTCCTGGAGTTTGCTCAAACTCATGTCCATTGAGTCGATGATGCCTTCCGACCATTTCATCCTCTGTATACACATATCCACTCTTTTTTTAATTAGCTAATTTATTTGCTGCGCTGGGTCTTTGTGGTGTGCACAGGCTTTTTCTCTAGTTGCGGCGAGCGGCGGCTGCTTTTCGTTGCTGTGTGAGGGCCTCTCATCGCAGTGGCTTCTTCTGCTGCAGGGCGCAGGCTCCAGGCACACGGGCTCAGCAGTTGTGGCTCAAGGGCTCTGGAGGGTAGGCGCAGGAGTTGTGATGCACGGGCTTAGCTGCTCCACGGCCTGTGGGATCGTCCCAGACCGGGGATCGAATCCGTGTCCCCTGCATTGGCAGACCGATTCTTTACCACTGGACCACCAGGGAAGTCCTCATGTCAGAGTCTTAATCCTGCCTCCACTGGACTTCAGGGCCCCAGGGGATGCTTCTGGGCCATCTCATCCGCAGGGCTGAGTAGGATTACAATTAATTTTAATAGTAACAAAAGCACACACACAGAAGTAAATACATCGCAAACAAGTGCATGTGGTGTGTGAGGCGCTCATTCCAGCTCCAAATCCAAAATAATTGTGGGTTATCCACTGCTTTTGACTACCTGTCCCATTCCACCCTCACAGCGATTATTCCAAATATTTTATTTCAGGGATATAATTATGGTAGTACTAACAATCTCTACTTGACAAAGGGCTTTGGGGGTAAACATTTTATTGCAATGTAATGTCCATTCAGAAGAACTCACAAATTGTAAGGGTATATATATCCTGGAGGAGGGAGGGCATGGCAACCCACTCCAGTATTCTTGCTTGGAGAATCCCATGGACAGAGGAGCTTGGCAGGCTAGAATCCATGGGGTCACAAAGAGTTGGGCACGACTGACACGACTTGGCAGCAGCAACAGCAAGGGCATATATAGTTCAGTGGATCTTCCCAAAGTGAATGCACCTGTGTAGCCTGCACCAGGAAGCCCCCTCTGATCCACGCCTCTCCGTAAAGGGCAACCATGCTCCTGACTTTTGACACCATGGATTAGCTTTTTTGACATTTATGTATTTATGTGGCTGCACTAGGTCTTAATTGCAGCACATGGGATATTTTAGTTGCAGCATGTGGGATCTAATTCCCTGCCCAGGGATGGAACCCAAGTCCCCTGTATTGGGAGCATGGAGACAGCCAGGCCAAGTGCACAGGCTTTCTCTAGTTGCAGTCTGAGTGGTGGCTACTTTTCGTTGTGGTGTGAGGGCTTCTCATTGCAGTGGCTTCGCTGGACCACCAGGGAAGTCCCATAAATTAGTTTTGAAATGGATATTTGTAGAGAAAACGCTTTCAGAAGACCCATCTGCGCCCAGGTCCCAAACCTGGGTCATGATTAAGGCATCATTACCACCTTCAGGGCTGTAGGATCAGAGGCCTTATTTGGGGCAGGGAGATGGTTTTTCGGCTTCTGAGAGCTCCTCTCCATCCTAAGTCCTTGACTGTCATCCTTAGGGCAAAGCCCTTTGCTCCAGAGAGCACCCCTTTTGCTGCACTAGACCCAAGCATGGGAGCAGGCATGGTGGCAGCAGGGGTGGGCAGAAGAGTGAGGGGAGGGAAGGAATGTAAGCAAGCCTGGATGTAAGCAAGCCTCTGAGGCCACTTTCCTTCCATTTTCTCCTGGACAGCGGTCATCATCCAACACTTGTCACTTGGAAAGTGTGGTAAGCTATTGGACAGTGTGGAAATCAGGCGAGCTGGCAGGGACAAAGAGAGGAGGGGAGGGTGAGAGACCCTTTCTGAGTGCTTCCTAGAACAGGACAAAGGGGCTACAGGGGGAAGGGCGAGCCTTCCCTCAGCTCTGATATTCAGTGAGCCTGCGCGCTCACCAAGAATCGTCACTAGGCAATAATAACCATCTTTATGGAGACCATTTCAGATGAATTCTAATGTGCTTTATTATGTGACTTTTTTTAGAAGTTCTGCTACAGGGAGGTGAAAGAGGTTCTGAATATTAAGTAATAAGAGGTTACAAAGGGCATCTCTGCTGGGTGGGCTCATCCCCAGTTAATTAGCTCCCTAATACCCATACGATAGGGAAGATGGCAGAACAGGGTCTCCCCAGACCCCACTCAAGGATTAGGTTCTCTTTTCTTTCATCAAAGTTGTCCAGGTGGACCAGGGTGCTCTCTGCCCTGCTGGGGAACCCCTGGCTGGGAGCTTGAGCTCACTTGTAATCAGCCCCTGGACCCCAGTAGGGGAGGAGGCAGGCAGAGAGTATGGTGTGGCTC
Source organism: Oreotragus oreotragus (assembly GCA_006410675.1). Lineage (NCBI taxonomy): Eukaryota > Metazoa > Chordata > Mammalia > Artiodactyla > Bovidae > Oreotragus > Oreotragus oreotragus. Next base: position 512,300 of record SJYX01000100.1, read on the forward strand.
CAGGTGAGGCTGCAGGGTCATGGGGGATGGACGGGACGCTGGGGCTTCCATCTGCCCCTTCTCTGCCCCGTTTATCCCACTGAGATGTGGAGGAGGCACCAGTGGGGACAGAGTGGGTCCCATCTTTGAGCCTCCAGGGTTTGAGGGTCAGCAGAGCATTTGAAGTTCTCCCCATACTCCAAACAGGTGCAGAAGGGCTAGGAGAGTTCTTTAGTCTTATACTGTCAGTCTCAAAGCAGAACGGGGGCTTCCCTCGTGGCTCAGTGGTAAAGAATCTGCCTGCTACTGCAGGAGACATGGGATCGATCCCTGATCTGGGAAGAGCCCACGTGCCATGGAACAACTAAGCCCATGGCCACAACTACTGAGCCTGAAGCCTCGAGCCCTAGAGCTCATGCTCTAAAACAAGAGAGTAGCACGAAGACCCAGCACAGGCAAAAGTAAGTAGATAAATAAAGCCTGAGTTGACCCTTTATTTTTTTAAAAGCAGAATGGGGCGATCGGTGGTGCATGGAAACAGGTCCCTGTGAGAACTGACTCCTCTAAATCCCTCACTCTCTCATCCAGCCCCTCAGGCTCGCCCTCCCAGGGCAGCAGCCCATGGGCTGGACAGTTCTCTTCTCTTCTGTTTCCCATCAAAACTTACCCGTCTCACACAGCACGCATTTTGGGCCCCATCGCCTGTTCTCCATGGCGACAGGTAGATTTTTTTTTTTTTTTTTTTGCCCTCTGTGAGCCCTCCTCAGTTATACACTTATATTTTAGCAAGGACCTCTGGGAGATATAATGCTTTCATTCACAGGGCTGACTGATGATGGAATCTGAGGCAGCAGGCAGGTTGCTGCAGAGCTATTTAGGTGCAGGAGAGCCTCTGAGCTTCCATTAAATCATAGCCACAGTGACCTAATGTAAGAGGATATATTGCTCTTTCCCTGAAAAGTTTTCACCCGCAGACCAGCATGCTGCTGTCACGTGCAGGGTCCTGCCTTTACGAATGTGCTCAGCAGCAGATCACTGAATGAATGAATGAACCCAGGACTGTGATATCGGCTCTTGACCGCATGTTGCTGTTGTTATTTAGTCACTAGGTCCTGTCTGACCCTTTGCGACCCCATGGACTGTATGGAACCTGTCAGCCTCCTCTATCCATGGGGTTCTCCAAGCAAGAACACTGGAGTGGGTTGCCATTTCCTTCTCCAGAGGATCTTCCCAAACCAGGGAGTGAACCTGCCTCTCCTGTGTCTCCTGCATTGGCGGGAGGGTTCTTTACCACTGAGCCGCCGGGAAGCCCCCTTGACCCCACCCAACCTCCCAGATTCTGAGAGTCAAGGCAGAAGACCAGAGGTCCCCATCATCCCTTTCCCTAATGTCAATTAAGGGTCCAGTCCAGGTGGTGGATGTCGGAGAGAAGGAAGAAACCCGTCCTCAGCCAGGGCAGCTCCCCTCCAAGGCTGACCCAGACTACTCAGGGCAAGGGTGGAGGTCCTTCTCGCACCCATTCCATCCCAAACTCCAAATCCCACAGAAGTGCAACCTTCCAGAAAAAGAGCCTGAAATAGATACACAATTCTGTCTCGGTTTCTCTGTTCCCCCTCTTGCACTTAAGTGCCTGTTAGGGATAAAGGGACGGGAACAGAGGACAATAACATCTGTTTTTCCAACAAGCTCATGACAATGCGGATCCGGGGGCGGAGCTCATGTCAGCACAGGCGCCCAGATGCAGCCCCACAGTTGCAGAAGCAACCAGCACTCCATCATTTCTGAGATCATCTCCCCGTCGGCCTCCTGTTTGTTTGCTTTATCCTCACCCGGGGAGCTATCACTGCTCTCCGCAGGATCAGACCTGCCTCTCAGCTTGCTTTTTATCTCTGTCATGGGCTGGGCCTCTGCTTCAGAAGAAAGTTGGGACTCTCAAGTCCTCCAATCTTGGTGCTGCCTTCTCGAGGCTGGACCAAGGTCAGGATGCTGTTCCACACCACAGAGCCTGGTGGAAGGAGCACTGGGTGAGGAGTCAAAAGACTTGGCTTCTAATCCCAGCTTGGCCACTGGCTCTGTGACCTCTCAAGGATGGATCTGTCTAGGGATATTGAGAGTACGGTGCTTAACTTTGCAGCAGGAGCCTCAGTTTCCTCATCTATGAGATGGACGTCACATATCATAACTCCATCCTGGAAGTGAGATGAGTCTCAAAGGTGATGCACACGTGAAAGTGAACTGGAAGTGTTAGTCACTCAGTCGTGTCTGACTCTCTGCGAGTTCATGTACTATGTAGCCCGCCAGGCTCCTCTGTCCACAGAATTCTCCAGGCAAGAATACTGGAGTGGGTTGCCATTCCCTTCTCCAAGGAATCACCCTGACCCAGAGAGCGAACCCAGGTCTCCTGCACTGCAGGCAGATTCCTTACTATCTGAGCCACTCTGGAAGCCCAATGATGTGAACCTAATTCAGGTCAGAAAGCAGAAGCTTTGAAGACAAGGGCCCTGAGGCACTGCACTGTGGGTTTCGGTAGGAAGTTTTGTCTGAAGCTGTTCAGCCCAAAGATGATATCTGCCAAAGATGCAGGAGACACGCTTCTGTTCCAGACTGGAGGGACAGCTGAGATGACCTCAGGCTGCACAAAGCAAATAGAATCATCCATCCTCCTCTCAGCAGTGGTAACCCCAAGATGCTCTCCCTGATGGGCCCCTCAACCCTGCTTCTTCTGCCTCTCCTTCAATAAACACAGGGCAACTAGTTCGAGAAAGCCCCATGTGCAGGGGGAGCCGGAAGAAGGGTTAGGGAGGGAAGCAGAGGAGAGGCAGGAAAGGGAATGGGAGAGGAAGACAATGATGAGAGAAGCAGCTGTGCTTTTTTCCATATTTTAAAGGAGATTTAAATTGAAAATGAGGTTTACAAAAAACAAAAACAACCCATCACACTTTCCACCACCTCCCTGCTTCTTCTGCCTCTCCTTCAATAAACACAGGGCAACTAGTTCGAGAAAGCCCCATGTGCAGGGGGAGCCGGAAGAAGGGTTAGGGAGGGAAGCAGAGGAGAGGCAGGAAAGGGAATGGGAGAGGAAGACAATGATGAGAGAAGCAGCTGTGCTTTTTTCCATATTTTAAAGGAGATTTAAATTGAAAATGAGGTTTACAAAAAACAAAAACAACCCATCACACTTTCCACCACCCCCCCACCCCCGCCTTTGTAAGGAGAAGCATTGAAAATGAACAAGAAATTTTAACCAAATGAGGGCTGCGTAGAAAGTAAAAGAGCCAATTCAGGTGGAGGATGGGCCATTCTGCAAGCACTGGTCTCAAGGTCGTGGGGTGGCAGGGAGGAAACCCACCCAGAGAAGGTGTGGTAAACTTGGAGGATGGAGACTGTGCCCCTGGGCAGTGTGGATGGCTGTACCACTCCCACGGCTTAGAGCCCCTCCTCCCAGCAGCCCAGACCACTTCCAAGAGCAGCCAGCCAGGCTGGGTGATCAGACCCTCTGCAAGGGACTGGAGAACGGGTACCGCAGATCTCCCTGGCCTGCAGGGGGGTGTCTGCGGCAGGGCCCGGCCTCTCCCGGGGGGTGGGGGGGTCCTGCCTGAGGAAGCAGGTCTCCCAGCTCGCAGGCTGAGCAAGATTAGCTTGCAACCGAGGGCTGGGGGCTTGGATTTCACAGCAGTCTTCCCCACCTGACTAATCTGCTCGACACCTCCCCACTGTACCTTCTCAGAAAAGGAATGGCTCTTCTCATGAAAGCAGCCCGCCCCATGCCCCACCTCTGTCCTGAGCTGGCAGGATAACAGACGGCTCCATCTCCCTGCTCTGCCCGAGCGGCTCGGGGCTATCATTTGCTCACAGCCCCCGTGATTTCCTTTTATCCTCTCTGGAATTGCACGGAGATTGGTTATCTGGTAATTGAGATTGTTTTACAAGGTGTCGCTCATTGCATTGAGTTTCATTAATTTTCAGCTCATCCTGAACACCCAGAGCAATAACTGCTCTGTCAGTGAGGAAGCAGAGGAGTGGGTGTCCCTGCACGTACACACATGCACACACATACACACATGTACACAGGTGCACACACATGCATGTGGGCAAGTTTTTTTTTTTTTTAATATAATGACAACCTTGATAAAACAGACTTCAGACACTTGCTGAATGTCCTTCACTGGTTGAATCCTGACAGAAGCCCAAGGAGACGAGGTCATCACTCCCCACGGCACTTAGGAAATATGATGCCCTGAAAATTCCTTTAACTTAGAGATTTTTTATTTTTTATTTTTGGCCACACTGTGTGGCCTGAGGGATCCTAGTTCCCCAAACAGGGATCAAACCCATGGATCCCGCAAAGCAAACAAGATTTATTTGGCTGCATTGGGTCTATAGTTGCAGCATGCAGGCTCTAGTTTCCTGACATGGATCGAACCTGTGTCCCCTGAATTGACAGGCGGGTCCAGAGTCTTAACCACTGGACCACCGGGGAAGTCCCTAACTTAGAGATTCTTGAAGCTCCTCTGAATGACAGGCCACTTACAACAGTACATAAGACCATCTGTCTCTCCATCCAACACTTTCTTAGCACCTGCTCAATGGTCAGGCTCCCAGGGCCATGGGACATTCAAAGAGGAAGCATTTAGACCAGATGAAAGGCTTCTTGAGGAAACCCCAAGACCAGAAGCTCAGAGGCACTAGGCTCTGGTGGGGGGAGGGCCAACTTTCCCATAGTTACCCCACTGGGATTCCAATCTCCTGAAACAAAGGTTCTAAATGGGTTTCCTCATAGAACCTTGTGTGAGTGCCAAACAGAGCACCCCCGCCCAGGAAATTACTAAATGGATCCCCTCCCCAACACACACATAGCGTTTCATAATGAATAGTTTCACTTCTCTTCAGTCTCTCTTACTATTTTATAAGCCCAGTGGGGCACGGACTTGGTCTTGTTCACCTTGTATTTTTAGCTTTTAACACAGTGCCTGACACTTATCAGTGGAACAGTGGTAAAAAATCTGCCGCCAATGCAGAAGATGCAAGAGATGCAGGTTCAATCCCTGGGTCAGGAAGACCCCCTGGAACAGGAAATGGCAACCCACTCTAGTCCTCTTGCCTGGAAAGTCCCAAGGACAGAGAATCCTGGCAGACTACAGTCCATGGGGTCACAGAGAGTCAGACACAGCTGAGCACACACAGTTACAGTTGACACTCATCAGATGCTCAGTGAATGTCTGCTGAGTGAATGAATGACCATACCAGGCACTGCTCCAGCTCTGTGAAGAACACCATGATGTCAGCTGTGGGTCTTCTGCCCTTTAATGGGAAAGTCTGANCATGGGGTCACAGAGAGTCAGACACAGCTGAGCACACACAGTTACAGCTGACACTCATCAGATGCTCAGTGAATGTCTGTTGAGTGAATGAATGACCATACCAGGCACTGCTCCAGCTCTGTGAAGAACACCATGATGTCAGCTGTGGGTCTTCTGCCCTTTAATGGGAAAGTCTGAGATTATACAGAAACAACCACACTCTAAAATATTCATCAATAAGAGAGGAAAGAGGACTCTAAGGAATGTCTGGGCTTCCCAGGTGGCTCGGTGATAAAGGATCTGTCAGCCAATGGAGAGGATGCGGGTTCCATCCCTGGGTCAGGAAGATCCCCTGGAGCAGGAAATGGCAACCCACTCCAGTATTCTTGCTTGGGAAATCCCATGGACAAAGGAGTCTGGCAGGCTACAGTCCATGGGTTGGAAAGAGTCAACCATGACTTAGCAACTAAATAACGACAAGAGGTGCCTACTACATCCCAGGTACCATGCTAAGTATTCCCTGAACATATTTCATTTAAACTCAAAACTACCCTAAAAAGCAAATACTATCATCCTCCTGTGTGGAGAAGGAACTGGAAGCCCATGGCTTGGCTGAGCACATCCATAGGGTGAGTGATAGAGCCTGGACTGAATTAAACCCAGTGCTGTCAGACTCCATGAGTGTTTCACAGTGAAGTTCCATGAGTGACCTCGGAAGTGCTTGCTTGTCTGTCTTTCCTCTTGGACTGTAAGATTCCTGAGGATAGGGAACTGGTCTCACCAGTACACCCCCGAGTCTAGTGGAGGGTAGGAACATAATACTTGCTCATTTAACTGTAACTGACTGTCCCTTCTCACAGCTGCCTGCAGGTGGCGCCAGAGAGGAGCAGAGGTGAGAAAGAGGCTTTTGTCCTAGCCAGTGAATTGATCAGAGTCTGTGACAGTGGGGAGTGGAGAATTTAATCTCTGCACAGCTCGTGTGCCTCTGTTATGACACTCAGGATGACATCAGAATAAAACGTGTGTGTCTGCTCTCCACCAGTTCCTATATGCCCTAAAAGGCGAGGGCATACCCATTTATCTTGAATCCTAGGACAGAGTTGGCACCCAGTAGGTTCTCAAGGAAGGTCTCTGGCCAGGAGAAGCATTGGGCAGAGGCCCTCACTGGTGACCTCTGACCCTGCATCTGGGCTCCTCCTCACCTGCTATCCCCCAGTCTCAGCTCAGCCTGGAGCAAGGCAGTCTTCCCATTCTCCTAACAGGATGCCTTCCCTGGGCCTTGTCTTTCAAGGCCATTCATCTTGATTAGGTATTGGCAGCCTTGGCTGATTAAATACCCCACCTCCCCTCCTGTTTGTGTCTCCGTGAGGAAGTGTCAGGGTTTCTCATTCTTCAGGCTTTGACCTTGGCCGTGATGTGACAGCCCTCAGCATATCTGCCTCAGTGCTGCAGTTGTGTGCTGCGTTGCCAATGACATTGATTAGGGAAAACTTCGCCTGCACTCTTGGGCAGCATCCCAGGGACTTTCTCCAGCTAGGCAAATTGGGGACAGCTGTCCACCAGCACCTTAAGCTTCTGAGAAAACCATCACCCTCATGGCCATCTCTTCCTGGAAGCCTTCATCATGACTCATCATCACCTCTTCCAGGAAGCCTTCCTGATTAGTTCCATCCAGCACCCCCATCTCTACTCTCAATGCACTGTGGTTGTCAGGGATTAGTTGACCATTGACATGCGTCGGCCTCCCCTCACTGAACACAGAGAATAAGTCTACTGTATCGCAAACACGTGTAACTCTCAGCTCCGGATGCTGCTCATCCTGAAGGCAGTGGGGGCTCTGCCTCCCTGAAGAGACTGAAGTCTCCCCCAGCCACATGCTCAGGAAGCAGAGTCACCCACATTCCTGATGTGGGCACTTGGATTCAGTGGCTGGGTGAGGACAGCAAGAAGCAGAGAAAATGGAGGTAGGCACCTGGGGGAACAGGAGGAGAAATTTTACCTGAGGTTGGACCTTCCTGTGTCATCGTGGGCAGGAAGGGGCAGATTTGACCTGAAACCTCAGCCCACACAGCCAGAGCAGGTTAGACAAGTGGGTTTAATTATTATCTCCACAAAGTTGGCCTCCTGGGGTGCTGGAGGGCACAGGGCAGAGGGTTTGCCCTCTGGTCTTCCTAACCTAGAAGACCAGAGGGCAGCAGCCCAATGCCAAGGCCCAAGACAGTGCCCAACCCTTGGTACCCACCTCCTCTATGTACAACTGCTTGACTCTTTGGCCAGGTCTCCGGCTCTCTGCTTCCTGTGTTAGAGCGCCACCAGCAAGGAGCAAACTGTCCTACCTGGAACCACCTCCTTAGCCCTGAGCCCCCTCGCTGCGCCCACTGCCGGCCTGGTCGCTCGCATACTCTTGGGAGCCACCCCAGGAGCCCCTGCCTAAGAGCACTGGTGGGACTGAGGAAGCGGTGAAGACTGTGTTGCTCTCGATGCTTCTAAAATCCCCTTCTCAGGCACCCACACTCCCAGCCTTGCTTCCCCCTCCCTCAGCACCCACCCACTCCCCAGGGCAGACCAATTAACTGAGACTCCAGTGTACCAGGCACTGCAGGACATGCAAAGACACAGAAGAGGTACAGAACTTGCATTGAAACAGTTCAGGTAAGAACCGTGGCTCTATCACTGACTAGCTGGGTGTGTGTGAGCATGCTATCACTACAGTCGCATCCGACTCTCTGTGACCCTCACGGACTGTAGCCCGCCAGACTCCTCTGTCCATGGGGACCCTCCAGGCAAGAATACTGGAGAGGGTTGCCATGCTCTCCTTCAGAGGATCTTCCCGACCCAGAGATCGAACCCACATCTCTTATACCTCCTGCATTAGCAGGCAAATTCTTTACCACTGGCACCACCTAGGAAACCCAACTAGCAGGGTGACCCTGTTCAAATGTAAGCCTCTCCCTCAACCTCAGTTTCCTCTCTCCTGATAAAAAAAGATCTTAATACACCATCCCTGAGGTTTTCTGAGGTTTAAAAGAATGTATTTAGGGCTCTCCTGGTGGCTCAGTGGTAAAGAATCCATCTGCCATTGCAGGAAACACANGTACATAAGACCATCTGTCTCTCCATCCAACACTTTCTTAGCACCTGCTCAATGGTCAGGCTCCCAGGGCCATGGGACATTCAAAGAGGAAGCATTTAGACCAGATGAAAGGCTTCTTGAGGAAACCCCAAGACCAGAAGCTCAGAGGCACTAGGCTCTGGTGGGGGGAGGGCCAACTTTCCCATAGTTACCCCACTGGGATTCCAATCTCCTGAAACAAAGGTTCTAAATGGGTTTCCTCATAGAACCTTGTGTGAGTGCCAAACAGAGCACCCCCGCCCAGGAAATTACTAAATGGATCCCCTCCCCAACACACACATAGCGTTTCATAATGAATAGTTTCACTTCTCTTCAGTCTCTCTTACTATTTTATAAGCCCAGTGGGGCACGGACTTGGTCTTGTTCACCTTGTATTTTTAGCTTTTAACACAGTGCCTGACACTTATCAGTGGAACAGTGGTAAAAAATCTGCCGCCAATGCAGAAGATGCAAGAGATGCAGGTTCAATCCCTGGGTCAGGAAGACCCCCTGGAACAGGAAATGGCAACCCACTCTAGTCCTCTTGCCTGGAAAGTCCCAAGGACAGAGAATCCTGGCAGACTACAGTCCATGGGGTCACAGAGAGTCAGACACAGCTGAGCACACACAGTTACAGTTGACACTCATCAGATGCTCAGTGAATGTCTGCTGAGTGAATGAATGACCATACCAGGCACTGCTCCAGCTCTGTGAAGAACACCATGATGTCAGCTGTGGGTCTTCTGCCCTTTAATGGGAAAGTCTGAGATTATACAGAAACAACCACACTCTAAAATATTCATCAATAAGAGAGGAAAGAGGACTCTAAGGAATGTCTGGGCTTCCCAGGTGGCTCGGTGATAAAGGATCTGTCAGCCAATGGAGAGGATGCGGGTTCCATCCCTGGGTCAGGAAGATCCCCTGGAGCAGGAAATGGCAACCCACTCCAGTATTCTTGCTTGGGAAATCCCATGGACAAAGGAGTCTGGCAGGCTACAGTCCATGGGTTGGAAAGAGTCAACCATGACTTAGCAACTAAATAACGACAAGAGGTGCCTACTACATCCCAGGTACCATGCTAAGTATTCCCTGAACATATTTCATTTAAACTCAAAACTACCCTAAAAAGCAAATACTATCATCCTCCTGTGTGGAGAAGGAACTGGAAGCCCATGGCTTGGCTGAGCACATCCATAGGGTGAGTGATAGAGCCTGGACTGAATTAAACCCAGTGCTGTCAGACTCCATGAGTGTTTCACAGTGAAGTTCCATGAGTGACCTCAGAAGTGCTTGCTTGTCTGTCTTTCCTCTTGGACTGTAAGATTCCTGAGGATAGGGAACTGGTCTCACCAGTACACCCCCGAGTTTAGTGGAGGGTAGGAACATAATACTTGCTCATTTAACTGTAACTGACTGTCCCTTCTCACAGCTGCCTGCAGGTGGCGCCAGAGAGGAGCAGAGGTGAGAAAGAGGCTTTTGTCCTAGCCAGTGAATTGATCAGAGTCTGTGACGGTGGGGAGTGGAGAATTTAATCTCTGCACAGCTCGTGTGCCTCTGTTATGACACTCAGGATGACATCAGAATAAAACGTGTGTGTCTGCTCTCCACCAGTTCCTATATGCCCTAAAAGGCGAGGGCATACCCATTTATCTTGAATCCTAGGACAGAGTTGGCACCCAGTAGGTTCTCAAGGAAGGTCTCTGGCCAGGAGAAGCATTGGGCAGAGGCCCTCACTGGTGACCTCTGACCCTGCATCTGGGCTCCTCCTCACCTGCTATCCCCCAGTCTCAGCTCAGCCTGGAGCAAGGCAGTCTTCCCATTCTCCTAACAGGATGCCTTCCCTGGGCCTTGTCTTTCAAGGCCATTCATCTTGATTAGGTATTGGCAGCCTTGGCTGATTAAATACCCCACCTCCCCTCCTGTTTGTGTCTCCGTGAGGAAGTGTCAGGGTTTCTCATTCTTCAGGCTTTGACCTTGGCCGTGATGTGACAGCCCTCAGCATATCTGCCTCAGTGCTGCAGTTGTGTGCTGCGTTGCCAATGACATTGATTAGGGAAAACTTCGCCTGCACTCTTGGGCAGCATCCCAGGGACTTTCTCCAGCTAGGCAAATTGGGGACAGCTGTCCACCAGCACCTTAAGCTTCTGAGAAAACCATCACCCTCATGGCCATCTCTTCCTGGAAGCCTTCATCATGACTCATCATCACCTCTTCCAGGAAGCCTTCCTGATTAGTTCCATCCAGCACCCCCATCTCTACTCTCAATGCACTGTGGTTGTCAGGGATTAGTTGACCATTGACATGCGTCGGCCTCCCCTCACTGAACACAGAGAATAAGTCTACTGTATCGCAAACACGTGTAACTCTCAGCTCCGGATGCTGCTCATCCTGAAGGCAGTGGGGGCTCTGCCTCCCTGAAGAGACTGAAGTCTCCCCCAGCCACATGCTCAGGAAGCAGAGTCACCCACATTCCTGATGTGGGCACTTGGATTCAGTGGCTGGGTGAGGACAGCAAGAAGCAGAGAAAATGGAGGTAGGCACCTGGGGGAACAGGAGGAGAAATTTTACCTGAGGTTGGACCTTCCTGTGTCATCGTGGGCAGGAAGGGGCAGATTTGACCTGAAACCTCAGCCCACACAGCCAGAGCAGGTTAGACAAGTGGGTTTAATTATTATCTCCACAAAGTTGGCCTCCTGGGGTGCTGGAGGGCACAGGGCAGAGGGTTTGCCCTCTGGTCTTCCTAACCTAGAAGACCAGAGGGCAGCAGCCCAATGCCAAGGCCCAAGACAGTGCCCAACCCTTGGTACCCACCTCCTCTATGTACAACTGCTTGACTCTTTGGCCAGGTCTCCGGCTCTCTGCTTCCTGTGTTAGAGCGCCACCAGCAAGGAGCAAACTGTCCTACCTGGAACCACCTCCTTAGCCCTGAGCCCCCTCGCTGCGCCCACTGCCGGCCTGGTCGCTCGCATACTCTTGGGAGCCACCCCAGGAGCCCCTGCCTAAGAGCACTGGTGGGACTGAGGAAGCGGTGAAGACTGTGTTGCTCTCGATGCTTCTAAAATCCCCTTCTCAGGCACCCACACTCCCAGCCTTGCTTCCCCCTCCCTCAGCACCCACCCACTCCCCAGGGCAGACCAATTAACTGAGACTCCAGTGTACCAGGCACTGCAGGACATGCAAAGACACAGAAGAGGTACAGAACTTGCATTGAAACAGTTCAGGTAAGAACCGTGGCTCTATCACTGACTAGCTGGGTGTGTGTGAGCATGCTATCACTACAGTCGCATCCGACTCTCTGTGACCCTCACGGACTGTAGCCCGCCAGACTCCTCTGTCCATGGGGACCCTCCAGGCAAGAATACTGGAGAGGGTTGCCATGCTCTCCTTCAGAGGATCTTCCCGACCCAGAGATCGAACCCACATCTCTTATACCTCCTGCATTAGCAGGCAAATTCTTTACCACTGGCACCACCTAGGAAACCCAACTAGCAGGGTGACCCTGTTCAAATGTAAGCCTCTCCCTCAACCTCAGTTTCCTCTCTCCTGATAAAAAAAGATCTTAATACACCATCCCTGAGGTTTTCTGAGGTTTAAAAGAATGTATTTAGGGCTCTCCTGGTGGCTCAGTGGTAAAGAATCCATCTGCCATTGCAGGAAACACAAGTTCAATTCCTGGTCTAGGAAAATCCCACAGGCCACGGAGCGACCAAGCCCATGCATCACAGCTATTGAGCCTGTGCTCTAGAGCCCAGGAGCTGCAACCACTGAGCCCACGGGCTGCAGCTGCGGAAGTCCGAGCACCCTAGAGCCCGTGCTCCCCATCAAGAGAAGACACTGCAATGAGAAGGCCGCGTACCGCAGCCGGAGAGCAGCCCCGGCTCCCCGCAGCCGGAGAGAGAAAAGCCCCGGCTCCCCGCAGCCGGAGGGCAGCCCCGGCTCCCCGCAGCCAGAGAAAAGCCCGCGCAGCAGCCAAGACCCAGCACAGCCAAAAATAAATAAATAAATAATTTTAAAAAAAAATAATAATAATGTAGTTAAGCTTTGAGAACAACGCCTAGCACATGATAGCTTTATTACTGTTATTTCACTATTTCAGGAAACATTTATTTATTTAGAGGCTTCCATGTACCAGGATGGAGAAGGAAATGGCAACCCACTCCAGTATTTTTGCCTGGAGAATTCCATGGACAGGCGAGCCTGGTGGGCTACGGTCTGTGGGATCGCAAAGAGTCGGACACAACTGAGCACGCAGCACATGTACCAGGAAGATGAGCTGGATCTTAAAAGATCTTAAGAGGTGCTGCCCAGCTTCCCTTCCCCTCCCAGCCCCTTGCTGCTCAGGGGCAGCTGATGTGAACGGTCGGAACTCTCACACCTGCCAGTCAGCCTTCTACAAGCCCAGCTGCTCCCAGAGGCGGCTCGGTCCTTCAGCTCCTGCTCTAGCCCCCAAGCCCTGTGCTTGAGATGACTTGAGTGAATAAAGTACTCTAGTCCTACCAGCTCCTGGGGGCGCCGACAATAGACATTTGTGCACCCACACCATGCCCAGGCCTACCCGGTTACACCCCCTGTGACCCTAATGGGGATAATTCTAAGGCAGGCTAGGAGACAGAGGGACAAGGCTATGGCAGGAGTAAGGGAGTGCGGACTTTCGGTGCCTTTGGAGTCACAGCACGCAGAGGGCCGCCTCTCTGGATGTATGGGGTTGACTAAAATGTTCACTCAGGGTTCCCAGGTGCTGTGTGTGCGCTCAGGCGTTCAGTTGTGTCTGACTCTGCAACCCCGTAGACTATAGCTCGCCAGTTTTCTCTGTCCATGGGATTCTCCAGGCAAGAATACAAGAGTGGGTAGCCATTTCCGTCTCCAGGGGATCTTCCCAACCCAGGGATCAAATGTGAAGTTCTCTCCTCTCTTGCATTGCCTGGCAGATTCTTCGGCACTGAGTCACCTGGGAAACCCCAGGTTTCCCGTACCATCGTACAAAAAACTCCAGTGAATTTCTGGCCAACTCAATATTAGCATCACAGGAGGGCCACAGAGCATCTTCCTTTTACCCTTGCAATCTGGTTGAGCACATGTGATCAAGACCCTCAGCGTCCCTCTCAAGACCCCGGGGACCCGCCCGGAGCTCCTGCATCCTGACGTGGGTCAGGGGCACCTAAGGGGGGGCTTTGCCCCATGGTCACCACCTTTCTCTGACCCTGGGCACCTGTTTGTGGGCCCTCCTGAAGAGCCAGGCTTGGCTCCTGTCACCTGTCAAGCAGGGGACCTGACTCGGTTGGTACCACTGTCTGCCATCCTGGCTTAGTCCCTCAGGCTGGGAAGGCTGTCCCAATTTGGGAAAGGGCAAATCACAAATGTCAGCTGGCTGAGACCCAAGTGCCAGGTTCTTGCCAGAGGCACTACTTTTACACCAGCCTGCACATTCTAGAGCCCTTAATGAAACAGGCTGACAGTCCATTAGCTGCAGAGTGGTCTGCGGGGCTCAGAGGAAAGGAGCTGTCATCTACCTTCCTTCAAGGGCTTTCAAAGGGGAAATCAACTGTGTGTGCATGTGTGTGTGTGATCTTAAAAAAAAAAGAAAGTAGTATCAATCACAGCCGTGCCTGTTAACATGGGCAGACAGACAACAACCTGACATCAAGGAGAAGCGTCAACATGTTTCTTGCGCTCTGTCCTCCCAGCCCCTGGGGGGCAGGTCTGAGAGATGATCCTATAACAGAGCACCCACATCACAGCATGGGAAGACCCTTAGGTCTTCTCATATTCCCCCTCCCCAATGTCCAAGTCTTCACTTCAGTGTTCCTGACAAGGAACCAACCTTTCTCTTGAATGCCTCTAGTCACAGGGAACTCACCACCCACTGGGGCATTTCAAACACCTCCCTTTCCAATTCCTCTAACAACTAGAAATTTCTTCCTGACCTAAGAGCTCAAATTTGGGGCCAAGTAACTTCCACCTCTTCTCCTAGCTTCGCTTTTTTTTTTTGGCTGCACTGGGCCTTCATTGCCTTCCAGAGGCTTTCTTTAGTTGCAGTGAGAAGGGGCTACTCTTCATCACAATGCACAGGCTTCTCCTGCTGTGGATCATGGACTCTGGGGCTTGCAGGCCTGGTAGTTATGGCCCACGGGCTTAGCTGCTCCACAGCACGTGGCGTCTTACCAGACCAAGGATCAAACCCATGTCCCCTGCATTGGCAGGCAGATTCTTTTCCACTGTACCATCTGGGAAGTCCCTAGCTTTGCCTTTGATGTCACACACACACACACAACCTCTCTCCAGCCTCCTTTCCACGCTGACATGGTTTTAAGTGTCTTCACCAGTCTGCCTACTGCTTTCTGGACAAGATCCAGCTTATGAATAATATCTTCAGAATGTGGGTCCCACAATGAGACCTGCTATTACCAGTGTGAAGACGCATGTGTGTGTATGCAGGTAGAGATTAAGTTCCTGGAGCTGTATTTTCATGCATTTCAGATTTCATCCCATATTCTCAAACGCCTTGCTGAAACCCCAGTGTATTACATCCAAGGCCTGCTCCTGATCTATCACATTTGCTCTATCCAGAAAAGAACTAGGAAAGAAGGAAGGGTGCCCAGGAATGGGCTTAGCCAACCACATGAGGTTGACAACACAGGGATGGGCAGGACCTGTGCCTTCCTTGTCCTGGACATTAATCTATTCATTCTACCTCGGGTCACATTAACCAACATGGAAGCCAGAGCTCATCACGGACTCCAGCTGAGCTTCAGGCCAGGTAACACGCGAATTTTGGTTTTAATAAAGGAGGTGGCACTAGTGGTAAAGAGCCCATCTGCCAATGCAGGAGACGCAAGAGATGCAGGTTCGATCCCTGGGTTGGGAAGATCCCCTAGAGGAGGAAATGGCAACCCACTCACTCCAGTATTCTTGCCTGGAAAACTCCATGGGCAGAGGAGCCTGGTGGGCTCCAGGGGTTGCAATGAGTTGGACATAAGCACACACACACACATACAACAGAAGAGTTGGCAAGATAACATGATGTATGTCACTGCCCAACTCCAGAAGAGGCCAGCACTGAGCTTCTAAGGTCCCCTGGGTGGGATTTTGTGCAAAGGTCCTAAACAGGTGGAAACTGAGTGTTAATCATTCAGTCATGTCTGACTCTTTGTGAGCCCATGGACTACAGCCCACCAGTATTCTCTATGGAATTCTCCAGGCAAGAATACTGGAGTGGGTAGCCATTCCCTTCTCCACAGGATCTTCCCTGACCCAGCAATTAAACCTGGGTCTCCTGCACTGTGGGCAGATTCTTTACCGTCTGAGCTGCCAGGGTGGGGCAGGAGGGAAATGCTTTGAGTAGGTCAGGTGGATGAGGCAGTTCAAGGACAAAGTGAAAGCTTCCGCAGGACTGGGCCGAAATGGGGATGGAGTGGCCGGGACAAGAGCCCCCTAGGCCCATGGTACTCAGCAAGGAAAGCTGTTGTCGGGGGCATTTTGAACCCTTCTAGAGCAGAGTGTCCAAGAAACAAGGGTAAATTCCAGGGCCACCCCCAAGCTTGAAATAGCTGGGAAGCAACCTTACAGACAGTGAGCAGATGGAGCTAGGACCCAGCCAATATTCCTGGCTCTGGCCCCACGGAGGCACAGGGGTCCTGGGCGGTCCTAAGGAGATGAGAACTGACCCAAGAGATGACTGAGGCTGAATTTCCATCCATGTCCACTGGGGAGCAGAGTAAGTCTGACTCACAGATTTAAAAGCATGTGAAGCTGTATCTCAGGGTCATCAACACCCACCACGCCTGCTGTCATCACTCCGTGGAGCTTCCCCTTCTGATGGCATGTAGTGGTGTGGGGGGCCCAAGCGCAATGCTTCATATTCACTTGCGGTAAAGTCTTCCTTTGACACAGCAAAGCAGCCTTTTCAGTCTTGCAGAAATTCACCTAACTAGACTGTTATCCATTCCATGTATCTTTGCTGGCTGTGTTCTAGAGGACATACTGTCAAATGCCCGGCAGAAAACCAAATGTCCTCTGTCTGCACATTCTCCATCTATCGGCACAGTGACCCGCTGGAGAAAAGTGAAAGTAGGAAAGAGCAGAGGTTAATCTGGCCTGACTGGCTCTTGGCAAACCCATAATGGCTCGGAGAGGTCACTACTATTTTTTCTAAGGGCTCGTCGAATCCAGTCAAACTCATCATCAAAGATCGGGCATCCTGCCCCCACCCACGTGCCCGTGCTGGCCTCCTGTGGTTTATGAGTCAGAGTTCAAAAGCACAAGATGACACAAGCAGCGCGAGGAGAACACAGGGAAACTGGAAGCCAGACCACTGACACACATTTTCCGTTTTTTAATTAAAAAAATGGTTTTATTAACAAGTCTAAAGAAAACTTTCACTGAATCAAGGGGTGTAATACAAATTATAGGGACCTGCATATAAAGCCTGGCACCGAATCTGGCCTTTTAGAAAGATTTATATATATAAAATATGCATTAAAACCTGCACCAGAAACAGTGCAGAAGTTAACTGACAGCCCCGATAGAAGGCCTTACCAAGGTGGTCTGGTCTATGGACACAGGGAGCTCTCAGGCCCACAGCTTCAGGGCTAAGACTTGTGACAACGTCCTGCTGGTCTTTGAAGGCAGGACTCCCGAGAGCACCAAAATGCCACAAGCCTGGCATAGAACAAAAATGGTGCTGGGAAGACAGGCAGGTGCGAGTGCTGTCCTCCTCACCCTCCTTACTGGGCTCTGACCACTCTTCAAGG
Source organism: Oreotragus oreotragus (assembly GCA_006410675.1). NCBI lineage: Eukaryota > Metazoa > Chordata > Mammalia > Artiodactyla > Bovidae > Oreotragus > Oreotragus oreotragus. Next base: position 529,441 of record SJYX01000100.1, read on the forward strand.
ATTCTGGAACTCTGCAGACAGACCATCTTTAACTTTAGAAGAACTGTAACTTCCAACTTCTGCAAATGTGTTTTTTCCAAGTAAGATGCCTAATTCTAACTCAAGAAGCCAAGTTATAATTGGCCTGATTTTAAGGATGAAGAGTTGGTTCTGATGTTATTTTCTGCAGGTCAGTGAAAGTGAAAAGTGAAGTCGCTCAGTCGTGTCCAACTCTTTGCGACCTGTGGACTGTAGCCCACCAAGCTCCTCCATCNACTCAAGAAGCCAAGTTATAATTGGCCTGATTTTAAGGATGAAGAGTTGGTTCTGATGTTATTTTCTGCAGGTCAGTGAAAGTGAAAAGTGAAGTCGCTCAGTCGTGTCCAACTCTTTGCGACCTGTGGACTGTAGCCCACCAAGCTCCTCCATCCATGGGATTCTGCAGGTCAAGACCCTGACATACCTGCCAGAGTGGCTTTAATCACAACAGAAAAAAAATGATGACAAGAGCCTCGATCTAGTTCTGTCTTGGACCCAAGGCAACCAAGCAATTCTAGCCCAGAAAGTTATACTGCATGGACAATGAAATGAAAAGCAACTTGGATCAACTTTGGAATCTGCCCCCGTCCCCACTCTGGGTGCAGACTATCCCACACAAGGCAAGACAAGCCTTTGGGAGAATTTGGGTCAGGACAGAAGTCCCCAAGGAGGAAGACGTAGTTTCTTTACTGGTAGGCCTCACATTTTGGGTGATCAAGGTCAGGACTGTTGACCAATGGCTTATTCACTCATGGAGGGGCTACTGTCCTGGGCCAGCTCATCCTGTGGTTCTCTGAAAAGGGGCAACCATCCCTGACTCATCTCTGCTAAGCTGCTGCCCAAATAGCAGGGCTCCATAGATTGGAGAAGGAAATGGCAACCCACTCCAGTACTCCTTGCTGGGAAATCCCATGGACAGGTGAGCCTGGCGGGCTACTGTCTATGCAGTTGCAAAGAGTTGGACACAACCTAGCAACTAAACAATGGATGGGAAACACACAAATGAAGACCAGGAAGGAGGGCGGTCATAGGGGAGCAGGAGGAACAGCAAAGAAGGGCAAAGAGGGGTGCCCTGTGGGCCTCCAGTAGCTGGCAAGGCAGCAGACCTCCAGAATTTCAGAGCACCTACTAGTCACTACAAGGACAGGGAGGTGGGCTGGGGGGTCACTTCCTGTCAGACCAGTGGGTTCCACAGGGAAACCAGCTGCCCTGCCAGTTTTCTCTCCAAAAGCAGAGGGATTTTCTCAGCTACCTCCAGGGTGGTTTTAAATTCTTTCCAAGTCCCCAGCCCGAATGCCTTGCTGCGTGGCGATCTGACGCTTTTCCTCAACTGTGGCAATAAGTGAAGGGAGGATGAAAGGGTCTGAGTCACAGTGTAGGCAAAAAGCCAGGAGCCCAGTCGGGCTGTTAATGAGCGACGTCGTCTCTCAAGCAGTGCATTACTGGACCTGAGAGCTCGGGGTGAGACAGGCGCTCCTGGTCATGGGGGATCATCACCACACATCCTGACAGACCAAGGTACCGAGGACATTTGACTCAGTTATTACAGCTCTTTCGGGACAGGAGGCCAATCCCGGCGGCTCCTTCGCCAAGTCTCAGGGCATTTTAATCCACTTAAAAGTGACCTGACAACACCCTCTAGTGGAAATTATAAATAAAACAAGGGCTATGTGTCCAGTTTACTTTCTGAGGCCAGAGTGGTTTCCGGAGTCCCCATAAAACGGAATAAAATAACAAAAACAAAACATTTTCTTTAAGAATGTAATAATTAAAAAAAGGTGGGAGTTACAAGCCATCTGTAGGCCCCTTGGTGCTGAATCACCTTCTCTCCTCAGACACTGCCTTCAATACATCCTAAGAAAGGGGGGCACGTTGTATGTGGGGAGGCGGGCACTGATCCCCTTAGAGTTTGGGCAGACTGCCTGCTGGTGCCAGGATGATGCCAAACACATAGAAGAGACCCAGCAGAAGGTTGAGCTTGGCAGTCTTTTGGGGCAGTTTGTTGAAGGTCTGGCTTCGGAACTGCCTCTCAAGGGAGAAGGCCATGGGGATGGTGAGCAGGGGCAGAGCCAGGCTGATGCTGCAGTGCACAGCCAGGATGCTGAAGGCCAGGTAGGGCAGGAAGAGCAGGCTGTTGTAGAGCACATAGGAGAGCGTGGGCCCGATGAGGATGGCGAGTGTGACGATGCCAGCCTCCCGGTCCGACTCCATGTCCCGGGTGTTGTTGGAATGGAGGATGGCCTCCGTGCTAAGGGCGAGGGGGATGGCGTAGAGCAGTGGGAAGACCGCCAGGGACCCCACCTGGACGGCGTAGGCGAACATCACAGCCAGCGGGCCAAACGTGATGAGGATGACGAGGTCCCCCAGAGCCAGGTACTTGAGTCCAATTCCTATGGTCAGAAAACCCAGAGAGTTGGTGTGAGATCAGGGCTGGAAACTTCGGGGCTGTTCTCCAGTGGAAAGGCAGGCTGCCTGTGGCTGGGCAGGGCATTTTCTTCTTAGACTGGGAGACGGGGCAGTGGTTGTATTCCCCTCCCCTCCAGAGCAAAATCCGAACTCTCCTCTGGTGACTCAGAGGGTCAGAAAAGACTAATCCTTTCACACCCAGTTCAGTCTGAGTCATCCCTGGGTTTTCCTTCCTGCTGTCCCTCAACAAAAGGGCTTCCCAAGTGGGGCTAGTGGTAAAGAACACTCTCTAGCAATGCAGGAGACATAGAGACACAGGTTTGATCCCTGGCTGGGGAAGATCCCCTCGAGAAGGGCATGACAAACCACTCCAGTATTCTTGCCTGGAGAATCCCAGGGACAGAGGAGCTTGGAGGGCTGTAGTCCACCGGGTCAAAAAGAGTCAGATACGACTGAAGTGACTTTGCATCCACGTTCCCCAACAAAGCCCTGACAAAAAGAGCAGGGGCTTCCCAAACTAGGGTTACCAGCTGGAGTGGGAGGTGGAGGGGCAGAACAAGGGTGGGGGAAGGGGAGGTCCAAACTACTGGGTCTAAGACAGGCTCTAGGATGTATTGTACAGCAAAGTGAATACAGCCCATATTTTATATAACTGTAAATGGAAAATAATCTTTAAAAATTGTGTACATTAAAAATTGGAAAAGTTTTTGGAAAAAAAGAAGAGCAGGGGGTTCCTAGTCACACACAGTTCAACGGGGAGTCCATGAAGGCTCTCACAGGCCTTACAGTCCAGGGCTTGGCTTTCTTTCACCATCCACCAGCCCCCGTAAGACACTGCTTCCTGTCAGGAACACCGTGAGATTAGCCCCTCATGGAATATCCATCCCAGCTTCTTCCTTTTCAGCCACAACTTCTGGCAGCATCTTCTGGTTTTGAAAGCCCCCAGTTAACCTCAGCAAAATTTTAGGGTTCCCAAACTCCATACAGAGAAACTTTCACCCATATAATAAGGAAGATAGCTAAGAAGGTGAAGTTACAACACTGCTTCCCTCGTCTCTGGCTCCTGTGAAGTTAAAACGCTGAATGATCCCTCATTTTTCCTCCTGTGCTCCTGATCAACCTCAAATCCTGTCTTTCGAACCAGCCCAGTTTCTCCATTCCCAAAGCCATGCTCCATCCTGCCTCCCTCTAGCCTCAAGTCCAAGTCAGGGTCATCTTATGCATTACACTCCCACCCCCCACCCCCTGCGACACTCAACTGGTCCCTCAGCTTCAGGTCTCATAACTGCCTCCCCTCCTTCATCCTGAATCGAATCTCCACACTGCAGCCAGAATTTGTTGTTTAGTCGCTAAGTTGTGTCCACCTCTTTGCAACCCCATGGACTGTAGCCCACCAGGCTCCTCTGTGAATGGGACTTCCCAGACAAGAATACTGGAGTGGGTCGCCATTTCCTTCTCCAGAGGATCTTCCTGAGTCTATGCGTCTCCTGCATTGAGAGGCAAGTTCTTTACCACTGAGCCACCTGGGAAGCCCCTGCAGCCAGAATGGTCCTCTCAAAACACTAAGCTGGCTGTGCCCTTCCGCAAACACATACCAGAACACCCTTATCAACAAGTTGTCCTCAGGATAAGAACAGCCCCAACTCTTTCACCTGAGTCAGCTTTGGCCTGGCCCTGCCTTGCCTCCCTCCTGCCTTGCTCTGAGCTCTCCTCCCCTCCCCACCTCTACATCCTTCAGTTCCTCTCAGTTCCTCGGGGCCTTCAGACACTCCCCCACGTCCAGCCCCTTGCCTGGTCAACTCCTGTTCAACCCCTCAAGACTTTAAAGGTCATTCCTCAGCCGCCTTCCTCAGCCTGAGACCATATTCAGTCCCCTTGCAATATGCACCATAGCATCCTGACTTTCATAAATTCCACACTTGTAATTCTTTTTTTTTTTTTTTGGTGCCGAGTGGCATGAAAGATCTTAGATCCTCAACCAGGGATTGAACCCAAGTCCCCTGCAGTAGAAACAAGGAGTCCTAAGCACTGGCTCTCTGGCCAATTCCCACACTTCTAATTCTTAATCTCCCTCTCTCCCATGAACCAGTATGTTTCACGAGGGCACAGCTGGCTCCTCAAACCTGACAGGCTGACCTGAACACAGAGCTACAGTAACAAGCACCTGGAACTTGGGACCAAGATCGTGAAAAATGTCCCATTGGGATTGAAACAGGAAAAGCAGCGCAGGAAGAGTGAGAAGCACCCACTCACAGAGGCAACCCACACATACATTGCTACAGAAGCTTGGGAAACCTCTGATCTAACACCTCTGGCCCCAGGATCAGAACGTTAAAAAAAAAAAAAAAAAACAACTATTGGGTCATAAATTGCATTTTAAACAGTTAAATATGAGAGACACTATCTGTAGGGAATCTAAAGGCTTGGCAGCTGAAGAACAAGACGCAGTGTAAGTTTATGCCCAGACTTGCGGTTGGGACTCTTTAGTGCTAAATGACCATGGCTGGTTCTTGGAAATGAAGCATCTCCAGGATAGCGTATAACAGGCATGGTTCCTGAGTCCCACCAACACCCGCAAACTCATTCTGTACTCCCCACAGTGTTTTGATAAATAATTTGGTTGTGTGAGGACACGTCTTACAGGAGGAAGGTCCTCTCCAGCAACATGTGAGCTCTAAATGAGGAAACCGATGTCTTGTGTGACATCTCACACATTTAGGCAACTGCCCCTGCCCAAGGAAGATGACAGGCAGGATTGCTCCAACTACCGATCCAGCAAGTTTCTCCACCAGCTGCCCATTCCTTTATTTCCTCAGCTCTCCAGGCGGACCTCGGGACTCTATGGAAAGAAACAGAACAGCCCTACAGCCGTGACTGACATCTGGCGAGAGTACCCAAGAACACCTCGTTAAGTCACCTGGCAAAAAAAAAAGATGTGAACAAGACTGAACAGGAAAGGAGTGTTACCGATTCAATGGATATGAGTTTGAGCACACTGTGGGAGATAGTGAAGGACAGGGAAACCTGGCGTGCTGCAGTCCATGGGGTCACAAAGAGTCAGACACAACTGAGCGACTGAACAGAAGGTTGAAGAGAAACCTGTGCCTGCAAAGATAAGCCCCCACCTTCAACAGACCTTGCACAAAAACCAACCACAAAGCTCAGCTGAGGACGAGAGAGGTCTGTCAACCTTCTTGAGGTTATCTGACACTAGAAAATGACACAGCCCTCGAGCAGAAAGTCCTGTTTTCAGCGTGTCTGACCCAAGGCTCGCGAGCTCCACCTGATTCAGAGGTGTGGCCCACCTGCGAGTTTCCTTTTAAGCATCCCCTCCTCCCAACACCACTATCCACAGGGCCCAGCACAGTGAAATCCTGGGCCAGTTCTCTACACAGCCAGCCAGAAGGAATCTGTTAAAACAAATCGAAATGTTGGCAAGGACATGGAGTAACTGGAACTCTCGTGCCTTGCTGGTGGGAAGGTAAACAAAGTAGAAGCACTTTAGCAGCTCATAAAATTAAACGTCATCTACCCTACGACCTAGTAATCTGATTCCTAGGCTTTTACCCAAGAAAAAACAAACACAAATATCTACAGAAGACTTGAAAATCAATGTTCAATCGTGACAGCCAAAATACGGAAAAAATCCAAAAGCCACTGAACAGGGTAACGGGTAAACTGTGATATGTTCACACAATGGCTACCTCTCAGAGATACAAGGGACTAATGACCACATCACAACACAATGAAACTCAAAAACAGGCACAAGGATTCATACTGAATGATTCCACGTAAATGAATCAGGCAAAAGGGATCCATGTGAAAGAAGTAAGAACAGTGGTTGCAGTGGTTCCCACTAGATGGAGAGAGTGGAGTTGAAACGAAAGAAGCACAAGGAAGCTTTGGGGGTGATGAAAATGTTCTGTATTATGATAGGAGTATGGGTTATCATCAAACCAGCCAATCTTAAGAGAGAGCAACCTTGAATATTCATTGGAAGGACTGAGGCTGAAGCTGAAGCACCGGTATTTTGGTCATCTGACGCAAACAGACAACTCACTGGAAAAGTCCCTGATGCTGGAAAAGATTGAGGGCAGAAGGAAAAGAGGGCATCAAAGGATGAGATGGCTGGATGGCACCACCGATGCAACGGACATGAACTTGGGCGAACTTCGGGAGATGGCGAGGGACAGAGAGGCCTGGTGTGCTGCAGTCCATGGGGTCACAAAGAGTCAGACACGACTGGATAACTGAACAACAACGTGAGTTATACAGCTGTATGTATTAATATTTGTCAAAATTCATCAAACTATAAGGTTTAAAATCCATGCATTCCACTGTTCGTCAACTGTATATCAATAAAGCCAACGTCAAAAAAAATCATGTCAGATTATGTCATTCCGCCATTCAATACATTTCAGTGCATCCCCATTTATTCATTCAATAAATATTAAGTACTGACTACATGCCAGGCGGGCACTGTTCTGGACACCATGGGGTTCAGCAGAGAACAGAGACTAAAATCCCTACCCCAGGGAGTTTACAGTCTAACTGGGAAGGTAACTAACATAGTAAATACTTTCTGTGGTTAGAATGTGATGTGTGCTATGTAGAAAAAGTAGAGAAAAGCAATAAGGAAGATATTGTAGAGGAAGACAGTGTAGGGAAAACACAGAGAGGGTGTGTGATTTTATTTTTTTCAGCTGCTGCAGAAAGCCTTATTGTTTTGTAGTTTTAAATAGGGTAGAAAAAAAGGCCTTAGCCAAGCAGCTGACATTTCAGCAAATGGGTGGTGGTTAGAAAACAAATCATACACATAGGTGGGTAAACAGCGTTCTAAACAGAGGAGACAGCATCTGCAAAGGACCCGAGGAAGGAGCATACCTGATGCAGTCCAGATACAGCTGGGAGGGTGGTGTGGCTAGAGCGTGGTGAGGAGGAGCACAGGTCAGAGAGCTTGGGGAGGTGGGGGGTAAGAAAACAGTGTCAGGCCCTGGGAGTCATTGTAAAGACTTAAATGATATGGGAGCCAAGGAGAGTTTTGAGCAGAGGACTGACATGGCTGCAGGAGTACTCTGGCTGCTGATCCAGGAGCACCCTGAAAGGGACAAGGGTGGATGCACAGAGATCGGTAAATCATCAGCTGCAATAATCAAGGGAAATGACAGTGGCAGTGGTGGGAGGGGATGAGAAGTGGTCTGGCCCCAAATGCATTTTAGAAGGAGAGTCAACGGGACTTGCTGACAGACCAGATGCGAGGTGTGAGAAAGCAGAGTCAGGGATGATGCCCATGATTTGCAACCTGAAGAACCAGAAGGATGGAGTTGCCATCGATTGAGAAGGGGAAAGCTGAGGGTACAGCAGGTTTTTGTTGGGGGGAGAAGATCAAGAATTTTGTCTCAGACACGTCAAGGTTGAGATGCCTATAACCTCTAAGAGAAGTTACTGAAGTTGGACCTTGGGGCTTCCCAGGTGCTCCAATGGTTAAGAATCTGTCTGCCAGTGCAGGGGACATGGGTTTGATCCCTGGTCCGAAAAGATCCCACATGCTGAGGAACAACTAAGCCTAAGTGCCACAACTAATGGGCCTACGCTCTAGAGCCTGCAGCCGCAACTACTGAAGCTGGTGTGCCTAGGGCCTGTGCTCCACAACAACAGAGGCCACCACAAGGAGAAGCCTGAGCACCACAATGAAAAGGCGCCCCAGCTCGCCACAACTAGAGAAAGCCTGTGCACAGCAACAAAGACCCAGCACAGCCAAAAGTAAACAAAGAAAAAAGTGGGATCTGAGTTTGGAGTTTAGTGGGGATACCTGGTCCAGAGGTAGAAATCCGAGACTCACCAGCTTTACAGATGGCAATAGAAGCCATGAGACTGGCTGAAATCGCCAAGGGAGTAAATGGAGCTAGAGAAAAGAGGTCTAAGGACTAGGCTTGGGAGTGACGAGGAACCAGCCGAGACTGAGGCCCTGTGAGACCAGTATGATCTAGTCCCTGCCTCCCTTGACGGCTACATCTCAGTCTCCTTCTTGATTACGCTGGTCTTTCAGCAAGTCCTGAGAGGCCAAGCCCTTCCCTACCCCAGGATATTTGCATCTGCTGTTCCTTCGGTCCTGAAGGACTTGACTCAGACCCCAATTCTGCCCCACGGCTGGCTCCTTGTCATTCAAAGCTTAGTTTAAGTGTCACCTTCACAGAGGGCCTCTTTCCTGCACCAGCACCTTATACATTCATTCTATTTCAGCACCCTACTGACTTCCCTCACAGAACTTTTTACACCTGGCTGCCAGATCACCAGTCAGTCCTGCTTTTCTTCTTTCACCTTCCAATGTTCCATCACAGTTCCCTTGACCAGTCTTCTCCTCTCCTCACTTCTTAATATTGGGGCCCCCCGGGGTATCTGTCAACAATCCCTCCTCTGGGCTCTCACCCTGTCGTACAACTTAATCTATGTGCAAAGACTCTCAAAAGTCTCTACCACTAGGTCAGACCTCTCCTCTGAACTCGGACTCAAATCCAACAGTCAATTTGACAGCTCCACATGGAGATCTGATATACTAAGATGTCCAAAGTCAATGTCTCCATTTTCTCTCCACAAACCTATTTTCAATTTTCTCTCTCTCACTCCACATCAACTTCACTATTTCAGTTGCTCAGGCCAAAACCTTAGCGTTATGTTTGTTTGGCTGTTTTTTTTTTCAGAGTTGTATTTAATTCCTGTTCCTCTCCTGCCTCACGTCCCATCTATCAGCAAACCTTGCCTACCTCCAAGATATATTGGGAATCTAACTACTTCTTCCCTCCCCACTAATCCCACCCTGATTCACGCCACCAGACATTTCTTGCCTGTTTTACTTGACAGATTCCTAGGTGTTCCTGGTTCTCCCCTTGCCCTCCTTTATCCATTCTCAATAACTTAGCCAGAGTGATTGTTTCAAAACACAAAGGCCTATGTCATCTTTGTGCCACACTGCCTTGCCCAAACATACTGCTTTTACTTCACCTCCTTTTACTGTCTTCCTCATGCACACCCTGGACTCCATGCTGTTCTCCAACATCATCAGGGACACTCCTGCCTTAAGGCCTTTGGCAACTGCTGTTCCGACATACTCTTCCTCCAGATAACTGCTCAGCCAACTCCCTCACCTGTCACCTCCTACAATCTTTGCTCAAATGCCACCTTCTTCCAGATAACTGTTGAGCCAACTCCCTCACCTCCCTCTCACAATCTCTGATGGCGTGTTATCTTTTTTGGCTGTGCCAAGGGGCCTGTGGGATCTTAGTTCTCCAACCTGGGACAGAACCTGTGTCTCCTGCACTGAAAGCACAGAGTCAACTTCTGGACCACCAGGGAAGTCCCTCGTGTTACCTTTTTTATGAGGCCTACCCTGATCAAACTAATTAAAATTAGTTTGTGTCCTCCTTCCTTGCTCTACTTTTTTTTTTCCCTATAGTACTGTTCATCTTCTCATGTACTGTAACCAAGGCACAAATTCATCCTGGCTTACCAGGAACTCCCTGGTTTCCTAAAGCCCCACATCTTGGAAACACTCTCAGTGCTAAGCAAACTAGGATATTGATCATCCTAACCATTATTTACTATTTTTATTTTCTATCTCTCTTCCTGATATATAAAATCACTTCCAGAAGGGCAGGGACTTGACTGTTGTGTTCAGGTAGAACAGAACTTGGCACATAATAGTTGCTCAATAAATAGGGCTTAAACACCTGCTCATCAGCACTTTAATCAGCCTGCTGCAAGGGGTCACCTAGCAAACTAGTTGAAAGTAATTAGGTGCATAATTTAGAGCTCTTCAAATTTAATTCCACTAAAGTTTGACATTGGCATTATAAGGGCTTCCCAGGTGGCACTAGTGGTAAAGAACCAGCTTGCCAATACACATGTAAGAGAAGCGATTTGATCCCTGGGTCGGGAAGATCCCCTAGAGGAGGGGGGACCAACCCATTCCAGCTTTCTTGCCTGCAAAATTCCACGGACATCGGAGCCTGGCGGGCTACAGTCCATAGCATCGAAAAGAGCCAGAGATGACTGAAGCGACTTAGCACCCACACACATGGCATTATAAGGTATGAGGAATGGGAGGAAATTAGATATCAAAAATTTCTGTATATACTGTATATACGAGTTATTCCTAACATCCATAAGCCAAGCCAAAAATGTTATCCCCCAAATCCACATGGCCCAAACATTATAGATTTCACATAAAATGGCCTAATTCAGAAAATAACTTTGACACTTCTTCGAGAGCCCTATAATTTCTAAGCAAACTGCAGTTTCCATGCAACTAAGACTTGCAGCAAACAGGCCAACTTACCTCCTGTGTAGAGAAAGGAGCCAGACAGGCCTCCGAAGTAGATGAGCGCTAAGTGCTCCAGCTTGAGAGGGGACAGACAGTAGAGGCAAGCGGCACAGATACAGCCCAAGGTGTAGAGGAAGACTCCAAACCGAACGACATCCTGGGGCTCCAAGATCCGGTCCACCAGGGTCCTGTCATCACTCTTTTTGTGGTCAATGCCCTTGGAAAAATCGTAATAAGTGTTGACCAAATTGCCAGCCCCGTGCACCGCGAGGACAGCTATGGCACAACCCACCAACAGCCTGGGATCCAGGACGCCTTGGGATCTGTATGCCAGGGCACTGCCCAGGGCCACCGGGGTAAGTGAGGCGCTGAAGCTCCAGGGCCGCAGGGCCAGGACATAGGAGGCGCACTTCTGCCTCCACGAGCGCTGCGGAGGTCTGTCCTGCTGAGGACAGCCGTTTCCCAGCAGGTCTCTGTCCTCGACCTTGGCCGTCTCTCCTGCGTGGATGTTAATCTTCTCCGCCATGGAGGCTGCACGTGTGTTAAGTCAGTGGTAGTGAGCCACCCACTGCGCAGCGTTCGAGCTAGGGCGAGGACGGACGGGGCGGGGCGACGGACCTGACCTTCTTCGGTTCCAACACGGACAGGGATAGGGAGGCGGCGGAGTCCGGGGGCTGCAGCGAGTGGGCCTCGCACCCCAGGAGGCCCGGCGGCACCGCCCCGACCTCCTGTCACCTGTGTAAGGCTGCTTCCTGACCCCAGCCCCGCCCGCCCTAGAGCCCGAGCACGAGCCGCGACCGCCACCCCGGGGCTGCTAGGGCGGCCGGGACCGCCGGGGCCGCCATCTTGTGCGTCCGCCACCTCAAGCCCGCCGGGAAACACCGGCCGGCAGCGCGGTCCTGGGCCTGGGCCAGGGCCGAGGCGGGGTTAGGGGCGGGGCCCGGGCGGGGCGGGGTCAGAGGTCTAGGGGCGGGGCCGAGGTAGGGTGGCGACCCAGCAGCCCCGCCCTTCTCTTGCCCAAGGTCGGGGACGCACAGTTACTTTGAGTCTTGTTGAAAACAGCCTAACTTAACGAACGACCACAAATGCGCGTCGCTTTACGACTTACCAAGAGCTTTCATTCACGGAAATAGAACTCATTCTGGTTTTCATCCAACAAAAGTTAATTGAGCCCCCACTGTGTGCAGCAAGATTTATTGAACACCTACTGCATGCAGCAGTGAACAAAACCAGGGAGCACGTAGAGGGTGACAAGGAAGGTATAATTATATCCCTTCATTTTCAAGTGGGAAAACTGAAGCTCTGAAATGGGAAATGCTGTCTAAGAAATTATTAGCTTTGCCAAGACAGGAAGGGAACCTAAAAGTCCATCCATAGACGAATGGATAGTTCAGTCTCTCAGTCGTGTCAGACCCTTTGCGACCCCATGGACTGCAGCATGCCAGGCTCCCTGTCCATCACCAACTCCCAGAGGTTACTCAAACTCATGTCCATCGAGTCAGTGATGCCATCCAACCATATCCTCTGTCGTTTCCTTCTCCTCCTCCTGTCAATCTTTCCCAGCATGAGGGTCTTTTTAAATGAGTCAGTTCTTAGCATCGGGTGGCCAAAGTATTGGAGTTTCAGCTTCAGCATCAGTCCTTCCTATGAAAATTCAGGACTGCTTTCCTTTAGGATGGACTGGTTGGATCTCCTTGCAGTCCAAGGGACTCTCAAGAGTCTTCTCCAACACCATAGTTCAAAAGCATCAATTATTCAGCGCTCAGCTTTCTTTACAGTCTAACGTTCACATCCATACATGACTACTAGAAAAACCGTAGCTTTGACTAGATGGACTTTTGTTAGCAAGGTAATGTCTCTGCTTTTTAATATGCTCTCTAGATTGGTCATAGCTTTTCTTCCAAAGAGCAAGCATCTTTTAACTTATGGCTGTGTCACCATCTGCAATGATTTTGGAGCCCAAAGAAATAAAGTCTCTCACTGTTTCCATATTTCCCCATCTATTTGCCATGATGTGATGGGACTAGATGCCATGATCTTAGTTTTCTGAATGCTGAGTTTTAAGCCAACTTTTTCACTCTCCTCTTTCACTTGCATCAAGAGACTCTTTAGTTCTTAACTTTCTGCCATAAGAGTGCTGTTATCTGCGTATCTGAGGTTTTTGATACTTCTCCCAGCAATCTTGGTTCCAGCTTGTGCTTCATTCAGCCTGGCATTTCTCATGATGTACTCTACAAATAAGTTAAATAAGCAGAGTGACAATATACAGCCTTGACATACTCCTTTCCCGATTTGGAACCAGTCTGTTGTTCCGTGTCTGGTTCTAACTGTTACTTCTTGACCTACATATAGATTTCTCAGGAGGCAGGTCAGGTAGTCTAGTATTCCCATCTCTTTAAGAATTTTCCACAGTTTGTTGTGATCCACACAGTCAAAGGCTTTGGTGTAGTCAACAAAGCAGAAGTTTTCCTGGAACTCTCATACTATTTCGATGATCCAATGGATGGTGGCAATTTGAATGGATAAAGATATATCTAAAATAGAATATTGTGTGTTGGCATTCATTGAATGGATAAAGATATATCTAAAATGGAATATTGTGTGTTGGCATTCATTGAGTGGATAAAGATATATCTAAAATGGAATATGGTGCCCATGTGTACTGTTGCTCAGTCGTGTCTGAGTCTCTGTGACCCCCATGGGCTGTAGCCCACCAGGCTTTCGTCTGTAGGATTTCCCAGGCAAGAATACTGGAGGGAGTTGCCATTTCTTCCTCCAGGGGATCTTCTCAACCCAGGGATCTCTTGCATCTTCTGAATTGGCAGGCAGATTCTTTACCACAGGGCCACTTGGGAAGCCCCAAAATGGATGTTACTGAGCCATAAAAGATAATGAAATATTGTCATTTGCAGCAACATGGATGGACCTAGACATTATCATACTGAGTTAAGTAAGTCAAAGACAAATATTATGTGATATCATATATGAGAGTCCCTTGGACAGCAAGGTGATCAAACCAGTCTATCCTAAAGGAAATCAACCCTGAATATTCATTGGAAGGATTGATGCTGAAGCTCCAATATTTTGGCCACTTGATGCGAAGAGCTGATTCATTGGAAAAGACTCTGATGCTGGGAAAGATTGAGGGCAGGAGGGGAAGGGGGTGACAGAGGATGAGATATGGTTGGATGGCATCACTAACTCAGTGCACATGAGTCTGAGCAAACTCCAGGACATAGTGAAAGATTGGGAAGCCAAAGGGTCCAACAAGACTGAGCAACCGAACACAAGCCCGGTATCCTGGATTTCTGGCAGAGGATGAGATGGTTGGATGGCATCACTGACTCAATGGACATGAGTCTGAGCAAACTGTGGGAGAAAGTGAAGGACAGGGAAGCCTGGTTGCTTCAGTCCACGGGGTCACAAAGAGTAGGAAACCACTGAGTGCCTGAACAACAAAATTTGACTTACTTCATTTATTTGGCTGTTCCAAATAAATAAATATTTTTTAAAAAGAGAGAAAAAACCAGCTGACATTCATGTTGGAACCACACACATTAGCCAATGCAACCATAGGGAAGTTACACAATATCAAAGAAAGTATATTGTTAGAATCAATTTGCTATATGGAATTTACAATAAAGAGTTTTGTCTATTTTATTATTATTTCTAAGTTTTGTGCTACACATCCTTCATAGTAGTGAAAGTTGTAATACACATATATATGTACACAGGACTATGTAATTTTGGTGCTCAGTGCAAGATAAAAATTCAGGACCTCTTATTCAAAAATCATTAAGAATTTCAAGACAGAGCATTCTGACCTCACAGGTCACACAGCACAAAGAAAGCCCTGAATATACATACATGCCCCCCTCCCCTCACAGCTGGTTGTTAACCATTTACAATTCCACTACCTAGCACATGCAATGCTGGCGAAATCTGAATATTCAGTGCTGCCAAATCAGACAAGGGGAAGAAGCAGATATATTAAAATCCTGGCTCCATCACTTACCTACTCTGTGACCCAATCCTTCTGGACATCAGATTGCTGCTGCTGCTGCTGCTAAGTCGCTTCAGTCGTGTCCGACTCTGTGCGACCCCATAGGCAGCAGCCCACCAGGCTTCCTGGGATTCTCCAGGCAAGAACACTGGAGTGGGTTGCCATTTCCTTCTCCAATGCATGAAAGTGAAAAGTGAAAAGTGAAAGTGAAGTTGCTCAGCCATGTCCAACTTAGTGACCCCATGGAATGCAGCCTACCAGGCTCCTCCGTCCATGGGATTTTCCAGGCAAGAGTACTGGAGTGGGGTGCCATTGCCTTCTCCAGGTATTTTGGGTATTTTACATGTATTAGCATTTAACCCACACAATACCACCTACAGAGGTAGGTACATTATAATCCTTCTAGTTTTAAAGATAAGAAAGTAGGTACATAAGTTCTTGTTCATATAGTCACATAGCTCATACAGTAAAATGCTGGAGCTAAGTTTCCGATTCAGTTAGACTCCAAGATGCTTTTAACCACTACTCTACGGTTTCCACCAAAATGACTGATGCTTTGTAAGTGCTCAATAAATATTAACTATTATTTTAATGTAATGGACAAGAAAACTCTGTAACCTGAAAAGAGACCTATAAATGTACTGATGACTATTGCTGTAAAACCACCTTTGATGGTTCATTAGAAAATAGGGCCCTACCATGTCTTAGGAAGATAAAAATCCCATATATTGCTGGTGGAAATGAAAATTGGTACTTCCCTCATAAGAGATGAATTTGACAATATCTATTGAATTCAGTCAGTTCAGTCGCTCAGTCATGTCCCACTCACTGTTTCCCCTTCTACTTGCCATGAAGTGATGGGACCGGATGCCATGATCTTAGTGTTTTGAGTGTTGAGCTTTAAGCCAACTTTTTCACTCTCCTCTTGCACTTTCATCAAGAGGTTCTTTAGTACTTCTTCACTTTCTGTCATAAGTGTGGTGTCATCTGTATATCTGAGGTTATTGATATTTCTCCCGGCAATCTTGATTGGCAATCTTGTGCTTCTTCCAGCCCAGCATTTCGAAAGATGTACTCTGCATATAAGTAAAATAAGCAGGGTGACAACATACAGACTTGACATACTCCTTTTCCTGTTTGGAACCAGTCTGTTGTTTCATGTCCAGTTCTAACTGTTGCTTCCTGATCTGCATACAGGTTTCTCAAGAGGCAGGTCAGGTGGTCTGCTATTTTCCACAGTTTATCATGATCCACACAGTCAAAGGCTTTGGCATAGTCAATAAAGCAGAAATAGATGTTTTTCTGGAAATCTCTTGCTTTTTCGGTGATCCATCATATATTGGCAATTTGATCTTTGGTTCCTCTGCCTTTTCTAAAACCAGCTTGAACATCTGGAAGTTCACGGTTCATGTATTGCTGAAGCCTGGCTTGAAGAATTTTAGGCATTACTTTACCAGCGTGTGAGATGAGTAATTAAAAATCTATTGAATTACACAGGCATTTACCCTATGACTCTGTAATCACATTTCTGGATCTTATTTTGTATAGATGCCAGGGAATAAAATTGTACATACAAAGGCATTGATTGTAGTATCATTAGTAACCACAAGAATTTGAAAATAGGACTTCCCTAACGGTGCAGCAGTTGAGACTCCTCCTGCCCACATAGGTATCTATTGAATTACACAGGCATTTACCCTATGACTCTGTAATCACATTTCTGGATCTTATTTTGTATAGATGCCAGGGAATAAAATTGTACATACAAAGGCATTGATTGTAGTATCATTAGTAACCACAAGAATTTGAAAATAGGACTTCCCTAACGGTGCAGCAGTTGAGACTCCTCCTGCCCACATAGGGACATAGGTTCTATCCCTGGTCCAGGAAGATTCCACATGCTGCAGATCAACTAAGTCCAAGTGCCACAACTCCTGAGCCCATGTGCCACAACTACTGAAACCAAAATACCGTAGAGCCCATGCTCTGCAACAGGAGAAGCCGGCACAAGGAGCAGCCTATGTGGTACAAGTAGAGAGCAGCCCCCGTCGCTGCAGCTGGAGAAAGCCTGCTCACAGCAATGAAGACCCAGCACAGCCAGAAAGAAAAAAGAAATAAAAAAGAGTTTGAAAATAACACGCGTCCATCAACAGAGAACTGAAAATATGAATTGTGATATAGTCACATGATGGCATACTATGCAGCTACAACAATAACAAAAGAATGAAGAAGCTTTCTTTACACGACAATAGAAGGATCCCCAAGATACTCTAGAATTTTAAAATGTGCATAACAGTGTACATAGTGTAACAAAAGAGGGAAATGAGAGCATGTATTTATATGTTTTGTATTTACATAAAAAGAAAGTAGGGATACATAAGAACTAAGAAAATAAGCAGTGAAGGGGCAGGGGTGGAACAAGACTTTTAATGATAAATATAATTTTTATTTATTTTGAGATTTGAATAGTGAATGCATTACACATTCAAAAATATTTAATGACTAAATATAGAGATGTTGAAAATGTGAAAAATGTGAAATTCAGAGGAATAATTATTTCATAAAAGAACCAGTGTAATGAAAAGATTCTAAATCTAAAGTAGTCATAACTTTTTTTCTTTTAAATCTGCCAAAGCATTTTGTTAGCCACAGGATACCACGAAACTGCTTTTGTCAATTTAGTACTTTTAGAAACTTACACCTCTTCAACAAACACTTCTTTTATTACATAAGTAATTGAGGGTACGGTGAAAAGAAAAAAGTATGCCTTCCCCAAATTCCAGTTCATCTTACTTTTGTATTTCCCCACGTGAGCATAGATACATAAAAATTATATTGCATGCAGATTCTTTATCATCTGAGCCACCAGGGAAGCCCAAAATTTTAATAGGTTATATCATATTGTATAACTGTTAACCTTTTTCCTTCTTAGCAAATATTCACCTAATTATGATTATTAATGACTGCACGTATTTTCCTTAATATAAATGCATCACATTTTATTTAATAGGACTCTCATTGTTAAAAAGTTGGCTTAGAGCTCAACATTCAGAAAACTAAGATCATGGCATCCGGTCCCATCACTTCATGGCTCACACACACCCTGTCCCCTTCCTCCACCCCTCAAGCTGGTTGCTTTTAGCTCACTGGGGCTTGAGCTGCGATACGACTTGCAAGAGTTTAGGGAGCAAAGAACAGAGAGGCCCTAGGGGTGCCCACGCCTGACAGCCGCCCGGACGCCTAAGACTCTGGGCTGGGATACAGCTGGGGGTCTAGGGAAGCACGTCTACCCCCTCCTTTCCTCAGCCCTGACAGGGTGGTGAGTAGTTAACACCCCCTCCCCAATCTCTCCTTGAATAGGGTCCCCAGAGTTCCAAGAATTGAGTAGAGGAGCCCCAGGGACTCCCCAAGCCAAGTCCCCTCCCTGCCTGTTAAGATCTTGATATCCAAAAGAAGGCAGCTGAAAGGAAGTGCCTGCACTTACTCTACCCCATTCCTTTAGTGCCCCCAATGCCAGCCACTCCTTGGTGTTTTCCTTTCAGGAACTGAGTTCAAATCCCACTGGCAGCCCTGACACCCCAGGGAAAGGGAGAGGTAGAAAGAGTCCCACCAGTGTCCTGAGGGGAGGCTGTGAGATGCCTGTAAGCAAGGCGCCTGCTTAGTCCATGAGGGATGGGTGGGAATTGGACTATGGCTGGACGGACACCTTCCCCCAATAACCCTATCTCCACCTGAAGCCAAGACTTCCCAACCCTGACTGTCAGTTTCTGTCTCTACTTGATTCCTCTTCTGGTGTCTGATTTTTTTCCCTCTTCCCTCTCTGGGGTTGGAGCGGCTGTTGGGAGACCCCCACCATGACTCATTCTCTCCTCTTCCTTCTTCTCCCCCCTCTACTAACTCCACCCTTCCCGGTCCAGTGGGATGATTTTGAGTCCCAGCTGTAGATGGGACAAGCTTTCTTTTCAACTGGAACAAGCTACTGAGCCTTTAGCCCACGGTACCCTCTTCCACAGATGGAGGACTTCCTACTCCTCCCACCCCACCCTGAAAAGCCAGGGAGCCAAGACTCATTACCTGTTAAGATTTAAAGTTCCACTTAATGTTCTTGTTTTAGAGGGTGATAGACAGCTGACCTCTCTCATCCCTGTCCTGTAGGTTTCTTCAGTTTCCCCAACAGAACTAAGTTCCATCCTGAAATTGGCCTTTCTTTAAAAGAAAGGCATCCTCGAGGTTCATGGGCACCTGAGTTCCTGCCCCCTTACCCCCTTGCAGGTTTCCCAGCCCCCTCAAGACATTCATGGATGGATGAGAAGAGCTGACACTGATCTTCCCCTCTGTGACAACCTTCTCTTCGGCCATGGAGGAAGCCTTGCTGCCCCTGGCCATGACCTCTGACCCCAGGCCCTTTAATCAACAACTCCCAGAGTCTCCAGACCTGAGATGTGTCTTGCAACCCCAGGACAGTCCTGACCTGGCACCCGCCCTGGTGTGTGCCCTTTGCTGCTGCTTTGGAATCATCTACTGCTGCTTCGGTGAGGGCGGGGCCAGGGTTCTGGGGGGCAGCTGCCCAGGACTGTCACCCTCTGAGATGACGCCGACTTGCTCCTTTGCTCCTGAGCCACTTCTACTCCTCTGTCGGGGGCTATCTTCCTTCAGTGCGTCCAGTGCTGCTCTCGCCAGCTCTTCTTCCATCCCCCACGCACCCAATCCTTCAGCTCTGACCCCTGGCAACTATCATTTTCCCTCCCCTTGCTTCCTACTTCAGAATTCCATTCCCCAATAACCTGAATTAGCCTGTGCTGATTTCTTCCCATCTACAATCCCTGAAAGGATGAAACCTTTTCTCTATACTTATTCCCCTCAATTCATACATCTTACCTCCTGATTTGCCCTCCCATCCCCTCACATTTCCTGAAAAGTCCCTGCCCTCCCTAAGATGATCCCTTTCTGCCCTAGGCCTTGAGGTCCCTGGGGGTGCTGCTTCTGACTTCTGCTCCTCTGGTTAGCTATTCCTATCCCTTCTGAGTCATTAGAGCCCAGCCCTGTCGACCCTCCCCCACCCACCCCTTTCTGCCTCTCATTGCCTCCTGCCTCCCTTCCCAGGCTACCGCTGCTTCAAGGCAGTGATGTTTCTCTCAGGCCTGCTGTCAGGAGCCCTGGTGATCTTCCTGCTGTGCCATAAGGAGCGAGTGCTAGAGACACAGCTGAGCCTGGAGGTGAGCGCGGGTATTGCGCTCGGCATCGGACTGCTCTGCGGCCTGGTCACCATGCTGGTTCGCAGTGTCGGGCTCTTCCTGACTGGTCTCCTACTAGGCCTAACCCTGGGCGCCGGGGTCCTGCTGGGCACCGAGCCCATCTACCAACCACCTTCAGCCTGGGTACCAGCTGGGGGTCTGGTGGGGCTGGCACTGCTGGGAGCCCTGTTCACACTTCGGTGGCCACGTCCGTTCACAGTTTTGGGCACAGCCCTGCTCGGTGCTGCAGTGCTAGTGGCCTGTGCTGACTACTTCCTGGAGGGGCTGGCGTTGGGCAATCGGCTGGGCCAACGCTTGCAGGCACTTCCAGCCTTGCCTCCTCTCTGCTGGTATAGCTGGGTCTTGCTGGGGACCTGGCCAGCCCTGGGGGCCCTTGGGGCCCTGGCCCAGTGGAAGCTCATGGATGAGGAACATGGAGGCCACGCCAATGGTGAGTTACTGCCGTGATATAGACAGCAGACAACCTGTGTCCCTGGTTCCCAGACTTAAAGAGGTGAAGGGAGAAAATACACTTGAGGGCAAAAGACAGAGGTGTCTAAGGTGTATGAGGCAGGCTACTAAAAAAAAAGTTAGAGTTGGAGGAGTCAAAAGTCTGGGTAAGAATGAGAAGAGAAATTGTCGGGAGGTTGGGGAGCAGGGAAGAGTTACTGGGGACTGATGTGGAAGGAAAGGAAGCTCTCAGGGAAGTCATGAGGGAAGAGTAGGAGGATTCCAAAGAAAAGTTTCTTTAGAATAACTGGGAGGGGGATGAGGTTTGAGAGAGACGTAACAGGAAAAGCAAATGGGTTTCTGTAGAGTATGAGTGTATTTGGGGATGGGTTTCAGAGTCTAAAGAGGCCTCCCTGAGTGTATTGTCCCCTCCCAAGCAGTGGTCTTGAGCCACCAGCGAAGGCATCTCCAGCTCCTCCGGATCCGTCATCAGGAGGCCAAGTGGCATCGGACCTCCCCTGGGGCGGGGCTCTGTGAGGGCAGCTACTGACGCCAGCTCCCTGCCAGCGCACGGAACCCTGCCGACAGTCTGGCTCCAGTGAGTGGAGGCACGCTGGCTGCTCCGGGCCTGGAGCAGAAGGCACAGGGGGATGGTCAGGGTGGGAGGGCGAGTTCTGATCCAGGCCCTTTCTTCTGCCCTGTCTTCCCTGCCCCTTCAGAGTTATTTCCAGAGCCTTCGAGAGCGCCAGCTAGGACCAGGCACCCAGGCCACCGCTCCCCACACTGTCCTGGACCTGGATTCTGACTGTGGTTCCACTGTCCCCCTCACTGCACCTTCTGGCTCCACCCACCCAGACCTGAGCCTAAACCTCCACTGATGCCCTCTCCCTGGGAACAAGGGCCTGGGAACACTAGGTGGGCAGGGCCTGGGCCCGCAGAATCCACACACAGACTTCCCCACCTCTTGAACTTGGGCATGAAATCTGTGCTCAATCCAGACCAGCCCTGTAGGGATATGTTTCAGGACAGATAGAGAGGACTCTTGTGGGGAAAGGAGAGGAATGGAAGTGTGAGTACCTACCTCTGTCCAGTAATAGAGGTGCCCTGGTCCCTAAAGTAACTGACTCCCTAATTCCCTTCAAACAAAACCAAGGAGGGCCATTACCCAAATAGCCTTCTGTATACCCGCCTCAGAGTGCCTCTCAATGATCAAATAAGGGGTATTGTTTTCATAGGACCTACCTATAGAAAATCAGGAAGGCTCCTAAAGCACTTGATAGATTTTCCATGGGGAGAAGAGCACCAGTGGAGCTCCGGGATCCCTGATTCCCAGGCCCCTCATCAAGGAGCAATTGAGTTCCTGGTTAGCCTTTCTCTCTGGACCCCCCGACACAAGCCCCCTTCTCCTACCTCAGTTGGGGGTATCTATCCTCCATGGTGCTTCCCTTTCCCTTCTCAATGTGGGGAAGACCACAGGGCACTGCCTGACTCAGCACCCACTGTCCCTCAAAGCTGGCTTCTTGCTTCAAGCAGAGAGCATTGGCCCACATGCCAGCATCTTGCCCTTTTGCCCAAAGGAGCCTGGTCTTCAGGGCTGTGTGGGAGACAAGTGCCTTTTCTGTCTCTCATTATAGAGCACACTAATCTCCTGAACCAGAACATCGTCCCAGCCACTAACCCGTTCTAACTCTCCACTCCCCTGATTCACCCGTCCAAAGTCTGTTCCCTGGTTCCTCAGCATGCAGGAAGATGTGTCTCTCCCCTGGGCAGCAAGGTTATGATGGGAGGGAAGAAGAACATGGGAACGTGTGAATAAAATGACATTGACCACTGAACCTGGGAGTCTAGCCTCTTCCGTTGCTCCTCTTTTCTTTCTTTGCACCCCCAAACAACGAGTTAGCCATATACCGACAAGTCCTCCTTCCCTTAAAGATCTGATGAAGGTACTGTTATCAGGCCGGACCACTATAGGAGTGGCACATACACAGCCAGAGGAAGAACCATTCAGCCCTCTCTTATGAACATGGTGCACGCTTGCACAGCCGCTCAGTCGTGTCCGACTCTTTGTGACCCCAAGGACCGTAGTCCACCACAGTCCTCTGTCCATGGGACTTCTCAGACAAGTATACTGGAGTGAGTTGCCATTTCCTCCTCCCGGGAATTGAAACTGTATCTCCTGCATTTGCAGGTAAACTCTTTACCACTGAGTTACCTGGGAGGCCCTGTGAACACAGAGTTAACCTTTATTAAGCACAAATGTGCCAGGCACTTCACACACAGTATTTCATTTAATGCAACAATCCTGCAGGATTGGTGTTAATCTTATTTTTCAGATGGGAAACCTGAGGCTTAGTGAGGTTAATTAACTTGCCCAGAGTCATAAGGAAGTTGATGCTGTTCTCAAGGATTCCAAAGCCATTGCTCATTTTACTGGCCATGCTGTTTCCTTGTTCTTTATCTAGGAAGAACAGGACCCAGGCATTCCCAGCTGGGGCCTGCTGTCAGCTAAACGCCTGATGGATGCTTTTCTTCTACCAATGTCCTCCAGAGAGAAAATGACACAGTTGGAAATGCTGTCTAGGATGGGGGAGAAATGAACGGAGCTGGAGGCTGAGTTAGAGTCACTGACCAGGAGGGAAAGAGTACAGGGAGGTGATGACTGGAGCTGGGTCATTTAGAGGCTTGAGGTCCATGGTTCATGCTTGTGTTGCAGGAGACATTTGATTGAGGTCTCAGGCCTCTGAGAGAGTGACATTACCAGGGAATGAAAGGGTGCTGAAGTCTGTGATTGAGGGGATAACATCCAAGATTGTATCTCTGGGTGAGCCGCCAGAGTTCAAGGTGTATCTATGGCCCAAGGAAATGGTATCCAGTGTTATCCTGTGGCTGAATGGACTACGCCTGTAACTGAGGAATCAGTGTCCCCATCGGATGCAGTGGTGTTTGGGGGACGACAGTGCATCCAGTTGTGGGCGATATCTCTGGGAAAGCCTTTCTCTGCTTGAAGCTGCTGATTGAGGCGCCAGTACTGTTTGCCCTTGAAGAAGTAGACACGGCCGTCCCGCCAGCTCATGGCGGCCGAGGGCTGGTCTGGCACTCCTGTAAACAGTCCCTTGGTTGGTTTAGGGTAGCGGCTGAAGTCAGTAGTGGCCAGCTCATCCCACTGCCAGTATCCAGAGCCCTAGGTGTGGGGTAGGCAGTGAGAAGAGAAAGATGACGAGAGAGCTTAGGGAACCCCCCGCCACCCCCACCAAGGTCTACTCTCAGCCCATGGCAACTGCAGAACTTCCTTCCAGAGCAAGTCTTTGCCTCTCCATGGGAGATAGCCCACCCCTCCAACAAAGGATTTGCCCTTCCTTTGAGCTTTATACCTTAAAGAGGAACACCTTTTTGTTGATAGGCCAATAGAGAGCAGCATCCAGGTTGGGTCCTACCCTATTCAGCTTCTTGGGAAAGCCAGGAGACATCTTGAAATTAATGTAGCGCCACACCTTATCTCCTGAGAGCATATAAGGAAAGAACAAGTCACTTCTGTCCCCAGGTGATCTTTCAGTTCCTCCGTTCCACCCTCTGGAAACTTCTCATCCCTCCCTCCTTTTATGGCATCTCTAATCACAGGCCCTCCTCACGTAGCACAGTGTAAACTAGTGCCCTTACCTTTAAAGAAGTGAATCCATTGGGTCCGAGGAGAATAGACAGCTGCATCCAGTTTTCCCGGGAGCCCCTCCCAGAGGGCAGACACTTGGAACAAGGGACCCAATCCCGACTCTGTCACGGTCCACACGTAGTTCCCTTTGAAGGCGTAGGTCTTTCCTTGGGGCCCTAAGAGCAGGAGGTGTGTCAACAAGTCAAAAAGACAGGTATCAGGACTTCCCTACTGGTCCAGCGGTTAAGAATAAGCCTGCCAATGCAGGGGACACGGCTTTGATCCCTGGTCCAGGGTGATTCCACATGCCTCAGGGCAGCTAAGCCCATGTGCTACAACTACTGAGCCTATGGATTCTGGAACCCTTGAGCCACAACTAGAGAGACCATGTGCCTCAACAAATTACCCCACATGATGAAACGAAGACCTGCTGCCACCAAATAATTTTTTCTTTTTTGGACAGCAGTCAAATAAAGACTTCTGGGTATCTCAGGCAGGCTGATTCCCCAAATATTCATTCAAGGAAAGAATTGTTAAGGGCAGAGAAGTGTTCAGCCTCTCCTTTGTCATTCACAGCAAATCAGCCCTGTGGATAGCTGCTCCCACTTAGGGACCTCACCTGCTACTAAAGGTGGCTTCCAAGTTGTACTTCCATGTGGGTATAATACCCTCTCTAATAGACATTCCAATCAAGACTGTTTTCTCCATCTTGCTGTATTTCCAGATGTGTTTAGTGGCTCTCACAGGGCAACAACGGAGGTAATGTCCTGCCTGGCCCATCTTGAATTTAGCTCTGAATCCTCCCTCTCCAGGCCACTGCCTCCATCCATGGCCACCAAACCCTGCCTAGAGTTTAACCTCCACTGATCACCATGAGGTCCCATGTCACTCCCATTTGTCCAGGTCTAAAAGTCAGCAGCCTGCCCCACTGCCTGCCTACAAGCCTGAGGAGAAAGGGTCTTACCCAGCATCACGGCATCCAGGTCACCATTGCAAGGGTCTGGCATGGGACTGGGTTCTGTGGGCACTAGGGATATAGTAGGGAGTGCCATGTCTTCCTCCTCCTCCTCCTCCTCTATCTCTGGGCTCTTCTTGCCTGCAAGGTAACATAATACTGCTCAGGGAAAGAACTCAGAGTACTGGCTTCCCCACTCTCCTACTGTAAGTTAAGCTCAGAGGTGGCATAGAGAGGAAAATTAAAACCTGGAGAGCTTTCACTGATGGGAGAAAAGATCATGTTGATACCAGCAGGAGACACGTTTTAGTTTTAAGAGGCACTAGAAAGGGAGAGATGGAGAAGGCAATGGCACCCCACTCCAGTACTCTTGCCTGGAAAATCCCATGGGTGGAGGAGCCTGGTAGGCTGCAGTCCATGCGGTCGCTGAGTCGGATACGACTGAGCGACTTCACTTTCACGTTTCACTTTCATGCATTGGAGAAGGAAATGGCAACCCACTCCAGTGTTCTTGCCTGGAGAATCCCAGGGACGGGGGAGCCTGGTGGGCTGCGGTCTATGGGGTCACACAGAGTTGGACACGACTGAAGCGACTTAGCAGCAGCAGCAGCAGAAAGGGAGAGGGGATTGCTGGAATGTTCATTCTTCATCCACTAGAGCAGGTGTAGGAGGAGAGAGGTCTGGAAGGAAGAATAGACCTGGAAGTGTCAAAAACAGACCTCCTGGGAGTTCCCTGGGGGCCTAGTGGTTAGGATTCCAGGCTTTCACTGCCGCAGCCAGGGTTCAATCCCTGATTGGGGAACTGAAATACCACTAGCCACGTGGTGAGGCAAAAGAAAGAAAAACAACTCCTGAAAATGGAGAAGCCTGAATAATGGGGCATGAGGAAGATAAAGAAGCCAAGCCATTTCCCTCCATGAAGATTAGACCTGTGTCTTTATGCTTGAAGAGACTACTGGTCAGACTGACCCATCATGAGGACTAGGGGAAAGGACTGACCATAGAGAGCCTGGATCCCAGCCACATCATCAGGGTGCAGCTTGAAGTAGGGCCGGTAGCCAGCGTAGACAGGAGCCATGAGGGCCTGGGTGTATCGGGAGTGCCCCAGCCCCAGGGCATGGCCCAGTTCATGGGCTGCGATGATGCGCAGGTTCACCCCCCGGTAGGTGCCCTCAGTCCAGAGCTCATCTTCATCAAAGTGTACGCTGCCCAGCTCTGGGATGTCGGCATGGGCCAGAACGCGCCCTGGACAAAGGCAAAGGTAGACAGGCAGGAAATCAGAGTCTTCTAGGGTGGAGCATCCCCTGCCTGTTATAAACTCCAGTTACTCTGTTCCCTTAAAATCCCCCCAAGTAGACTGATTATCTCTTGGACACCTCTCACTCCTTTCAGATTTCCCTGTCACTACCCCAATCTCTCACAGATGCCCATCACGCTGTCCTGTTACCTCCCAATCACTCTGTTGTCTTTGGCCCAGTCCTCCCTGGAGTATGCCTTGAGCAGAGGGACTTAAGCTAAGGAAGAAGGCATAAGCTTCAAAGAAACAGGCTTGGTAAGGCCCCAGGGAGATGATATGTTGCTCCCCAAGGGAATATTAGAAGGTGGTTGGAGAGTGTAGGGTGCAGTTGAGCATAGGAGGGTAGCCTGACATTAAGTTTACAGAGTCACTGACTGAAGAAGACAGAGGTCTGTGAGGTGGGAGAGCTGAGAGCTGGTGCCTACCGGGCCCGTCAAAGGAATTGGAGCAGTATAAGCTATGGCGGCCATGGAAGGAAAGGCGGATATCAGCCCAGCCAGCCTTCACCTCGCGGAAGGTCAAGGGAGCCACGTTGCTCCAATACTGGAAGGCTTGAAGCAGGGCTGCCCGGGCTGTTGAGGATGGTAGGGTGGATGGTAGGTTCAAGATGCGGAAGGTCAGATGCTTCTTTCTCCAGCGGCCTGGTTATTGAACCAAAAAATAGATTAGAAGCACAGATACCTTTGCCAGCTCTGGACAGCTCCCCTGAGTGTGAGCACTCACTCAGCAAAGCCATGAAACAACCAGGCAAGGAGTGATCAGTCAATTACCAGATTACCATCCATTCAACGATGAGCTGGTCCAGATTGTCCCAATGTCACCTGTGCTCCAGAGTCATGACCGCCCCCTCCCCGACTTTTCCAGGCTCAGTTCTCACCCAGCAGCAGGTATTTAAGGGTCTTCTGGTTGAAGGGGTCCTCCAGGCCACAGCGGGGCTGCCTCATACGGGCACTTGTGGCGTCATCCAGCTGACCTGAGACTGGCAGCTCAGATGCTTCCTGAAAAGCTCTGGAAAGAGGGAGAGGGATGGTCCAACAGGACAGGGGCATCTGGAATGACTAAGAAATGGGGATAGCTCTTTGGTTCCCTTTTGCCCGACGTAATGACTGAGAATGACACTAAAGCTCTGGAGGTGATGAGATCGCTCCAGGATCCAGTCCTCAAAATTGGGGCTTCCGCTTCTGTTCTGCACAGAAGGCAATACTTCAACTTCACCTCCCTGTGTTCACGCTCTTATTTGGGTAAAGTGCTCTCTGGTGTTGCCTTCTTCCTTTACTGCAATTTCTAACCTCCTCCTGCCCTGGGAAGTGTCCTACTCCTGCTCTGAGACTCTCTCACCTGCTCCCACCTGAGGGCCCATCCTCCCTCTGCTTTCTCCCCTCCTGGCTGGACACCCCGTTCCCAGTCCAGCCTGCCCACTCTGGGGCAATTTCATCCATCAGGCACCACAAGTATTGTGGCTTTTCAATGGACTGGGAACATATCTGAGAAATGACCCCTTAGACCCAAAATATAAAAAGAAGACTTCAAAACAGAAAGAAATAAATGCTGGATTAAATGTCTTTGAAAGACAACCTCATGTCAACAATTCAGCTCCAACTTATATAAATTACACCACCTGCGGGATGTGACCAAATAATTGTATTCTGGATATAATATGGGATGGAGCCTCCAAAGAAGTGCTTAGGGCCTAGGAAGATCCAATAACTGTGCCCTCATCCTTGACTCCCCCTCTCACCCCTGGTTCCACCACACATTCTCTGGATCCCCGAAATGGATGTGAGGCAGGCAGAGGTGGGCCTGGGGAGTGGAAAAGGTGAGAAGAGAAAAAGATCTTGTGAACTTGACCCTGAAGGCATGCACCTTACAACCTCTCACCTCAGCGCCTCTATGACATCTTCTGGCCTGAAGTTGTCAGGTCCTTCTAGAGGCTTCTGTAGGTAACCATATCGCAACAAGTAATCCTATGATGAGGGTAGGGGTCAGCAGATAAAATCAAAAGGGGATTAGTCTCTGGGTGAAGCTTCTACATGACCTAACAGCCCATTAGGATAGGAGGGGACAGATGTGGAAGGACTGAAGGAGAGGCATCTTAGGGAAGTATGAGGGGAGGGAGTAGGGATGGGTAGGGGTGGATCATGGACTAGAGAAGCAAAGGGCAGGGCAGGCAGTTGTAGGTCAGAAGAGAGGCTTGGATGGGACTAAGGAGCAGTTCCTCCATCCCTCCCCCAGCCTGGGACTGGCTTTCCCAGGAGACTCACCATAGCTGCCTCCTTCTCTCCGGGCCCCACAGCCCGGCATGAGACGGTCAGCGGGAGTAGGAAGCCCAGCCACAGCCGCTGCCAGTTCATGGTCCCACCAGGCAAGAGCTTCAGAGTTTGTGCCCTCCACTCTGAGAATCCTGGGAGCCTGAGGGAGCAGGGCTGGGTGGGGGGGCGCTCTTCTCTCTAGTTCTTTTCACCCTCCAGTCTCTGGTCCTCTTTATAAAACTTCAAGGGAGGGAAATTGGAGGGGAGTGTCAGTAGAAGGTGACTCAGCCCAGAGATGTGTTGCAATTCACCATTAACCCCTGCCCTGCCAGAGCAGAAGTCAAGAAGAGCCTCCAACCCAGCCCCCAGGGTCCTCTGCTGGACTCAGAAAGACTTCCCATGTTGTCCTGGAGGTGGGCATCCTGCCAGGATCAGAAGCAGAATATCTGCCGAGACTAGAAATAGGGACCAGAGCCATCCTCTGATGTTGGGCATTCCTGTGACCCAGGGACCCCTGGGCAATAAACCCCTTATCTGTAACTTTCACGTCTCCCTGTCTGCTCTAGGACAGGAAAAATAAAACCGAGAGGTAGGAAGCAAATTGCTAGGTGCTTGGGTTGCAGATGAAAGAACGAAGGGTGAGATCTCAGTTTCTTTGCGTCCAAGACCAAGCTGAAAATTTAAATGTTCTTGAAGCCTACTTGTGTCTGCCTTAATAAAAAGTCATTATTTCAAGCCCTTGATGAGTCTGGAATGTGTGGGTGGGAGTGGAGGTTAACTAGGAAAGGAAGAAGTAAATTCTAGAGCCTGCCTGCAGGGAGGTTTGAGACACCCTGCCTACAGACAGGGTGAGATCAATTCAAATACCTGAAAAAGGGGAACCAGGATATCAGGCAGGAGGAGGTGTCCCATCCTGAGGGTCATGAGGCTGTGGGAAGGTTCGCAGAGAAGGCAGGCTTTGAGCTTGGCTGTGAAGGCTGGCTATGGGTTGGATAGGGTCAAAGAGTCCTGAAGAACAGGGACAATGCTGGTCTTGAGTAATAGCTCAGAAAAAAGTCAGTTGTGCTCAGTGAGAGGTTCTAAAGGTCTGCTTCATTCACCACTGAGTCCCTAGTGCCCATTCCAGGCTAGCTCAGTGCTTAATAAATGTTTGTCAGACAAATGACCAGGGTGGAAGACTGACTGGGAGACAAGAGTTTAGAGAGGGTCTTCAATGCGATTTAACATAGAAGAGACAAATGTACATTAGGAAAACCTACTTAAAAAAAAAAGGAAGAAAAACCTACTTTGGACCCGCCAAGGTTATATGACTTTTTCGTACTGTTAAAGCTTCATTGTAATAGAATGAGAAGAAAAAAAAAAAAACTTTGTGTCAGGTGATTTCTGTATTGTGCTGTGCTAAGTTGCTCCATATGTGTCCGACTCTAGCCCACCAGGCTCCTCTGTCCATGGGATCCTCCAGGCAAGAACACTGAAGTGGTTAGCCATTGCCTTCTCCAGGGAATCTTCCCCACTCAGGGATCGAACCTGCATCTTCTGCAGCTCCTGCATTGCAGGTGGATCCTTCACCGCTTGATCCACCAGGGGAGCTTTCCATTTCTATTTTATTCCATTTAATTCTCATTGTTCTCCTATGAGGGAATAATTATTCTGGCCATTTTTTTTTTTTTTTTGGTCTTTCCCATGGCTTTTTTTTTTTTTTTAGTATTGTAGTGGTTTTTGCCATACATTGACATGAATCAGCCATGGGTGTACATGTGCTCCCCATCTTGAACCCTCCTCCCACCTCATTCCCCATCCCATCCCTCAGGGTCATTGCAATGCACCAGCCCTGAGCACCCTGTCTCATGCATCAACCCTGGCCTGGCCATCCATTTTACATATGATAATATACATGTTTCAGTGCTATTCTCTCAAATCATCCCACCCTTGCCTTCTCCCGCAGAGTCCAAAAGTCTTTCATCTATGTCTTTTTGGCTGTCTTGCATATAGGGTCATCGTTACCATCTTTCTAAATTCCATATATATGCATTAATATACTGTATTGGTGTTTTTCTTTCTGACTTACTTTGCTCTGTATAATAGAGTCCAGTTTCATCCACCTCATTAGAACTGATTCAAATGCATTTTTTTAATAGCTGAGTAATATTCCATTGTGTATATGTACCACAGCTTTCTTATCCATTCATCTGCCGATGGACATCTAGGTAGCTTCCATGTCCTGGTTATTGTAAACTGTGCTGTGATGAACATTGGGGTACAGGTGTCTCTTTCAACTCTGGTTTCCGCAGTGTGTGTGTCTGGTCATTTTTTAAGAGAGGAAATGGAGAGCCAAAGAAGGAAATGACTAAGGACATGGAGCTCCTAACTCCATATTCAACTCCTTCTGTCTGTTTGTAACCTATGCTCTTTCCATTCACCATGCTGACTCTTAGAGCTTGTTTCTGTGAGTGGTTAGGAGCCACTGCAGTTTCCACCATCATTTGTGCATCACACATTTCTACGCCATTCACATGCACAGGGAAGTAGGGATAGAAATGAGGGAAATGTTCTCAGTGGGATGCCAGTTCTGAGCCCTTCCCCACACACCAGGCTGAAAGACTGGCAGGTGACTGGAGAACCCTTCACACTCCAGGAGGGAGGTGGGGGATCCTCCTGATTCATTGTTGCCCTCCATGATGCTGGTCTTCTTGACCCACTCAGCACTCAACTGGCTCACAGTCAAGTGACTAAGTCTCAAATGACTGGTCAGGCAAGCAAGGACAGAGCCACCAGCTGATGAGTGACAAAAGCCATGAGTGAGGCCTGATCAAGGCTGATGACCCCAGGAAATGAGAGAGCTTGGGAACCAGCCCCCTGCAGGGCTTTTCTCAGCTCTGCTCTTCTCTCCCTCTTTCCATCACCATTCAATCCCTCTTCTTTTGAGAATAGGACATGGGCCAATTGAAAATTATATATTTTTTTCTGATTAAAGTCTTCTCTATCTTTTTTTCTGAATATCCATTGCTCATTACAGTAAATTTGGAAAATATCAAAATGAGCAAGGAAGAGAATGAAAACCACCAATAAAACCCAAAAGAGAACCACTAGCAACATTTTGATGCAGTTACTTGAACCTGTCAGTGGCCCTGAATTCAGCTCCAGCTTTGTCCGCCCAGCCTCAGGCCCTGGGTGGGTGGAATGGAAGAGAAAGTGACAGGAAGTACTGAAGTCAGTAGGGGAGGGACAGGAGCTTTGCAGGCTGTGGAGAGAGGGAAAGAAGTAAAAAGAATGTGATGGCAGATTACTCCCTCCCTTTAGACACCTCATAGAGAAAAAAAAAAAAAGCGGGAGTTGGGGAAGAATGTTTAAGAGTATCTGCTAACGTGTTAGTGAGAGAGAGAGAGAGTTGTTGTTGATGCTGTTTAATCACAAAGTCGTGTCCGACTCTTTTGCGACGCTAAGGCTTAGAGCCTGCCAGGTCCTCTGTCTGTGGGATTTCCCAGGCAGGAATACTGGAGTGGGTTGCCATTTCCTTCTCCAGAGAATCTTCCCAATTCAAGAACTGAACCCTTATCTCCTGCGTCTCCTGCACTGGCAGGCAGATTCTTTACCGCTGAGCCATCCAGGGATGCCCAAGAGATATGGTGGTTATTATACAAGGTAAAGTGTGGACACTCACTCTGGCCCTGGAAGTCCCTGGGGGATGGAGTCACATTCTAGACATTAAGGAGCCAGAGAGAGAACAGAGAGGGAAACTGTAAAAGCTGCCAAATAGTTTATCTCATTTAAATTTTGACAACATCCCTGTGCGCTGGCATTATCACTTTCTACAGAAAAGGGAGGGTTTCCTCATGGCTCAGCAGTAAAGAATCTTCTTGTAATGCAAGAGACACAGGAAGCATGGGTTTGATCCCTGGGTCAGGAAGATCCCCTGGAGGAGGAAATGGCAACCCGCTCCGGTATTCTTGCCTGGAGAATGCCATGGACAGATGACCCTGGTGGGCTACCATCCATGAAATGGCAAAGAGTTGGACACAACTGAGCACAAGTACAAGAGATCCACAGAAAAGGGAACTGAGTCTCTAACAGGTCATTTCAGGTCACACAGCTTGGAAGCAAGAGAACTTCAGGCTCAAGCCATGATCTTTGCAGTCTCTCAAGAGTTTCCACAGGCACCCAAACAAACCCCCCAGAGCCAGGAGCTGCGGACTGGATGTGTATGCAGGACTGCATGACTAACTGTTCCCATAATGGTATCAAGACCTCCCTGCCGCCAGTCCCCACCTCTAAGCCATGCTGACTCAGCTCTTTTTCCCTCTGAATTTGTCATCACTCACTGGGGGACACGTGGGAATGTGTGTGATGGGTTAGGACATGCGGTCTGCCTGACCCAAAAAGAGAACTTGAGTCTGAGAGAACTCCTGGTTCTTTGGCTGGCTTGATCCCATCCTGCAAACTGGTTTCCCTCTCTGCTGAAGGACTGTGGCAGAAGAGTTTGTATAGAAATATTGTTTAAATTAAAATATTTTAAACAGTAGGAGCAGGAAGTAGGTTAAGACTCTGAGAGCATTCTCTAATGTTCAGGGTCTAGGGGGCTGTGGGTGGAGGGCAAAGGTTGTTAGAGATCTCTAAGCCCAGGAGAAACCAGTTTCCAAAACATCCCCACCCCTCTTTGACAATATCCTTCCCTGAAGGGGGTGACTTGGAAGGCTGGACATCCTAGTTAGTATATAAAGGGCAAGTCTGGGGTTTAAAACTGGAGGTGAGAAAAACGTAGGGTATAACCAAGTTAGGACTGGCCTAGACACTGCTCTTGATCTAGAAAAACGTGGGGGAAACAGTGTTATCTTCTGGCCTGTTTTCTCCTCGGAGACCTGAGGGAGTCAGGAAAGACGAAGTTTCCCTGGCTAAATGGGATTGATTTCTCGCCAAGCCATTACCTTGGAAACCTCTGTTTTTAAGAGTACACCCCCTCACCCTTCCCCACACACACTCCTTTAATTAGTCATGAGTTCCTAGAAGCCAGATGGGAGAAATGATTTGCCAGGATTGTGCACAGCTGGATCTGTTTAGTAACTGGGAAGTAGGAGGAGCTTGGGGATGGCTCAGGCCTGGCCGGTGTATTCTGTTCCCAGGATGCCCCCAAATTCCCCAACCTCCATTACAAACACTTTTTGGCATTCCCTCCTGCTGCTCCTCGAACAGCCCCACAGACATTAGCTTGAACTGCCTCATTTGTCAGGACATCAGACCCAAACCCCTCAGTTCTTCAGTTCCTGTCAAATATTGGGGAGATCAAGATCTTCTCCCCTTCTCCAATTCACAAACAAAGGTGTTATCCCACGGGACTCCCCTGGAGATGCTGGAGGCGTCTGCTGGTCCGGCTGGTGGTCCCAGCACAAAGCTGAAGGGATGCATGAAGGGGTAAATTCTAGCGTCTGGAATAGGAGGGGAGGAGAGGAATGAGTTTAAGTGTTTTTTCAGCATCTGGAATGACAGAGAAATGATTTTTGCTCCTTCTTGGAACATCAGCCTTTTTCTTAATAAACAGCAGCCTTTTTCTTAACAAAACTCAATTTTTTTTTTAATGTTTTGAGTTTTTCCAAATGAAGTGGGATGTCGGGGAGCACGTTCACCTCCTGTTCTCACTCCATGACTGCAGGAAACAGATCTGGCTTCACGTCTGGGGACTGTCATGGGCCTAGAAATTCCATGTTTGGCTCCCTTTGGTGTTGGCAAAGTGTTCGATAGGGGGTTAGCCAGGGAAGGAGTTCAACACTGACTTCCCCTTTCGAAGAGGGAGGAAGACTGTGGAAAAGACCCAAGCTTTTGTTTTCTGTCAGGTCAGCAACTGCTGAGGAGAGGGCTATTGTGGTGAGAAGGCTGCGCTTGACCTCAGGGAGGGGCTATGTAGGAAGAGAGTTCTCCTCTGCATCCTCTTTTTTGTCCCTTGCTTAATGATATGGGTGTTCACCACTGTGGTTTTATTTATATTCATTTATTAGCTAAGGCATGTGGGATCTAGTTCCCTGACTAGGAATCTAACCTGGGGCCCCTGCATCGAGAGTGCACAGTCTCAGCCGCTGGACCACCAGGGAAGTTCCCCACCAGCACCAGCGTAGTTTTGCTTTTGCTTTTTAGTGCATTCATTAACTTGACAATGGGATAAGCAACGACACTGTACAAGTATATCCTGCGCAGTGAGGAAGAAAGAGCTAGAGGATTTTAAAGTGACAGAGACACAATTCCCATCTGAGCTGGAGCTGCCAGCCGCTTTGGCATAGTGAGCACTGCCCCTCAGCTGTGAAAGAAGTTTTGGAAAAGAGAAATAGGGGGAAAAGAAACAGCAGAGGAAGAAGACCACTGATCCTAAGGAAGACTGTATTCTCCGATTTTTTTTTTTTATCTAGAAGCTATTACTAAGTATGTATGCTTGCCTGTTGCCCATTTTTGTAAGACTTTAGTGTGTGTGGATGTGTGTGGATGTGTTATTAGACAAGAATGTATTGTAAAAAAAAAAAAAATTTGAAATGTTACGTAATTATCTGCCTACTTGCAAGAAGGAAGCCAAATATTGATGGGATGGAACCATACTGAGAGGAAAGAGTAGCGAGATCTTTGAAAATCAAAAAGATCACTGGGCACAAAGCATGGCTGGAAACTGACCAGAGTAGCTATGGTGATCAGTAAGTTCAGAAAGAACTGGTTGGCAAGATGAAATCCCTCTGCTATGAGGCCAGTGGTGGTGGTGAGCAGTGGCCGAAAGAGTGTAAAAGAGAAGCAACAGAAAAGGGCAATTAGGTTAGGGAGCTGAAAGAGCACACGAAACCAAACCCAGTTTGGATTAAGTTTATGTATTGACAGCAAGTTAAAAGCGGCTTTTCTGACTAGACAAATACAACGAATGAGCATTCATCTCTCATACATTACTTTGCTTACTGACTCTATCAGTGCTTTTCAAACTTTTCTGCCAAAATTCCCTAAACAGAGCATGAAAATAAATGTGTAGAGGGTAGAAGTGTATGTAGGTAACTGCGGTGTTTACTTCCTCAGGTACTTGTGCATCTCACAATGATTACTCCTTCTCTGTCCCCCTTCCACGGGAGACAGAATCGCTTCCAGCGACTATGTTTATGCTATGTAAAACTAAATATAGAATTATATGTTGATAGGTTTTCTTTTTTTTTGAGTACTTAAAACTGTCTTCTAATCTCCATAGTTTCTGATGAGAAATCCATCGTAATTCAAATCACTGATCCCTGTATGGTAACGTGTCATTTTTCTTAAACTAGTTTCAAGATTGGCTCTAATTTTTTGGTTTTTAACAGTGTGACTGTGATGTGCTTAAATGTGGTGTGTTGAGCTTCTTTATTAATTTTTACTTAATTTTATCTATTTTTATTGAGGTATAGATGATTTATAGTATCATATTTCATGTGTATAACATAATGATTCACAATTTTTAAAGCTTTAACTCTATAGTTATTATTAAATACTGGTTATATCTCTGTGCTCGACTATACATCCTTATAGCTTATTTATTTTA
Organism: Oreotragus oreotragus; assembly: GCA_006410675.1. Taxonomy (NCBI): domain Eukaryota; kingdom Metazoa; phylum Chordata; class Mammalia; order Artiodactyla; family Bovidae; genus Oreotragus; species Oreotragus oreotragus. The sequence goes on from SJYX01000100.1 coordinate 565,547, forward strand.
CATAAAGTAATTTGTGCCTCTTAATCCCCTGTCCCAATCTTGTCCCCCTTCTTTCCTCTCCCCTCTTGTAACCACTGGTTTGTTCTCTATATCTGTGAGTCTGTTTCTTCTTTGCTATATTCATTGGTTTTGCTTTTTTTAGATTCCATATGTAAGCGATATCAAACAGTATTTCTTTTTTGGCCTGATTTATTTCACTTAGTATAACGCCCTCCAAGTTGACCTACGTTGTTGTGAATGGCAATTTTCTTTTTTATGGCTGAGTAGTATTCAATTGTGTGTGTATCTCACATCTTCTTTGTCTCTTCATCAGTTAATCAACCCTTAAGTTGCTTCTACACCGTGACTGTGATAAATAATACTGCTATGAACATTGAGGTGCATATATTTTTTTGGATATATACTCAAGAGTGGAATTTCTGGCTCATATGGTAGTTCTATTTTTAGTTTTTGTGGAATCTCCATACTGTTTTTCCACAGTGGCTGTACCAGTTTACATTTCCTATAACAGTTGTGGAGCACTTTTGATCTGAAAATTTATGTTTTTCACCAAATTTGGAAAGTGTTCAACCATTATTTCTCCAGAGAGTTTTTTACTCCATTCTCTCTTTCCTCTCCTTCTGTGACTCCAGTTACATATATGTATATTAGATTTCTGATATTATAAGTTTCTGAAGTTCTGTTCACATTTTTCAACCTTTTCTTTTTCTCTATAGCCTTCAAACTGAATCATTTCTATAAATCTGTCTTCAAGGTCACCAACTTTTTCCTATTTCTAAAGCACTGTTAAGATCATTCGATACTTTTAAATTTTCAGATACTCTATTTTTCAGTTCTAGAATTTTAATTTGGCTCTTTTTTATAGTTTCTAGCCTTTAAAAAAAAAAAGAATTAAACTACAGTGGTGATCATTTTGTAACATATAGAACTATGGAATAACTATTTTGTGCAACTGGAACTAACACAGTGCTGTAGGTCAATTATACTTCCACTTTAAAAAAAAAAGAATTAGGGGATTTCCCTGGTGGTCTAGGGGTTAGAATTCCAGGTTTTCACTGCCACAGCCTGGGTTCAGTCTCTGGTCTGGGAACTAAGATCCCATAAGCTGCATAGTGTAGGAGAAAAAGAATTAAGCTATAAACATTAACAAGTAGTGGATCATAACAGAGCTAGGCATAGGCACCAATTTCAGAAATAACATAGTTTCAAGTCTAGACGAAAGAAAGAAAATGCAGAAGGAAAGAAAGGGAGGAAGGAAAAAGAGGAAATAAAAATCAGGCCAATCAAAAAGAGTTTTGCTAGTCATGCAGGCATCAAAAAGCAATCACAGAAGCAAACACTGGCAATGGCCATCCAAGCACTGTGTTGAGAAAGTGAATCTTGGCAATGGATTTGAGTATTCAGGCCATTTGACAAGGCTCTTCCTGCTTTGAAAGTAAGTGTATCACACAGTGCAGTATGGTGTCTTCAGTGTTTCTAGTAGTATAACTTACTTTACAGATCTCAATTTCCAACCTGTGGTAGGCTGAAAAATGTGTATCCCCAGAAAAGATTTCCATCTCTGAATCCCTGGAACCTATGAATATTACCTTACATGGCAAAAAAAAAAAACACATAGTGGGGGAGGGCTTGGCAGATGTGATTAAGGATTTTGAGATGAGGCGATTATTCCGGATTATCTGTGAAAAGTGAAGTCGCTTAGTCGTGTCCAACTCTTTGCTACCCTGTGGAGTATAGCCCACCAAGCTCATCTGTCCATGGATTTTCCAGGCAAGAATACTGGAGTGGGTTGCCATTTCCTTCTCCAGGGGATCTTCCTCTGAGCCACCAGGGAAGCCCTGGATTATCCGAGTGGGCACTAAATGTAACCAAAGGAATCCTTACAAAGCAGAGAGAAAGGCAAATTTCACATCCAAAGAGAAGACAGTGTGAAGATGGAGGCAGAGACTGGAGTGAAGCTGTCACAAGCTAAGGAGTGCTGGCACCCACCAGAACCCGGAAAAGGCCAGGAACAGGTTCCCCCTTCCAGACCTGAGGGGAGTGCTGCTTTGGTGTACCTTGATTTTGATCCAGTGACGCTAATCTTGGACTTCAGGGATCCAGAACTGTGACAGAATAAGTTTTTGCTGTTTTTAGTCACCATGTCTGTGGTAATTTGTTACAGCAGTCATGGGAAGCATGTATGTTCACCAAGTGACCTTCTGAATATGATTTGGTGGACCAAATTAGGAGCAATGTTTGTGGGAGGTGCTGATTGTGCCGACTTAAACTTTCTGTTTCTCATGGCAGATGGAATTGGTGTAAATAGGTGAATTGACACTGTAGTTTATATGTTCTGGTTTTTACATGTCTTGTGAGCTTGACTAATATGAGTCTGACCCCAAGATTTCCTCTCTGCACTAACAAAACCAGATGTTTGAACTTGCAGATATTTGTAAGATCCTCCCCATGGGAAATATACCAAGAGAATTAATACCATCTTGTGGAGGCCTTTGGAATCATATATCTGGTCTCTCCTGGTTATTCCATGATCTTACAATCATTTCTCTACTTTAAGACTTCATTAATAACAAATTTATCATGGTTCAGACTGTTTAAAAAACCTTCATATTCATTCTCTCATTTAATTCTCATAACAATGTTACAGTCTAGGTGCTGCCAACAGAAGGCAGGCTCCCTGTGCCACGAAGGTGAAGGTCAAGGGCTGAAACAGCATGGTCACTTGGCTCTGGGTGGCCAGCCATGAGAACTACAGCGTCTTCCACATGGCCTTCAGTGGCAACTGCCTGGACATCAAGATGCTGAGTGATGACTGCCTGCTGCTGTGGGGCCAGTGCTCCTACTGCTTCCACAAGCATAACATCCTCAAGAGGCTCAAAGCACAGCAGGTACAGCAGAGCCCTGTGTGCCCCCAGAATAGGAAGTTCAAGGAATGAGGCTAGTGCTGCCCAAGGCCCCCTCTTCGCTCTGAAACAGCCCCATCCCCACAGTGGCTCTGGGTGGCCATGGTCTCCACTGGCCCGTACCCTTTGGGCTATGACAGAGTTGAAACAAGGACCGGAGATGCGTTTGTTCCGGTGTTGTTTTATTCACTGATTGATTTTGGCTACACTGGATCTTTGTTGCTGCAGCCAGCTTTCTCTACTTGCTGCGGTTCGGGGTGAGGCGGGCCTCCTCTCCAGTTGCGGTACTCTGGCTTCTCGTTGAGGTGGCTTCTCTTGTTGTAAAACATAGGCTCTAGAGTGCTTGAGCTTCAGTAGTTGTGGCTTCCAGACTCTAGAGGGAGGGCTCAGTAAATGTAGCACACAGGCATAATTGCTTTGTGGCATGTAGAAACTTCTCAGACCAGGGATCAAATGTGCAAGCCGATTACTAACCAGGGTGCCACCAGGAAAGCCCGACATTTGTTTTTTTCCATTGCAAAACTGACACTTTTATCCAATAAATAAAACCCATTAAACCGCCTGAGCCTGGCCAAAAAAAAATCTGATTTTTATAGTGGAGGGAAGTAAAATTCAGATCAGCTAAGAGGTTTGCCCTTGGCAAGTGGAACTGAGATTTGAACCCAGGTCTTCTGACTCTGATTGGTAGTGGCTAAGGTTTTTAGTTCAACAAACATCTGTATTATGTTTCATGATATACTAGGTATCAAGAACCAGGAATTCAGATATGAATAAGACTAGCCTTATTTCTCGGGGAAGGCAATGGCACCCCACCCCAGTACTCTTGTCTGGAAAATCCAATGGACGGAGTAGCCTGGTAGGCTGCAGTCCATGGGGTCACTAACAGTCGGATAGACTGAGCGACTTCACTTTCACTTTTCTCTTTCATGCATTGGAGAAGGAAATGGCAACCCACTCCAGTATTCTTGCCTGGAGAATCCCAGGGATGGGGGAGCCTGGTGGGATGCCGTCTATGGGGTCACACAGAGTCAGACACGACTGAAGTGACTTAGCAGCAGCAGCAGCAGCAGCAGCCTTATTTCTACTGCCATAAGGAGCTCCAAATCTAGTAGGAATAAATATGTACAAAGTGCAAAAATGTTTATACCAAGGGCAGAAACGAGTGGAGCAGAAAACTCTATACCTTACATTGTGCATTAGGAACTATAATTCACTGAATTTGTGTTTATATTTGACTGTTTCAGTTCAGTTCAGTTCAGTCGCTCAGTCGTGTCTGACTCTTTTCGACCCCATGAATCGCAGCACGCCAGGCATCCCTGTTCATCACCATCTCCCGGAGTTCACTCAGACTCACGTCCATCGAGTCCGTGATGCCATCCAGCCATCTCATCCTCTGTCGTCCCCTTCTCCTCCTGCCCTCAGTCCCTCCCAGAGTCTTTTCCAATGAGTCAGCTTTTCGCATGAGGTGGCCAAAGTACTGGAGTTTCAGCTTTAGCATCATTCCTTCCAAAGAAATCCCAGGGTTGATCTCCTTCAGAATGGACTGGTTGGATCTCCTTGCAGTCCAAGGGACTCTCAAGAGTCTTCTCCAACACCACAGTTCAAAAGCATCAATTCTTCGGCGCTCAGC
>SJYX01000100.1:576204-614522 GCA_006410675.1 Oreotragus oreotragus
CTGGTTCCTTCACCTTTTCTAAAACCAGCTTGAACATCTGGAAGTTCACGGTTCACGTATTGCTGAAGCCTGGCTTGGAGAATTTTGAGCATTACTTTACTAATGCGTGAGATGAGTGCAATTGTGCGGTAGTTTGAGCATTCTTTGACATCACCTTTGTTTGGGATTGGAATGAAAACTGACCTTTTCCAGTCCTGTGGCCACTACTGAGTTTTCCAAATTTGCTGACATATTGAGTGTAGCACTTTCACAGCATTATCTTTGAGGATTTGAAATAGCTCAACTGGAATTCCATCACCTCCACTAGCTTTGTTCATAGTCCCATCACTTCATGGCAAATAGATGGAGAAACGGTGGAAACAGTGACAGACTTTATTTAGGGGTCTCCAAAATCAGTGCAGATGGTGATTGCAGCCGTGATATTAAAAGATGCTTGCTCCTTGGAAGAAAAGTTATGACCAACATAGACAGCATGTTCAAAAGCAGAGACATTACTTTGCCAACAAAGTTCCTTCTAGTCAGGGCTATGGTTTTTCCAGTAGTCACGTATGGATGTGAGAGTTGGACTATAGAGAAACCTGAGCGCCGAAGAATTGATGCTTTTGAACTGTGGTGTTGGAGAAGACTCTTGAGAGTCCCTTGGACTGCAAGGAGATCCAACCAGTCCATCCTAAAGGAAATCAGTCCTGAATGTTCTTTGGAAAGACTGATGTTGAAGCTGAAACTCCAATACTTTGGCCACCTGATGCAAAGAGCTGACTCATTTGAAAAAACCTTGATGCTTGGAAAGATTGAGGGTCAGGGGAGAAGGGGACTACAGAGGATGAGATGGTTGGATGGCATCACCAACTCAATGGACATGGGTTTGAGTAAACTCCAGGAGTTGGTGATGGACAGGGAGGCCTGGTGTGCTGCGGTCCATGGGGTTGCAAAGAGCTGAAGACAACTGAGTGACTGAACTGAACTGAACTAAATTAGTCCCATTCATGAGAACTCCACCCTCATAACCTAATCACCTCCCAAAGGTCTCACCTCCTAATACCCTTTGGGGGTTAGGATTTCAACATATGAATTTGGGGTGACATGAACATTCAGACCATAGCAACTGTCTTGATTATTTGATGAAGGAGCTTGGTCTCCATTGGGCAGATGAGAGGGGAATGACCAAAGATTGTTGTCTGATGAAATGATACCATCAATGTTGGGCTTAGGGGAAGTGAATCTTTTTGAAGAACAAAGTGTGTGAGACTGATTGGGGAAGTGGGTAGTGGAGAGAGCTCTAAGTTGGAGACTAGTGTGCTTTTGCAGTTGCTCAGACAAGTAGTGACTAAGACACTCACCTAGTTAGGGATAAAAATTAGGACTTGTGAAAATCAATAGTCTCAGGCTGCTTTCAGTGTTTGGAGATACTGGATAGGCTTATCTTATAGATGGTCTGGTTAGAGAAAGATGAGGAGTTATTAACACAGAGGTAATTATTGAAATCACAAAATTGAAAGCAAATTTACCACGTACTTTTCATGCTGCCAAGCGTTTGTACTTACTTGCTTTCCCCTACCTTTCTTGAGAAGCTAGTCATGATCTTTAAGATCTAACTCCACCATTTAGCCTTCCCATCCTCCACAGTCAGAAGAGCTTCTTTCTTAGCTCTCCCTCAGCTCATTACTGATACCTCTACCACTGCACATTAGATTTGACTAGTACTTAGTGATTTACATGACTGGTGCAAAAGTAGTTGCAGTTTCAGACCGTGAGTTTTAAAGCATTATAACTAGGCTCAGACACATCTTTATCAGAATAAGAATCATTACAATCAACACAATTTTGTCAATGAAAAATAAGTTTTTTATTCCTATAGTGTAAAAATCCATGCTTCAAGATTCGATGAACTCTTGAAAAGCATTTTCTGCATGCTGCTGGCTGTGGAAATATTTTCCCTCTAAAAAATTATGGAGATGCATGAAGAAATGGTAATTGGTTGGTGAGAGGTCAGATGAATATAATGGATGAGGTGAAACTTCGTAGCCCAATGTGTTCAAATTTTGAAGCACTGGTTGTGTGACATGCAGTCGGGCATTGTTTTGGAGAAGAATTGGCCTTTTCTGTTGACCAGTGCCAGCTGTAGGCTCTGTAGTTATCAGTACATCTCATCAATTTGCTAAGCATGCTTCTCAGGTATAATGGTTTCACGAGGATTTAGAAAGCTCTAGTGGGTCAGACCAGTAGCAGACCACCAAACAGTGACCATGACCTTTCTCTGGTGCAAGTTGAGCTTTTTCTACTCAATCCAACCACTGAGCTGGTTGTCCCCTAAAATCCACTTTTTGCTGCAAGTCATAATCCAAGTGCTTTGGAGCTTCTCAATTCAACCACTGAGCTAGTTGTCCCCTAAAATCCACTTTTTGCTGCATATTATAATCCAATCGAGAAATGGCTAGTTGCTGTTATGTAGAATAAGAGAAGACAACACTTCAAAATGAATTTTCTTTTTTGATTTGTGGTCAGCTCATGAGGCACCCACTTATCGAGCTTTTTCACCTTTCCAACTTGCTTCAAATGCCAAACGACCTTAGAATGATCCATATTGCATTCTTTGGCAACTTCTCATGTAGTTGTAAGAAGATCACCTTCAATGATCCTTTCATTTGGTTGTTGTCAACTTCTGATGGCCAGCCACTGCACTCCTCATCTTTGAGGCTCTCGTCTCCTTTGCAAAACTTCCTGAACCACCACTGCACTATACATTCGTTAGCAGTTCCTGGGCCAAATGTGTTGTTGATGTTGCAAGTTATCTTGCTGCTTTATAACCCATTTTGAACTAGAAAATTGCTCAAATTTGCTTTTTGTCTAATATCATTTCTATAGTCAAAAATATATATAAAATAAACAAGTAATAAGTCATTAACAAAAAAGTAACACATTAACATGATTATAATATAAACACATTTATTTAAGAATGTATTCTAATATCAAACAGTAAAGTTCAACAATGCAAAAACCACAATTAGTTTGCACCAAACTTAATACTGTGCTCATAACTGCCTTTCTCCAAACTAGCCCAATGATTAAGATCCAACAAATAATCAAAATAAACTTTAATAAAACCAAAGATCCAGGATATTAAAGGTTTATTGTGAGAAGTCCTGTTGCAAAGCAAATAGTCTCTCCTTAATAATAATTTTGAAAGTATAGGGACTTTCCTGGTTGCCTAGTGGTTAGGATTCCAGGCTTTCACTGTCATGGCCTGGGTTCAATCCCTGGTCAGGCAACTGAGATTTCACAAGCCACGGGGGCATGGCCAAAAAAAAAAATCTTAAAATACAGATTCCTCTATAACCTATGAACTTACAAATCATCAAATACCTACTTACAATTTAATTAAATCTTATTTTAAATCTTTATAATTGTAGGGGCCTTATACAAGGGAACTTGGGCTTTTGGTCTCACACTGAGGTGGCCAATCAAGTTCTCATTAACTTCTCAGGTGTGCAAGGCACAAATTTTCCCTCATCTTCTGTTTTTCCGTAAGGCTTAAGGCTTCATTCATTCAGCCAAATATTTGAGAATTTACTATATTAGGCATTGGGATGCAATGATAATAAACACAAGCCTAATGCTCCAGGAGCGCATGATCTAATAAGGAGAAGAATGGCTAACAAGAAAATAAGTGTGACAGCATAATGTAATAAATGGCCTTATAAACATTAAGGGTGGAGTGTTAAGGAAGGAAATTAAGACACCTAGAGAACTTCCCTGGTGGTCCAGTGATTAAGACTCTGGGTTTCCACTGCATGGGGTATGGGCTTGGTTCCTGGTCAGGGAACTAAGATCCCGGATGCAAAAAAAAAAAGGCCCCTAAATTAATATTTGAGGGTAACAGAAGTCTTCCCAGGGAAGATAACATTTGGGTAGAGATCCAAAGGTTAAGAAAGAACTGATTAAGGAGAAGGGATCAGCAAGAGTATTCTTGGCAGAGGAACCATCAGGGACAAAGGACTAAGGCTCAGAGAGAATATGGCTCATTCAATGAACTGAAAGTAGTTCAGCAGAATTGAAGCCATTTGACCAGAGTTAAGCAATGGCAAGAAATAAGGCCGGATTGAGTGGGACCTTAACAGTTAAGCTAAGAACTTTTGAACTGTTCAGATAGTTCATTAAGGCTGACTTCCCTTCTATTCTGGTAGTTGGCTAGAAAGACTGTGCTAAGTGAATGTGTGGAAATCAGAGGATATGTGAAAATTAAGTGACAGCTTAATTTTGGCTGTAAATCCCTCTTCTTGTTTGCCCTACAATGCCATCTTGGGGTGGCATCTGATAAGGTAAAATTTCAAAAGAGCTGTCCTGGAACTTCCCTGGTGTTCCAGTGATTAGGATTTGGTACCTTCACTGCAGTGGCCCAAGCTCAATCCTTGATTGATGACTTTCAGAAATAAACAGTAAGGGAGATGCTAGGGCTTCATTGCTAGGCAGCACAATAATGATGATACATGCAGATTAATATCAAATTAAATTTGTTCTAAGTTACATTTTATTATAACACTAATTTCTGTTCACTGATGTCTGAGCAAACATGTACAGAAATCAGTGTTGCTAATTTGGTGATACATGTAATTTTTAAAAAGCAAAAAGAACACTACTCTGAACACTTATCTTCCTGTGCCCAAATGAAGAAGATAAAACAACTACTAGAAGCTGAAAAGAAAAAGAGACAAAGCAAGACATGTTATCTACTTGAGTTTATTCTGTTCTTTTTAAAAAAGAAAAAAAAAAAAGAGGTGAGGGATAGAAGGGGAGATAACCCATAAACACTGTGAACAGGAACCAAGACTCCAAGACTTGGGTGTACTCCCCCACTCCTCAACCTCAGTTCTCCAAGAGACTCCCACCCACCCAATTTTCTTTTAAACAAGACACCCAAATCAGCAGCAAAGGTACCTGGGATAGTCACTGAGATCTTGAACACTGGGGATAGGAGAGAGAAAGAGAAGTCCAAAAAAAGAGAGGAGTTAGGGGAAAAAGGGAAGGAATGAGGGAGGCTAGGCTCTGGAGGACGGAGTCGGGCCATGAGAAGCGGAAGTGAGCCAGTCCGGGGATACCCCTCCCGACTGCTGCTGCCCACGTTCCCCAGGACCCCAGAGAGCCCCACGGTTTGTTCTGCAGTCCATCCCCTAATCCTCGAAGGCCTCACAGGCCCAGCTCCAAGTCCTCAAGCTCTTCCTCCAATGCCCTCCTCCTCGCTAGCTTCTCCAGCTGCTCTTTGCTGGGCTGGCTGATTTCTCCAGCCTGGATCCGCTGCTGCAGCTCTTCCACCTGCCGAAGCTTCTTCTTTAGGTTCTTTATCTTCTTGGCCTTCTCAGTGGTGGTAGCTGAGTCGGATTGGTCTGAGGCGGCCGTAGGCGCTGCCCGGGAGGCCTGTGGGGCACTGGGGACCTGGGCTGTCTCTCCCAGGGACACCTTCTCAAGAGTCCGGCTCAAGGCCTCCGCCTCCCCTTTCTCTTGCTGCTGCCGCCTCTTCTCCTTCCGCTTCAGGTTGCGTTTGGCAGTCTTGGAGAGGGCTGGCTCACTGCCTTCAGGCCTGGATGCGGTGACGGGGGCAGTGGCTTCTGGGCTCAGGCCGGGGGGCAATTCTGGTTTACTCTTGAAAAACTTCACATACTTGTTCTCATACCTGTGGGGAACAGTGTCAAAGAATCACTGACTTTTCGAGTCCTTTTCCCAACCTCATAATTTACATCAGCCTTTTCATTTTCCTGCTGCCTTCCTCTCCCTCCAGGCCCTCCCCGGCTTTCCTCAGCTCTGCAGATTGGAGGGTCCCTAGGTTTTGGTGGCTCAGATGGTAAGCCTGCGATGCAGGAGACGCTGGTACAATCCCTGGGTCAGGATGATCCCCTGGAGAAGGGAATGACAATCCACTCCAGTATTCTTGCCTGGGAAACCCTATGGACAGAGGAGCCTGGTAGGCTACAATCCATGGGATCGAAAAGAGTCAGACTGAGTGACTAACACACAGGTAGGTCCTAAAGCTCTAGATCTCTGAATGCTTTTACAGATTCTGCTGATCAGAGGCCCTAGAAACTGGACTAGTCAGTCATTTGGTTACTCATCCCTCACTCACCCCTGAATCCCAGTCCCCTCCTTCCATTTCTTAGGATCTTAGGACCAGGAAATTCACATGCTCTTTCTTGCTGTGTGGGGCCCATTAAATACCCCCACCTCATGCCTAACCACTCACACTGGGACCTCCTCCTGGGGCACATAGCCTTCTTTCACCCTCCGTTGCTTTCGCCAGGTCCCGTCAGGTCGCTGTGTTGAGGCGATGTACTTGCCTGAAATGGGAGAATTAGGTTGGAGAGTTACTCTAATTTTCAAATAGCTCCCAAGATGAAAGAATGCATGAGTACACAGTTTCCCCCAGTCCCTTCCACTAAATGCACCCAATAAGGCATTCTTTTCTCATATCAACCTTTACTCTCTATTTACTGAGTGCCTATACACTGCCCTCAGGGAGTTTCTATCTTTATAATCTAGTTGGCAAGATGCGGCAGACACAGAGGAAGTTTAAAAAAAAACACAAGTAACATGAGGACATCAAAAGACAGTACATGAATAAGAAGCCAGAAAGGGCAAAAACAAGAATCATAAGAGGGAGAAATAACCAGGGATGTTATATAGAAAAGAAGTTTTACTAAGGTGGATGGTTAAAAACTGGTCAACTTTCAGGAATCCATACTGTAGAAATAAAAGGACCAGCACACAAGGCTATATGCAAAGGATGCTCACATTATAATAATGTTGCTACATTATTTAAGTTAGCAAAAAGCTGAAAGCAACTTAAATAGCCATCAACAGATGAGTGACCAAATAGATGTAGGTCATCTGCAGGATATAACACCATGTTATTAAAAAAAAAAGTTAGATACAAATGAACTGACCTTGAATGGTATCCATGATATACTAAGTGAAAATGCAAGCTGCAGGATAATATGTAGAGATCCTCAAACTTTTTTCAGAATCTCCCATACACTCTTATTTTGTAATATTATACATTTCATGATGGAATTTGTTTTTAAATCATAGCCATTAATGTTATCAGAAAACTCTTTACTGTGAAGCTCTTGTGCTCATAGTGGCAGATACAAGTTTTCCAAAATTCTAATTTCCACTTGAAAGCTTGAATTTTATCACTGGCGATAAGCATGTCAGTTGATTTCCATGAAATGACAGGCTCACTTCTTTCATTTACAGGAAAATTCCCATCAGATACTCAGGCCTGAATTATAGTTTGTCAGTCTTTCTTCCAAGTAAAAATAGAGTTCCATGAAGAGGAAGCTTGTTCAGCTTGAAAGCTGGACAACTGTGCCAGTGCTATTCCTTGAGATGCCACGTCACTTCAGGGGGCAGCAGTGTCTCATGCTTCCCTCCCATTTAATTCACAGAGAACACTAAAAAGACATGCAATTTTTAGTTATGAGTAAGTTCTGGGGATATCAGGCACAGCATGGTGACTATAGGCAGCAAAACTGAATTATATACTTGAAAGTTGCTGTGAAGAGTGTTCATGTTCTTATCATAAATCAATGAAATGGTAATTATGTGAGGTAAAGGGTATGTTCAGTTCAGTCACTCAGGTGTGTCCAACTGTTAACTAACCTTTTTGTGGTAAACCTTTCAAAATATATGTAGTGTATCAAATCAAATCACTACATTGTACATCTATAACACTGTACATGTTTTATGTCATACCTCAATAATGCTGGAAAAATAATAAATAAAAAGATGTGTATTTAAGGGCCAGCCAGGGTTTAATCAAATTAATAATTTTTAAACTTTTGAAATAAAAAAAATTTTTGGCCATGCCTCTGGGCATGTGGGTCTTAGTTTCCTCACCAGCAATCAAACCTGTGCCCACTACGGTGGGAGCGTGAAGTTTTACCACTGCACTGCCAGGCAAGTCCAAAATTAATAATTTTTATTGCATCATCAAGGACATTCTTAAGTGAAACTGGCATTATTTATTATAAGCATGTGGCAGAGAGGAACATAGTAACTAGTACAATGTTGGTCCTGCCACCTTGATTAGTGGTAAAGGGTCACAGTTTTATTCACCATTCCTTTTGCACCCTCAGTGCAAACGCTTCAACCTAGTAAAAGAGGCAAATAGCATCTTACTATATTATAAAAATAGCTGTGCTTGTAGATCTCTGGAAAGAGGCTTAGGGAATCCCCAAGGCTCCTGGACAACATTTGCAGAAGTGCTGGTGTAGAGGAGGCTCCCATTCTTGTTGGGGCAAGGACAGGCACTTACGGTTTGTGTACAGGGACAAAGGGAAAGGTGTGGAAGGACACATACCAAGATTATCAAGACCTTAATGCTGGTTACCTTAAGAGGGGCAACCTGGAAGAAGACGTGGTAGAAACCATTAACCTTTAATAACATGAGTTTCACAAACATATATTTATATCTTATGTTACACGTGTTTGTTTTCTTTTTTTTACTATAACTTCTGTTTTAAAAAGGGGAGGCAAGAAAGTAAAAAAGATTAAAAAAATAAAAAGTCAAGTCTAGAGCCTCCCACATGGATTACACAGTGTTATCTGTGTTCATAATGCAAATATCATTAATAAACTAAAACCAAAAAATATGAATGAAAAATGGGTAAGATTTGACAGGTAGAGGGGATGGGAGAAAGGACAAACATGAGCCAAGAAAGGCTGGACTGTGGGGATGGCCTGGAGTATGCAAGAAGCAGACAACAGAGGTGCACAGAACCAGACAGCTCATGTTGGGGAATAATACAAAGCCACGTCGAAAACTACAAATAGGGCCATGTCTTAGAAAGTCTTAAAAACAAGGTCAAGGAATTCAGAATTTATCGGTGGATGAAAGAGGGACACTGAGAACATTGCTTAGCTGCAACAGCTTAGAGACAAAAATAAAAAATAAGGAGAAAACAGAGGCTCTACAGAGAGAGGACTGAGATTAGGGCTTTGGAAAAAGAATCAAACTAAAGCAAATGAAAACGGAAGAACAGATTCTAAACAGAATCCTATTCTAAAACAAAATTTCCGACATGGCAGTGGACACAGCCTGGGCAGGAGATGGTGACTAGACCAGCCTGGCTGAATCAGGGCTGATGTAAAGTAAGTGAGAGAATGGTCAGACTTCAAAATGCCAGTTAAGGAGTTTAATATCTGGCACATGGCATGCATTCACTAAATAGCTGTCAAATGAATGAATCTTTTATCCAATGCAGAGTTTCAGGGCAATTAATCTGGCATGATAAAAAGATGAATTGTTAAGGGAAAACATTGGAAACTGGGGAAATCAGTTAGGAAAAAAAGACTGCAATAATCCTGGCATGAGAAAGAACTGGCTGAAAAAGGAAAGGAAGAGAATGATGCCAGATACATTATCAAAGAAACAACAGCACTTGGTAATTCACTGACTGGGGGAGGGGTAAAGAGTTTTAAAGTCAAAGACAACACACTTTGTTTCAGTAAAATCAATCTTGAAAATTTAGCATGAGGAAATAGTTCCAACTGGAAAAAACAAAGAAAAAAAGAGACAGTAATCGTGAAACCATGGCACTATTTATAAATAGCTAAAAATTAAAACAAACCACATCCAGTTATATAGGAATGGTTTATAATACAGCCAGTAAAAAATGATAATTTTAATCATTAATATGATGTAATGGAATGTAAAACATATATATACTATGATTTCTAATATTAAATGTTAGATTCATAAATTACAAAAAGAATGTGCAGTATGTAAAGCTGTTTGGTGACTGGATTATGAATAACTTTTTCTTTCAAAAATTTCCATTAATGTTGTTATATTGTGGGGTTTTAAAAATCTCATTTTGGGTTTCAGATCTAAACGGCTTAGAGAATAAGTACACAAAGGAGGGTGAAATTATTTTTGACTGAGTAACTTATAAAGATTTTATGTAGGATAAAGCAACTTTGTGATCTTGGGAAAACAAGCAAGATTTAGACAGGTAGGGGTAGGGGTGTGGTTATGAGGAAAGAGAAGAAAGGGAAGTATTTCAGGCTTATAGGACAACATAAATAAAGGGACAAATTACTCTAGTCATTCACCTACCTAAATCTCTTCCTGGATTCCTGTTTCCCTCAGCGTATTTGGATGGACATGAAACCACACACAAAAGCCTTCTTGACCCTTGTTCTGGTAGTCTCCAGCCTCTATGCTGCTCTGGCTACTGAAATAGTCACAAATCTCAACTGATTGTGTGTGTATTCTCTATGCCCTTCCTATGGCATGGAATAGACTTTTCTTTATTCTTAATGACTGCTGGTCTTTAATTTTTATGGGCTCCAAAATCACTGCAGATGCTGACTGCAGCCATGAAATTAGGAGACACTTACTCCTTGGAAGGAAAGTTATGACCAACCTAGATAGCATATCAAAAAGCAGAGACATTACTTTGTCAACAAAGGTCCATCTAGTCAAGGCTATGGTTTTTCCAGTGGTCGTGTATGGATGTGAGAGTTTGACTATAAAGAAAGTTGAGCGCCAAAGAATTGATGCTTTCGAACTGTGGTGTTGGAGAAGACTCTTGAGAGTCCCTTGGACTGCAAGGAGATCCAACCAGTCCATCCTAAAGCAGATCAGTCCTGGGTGTTCATTGGAAGGACTGACGTTGAAGCTGAAACTCCAATACTTTGGCCACCTCATTCGAAGAGTTGACTCATTGGAAAAGACTCTGATGCTGGGAGGGATTGGGGGCAGGAGGAGAAGGGGATGACAGAGGATGAGATAACTGGATGGCCTCACTGACTCAATGGATGTAGGTTTGGGTAGACTCCAGGAGTTGGTGATGGACAGGGAGGCCTGGCGTGCTGCAGTTCATGGGGTTGCAAACAGTTGGAAACGACTGAGCCACTGAACTGAACTGGTCTTTAAAGGTCAAGTTCAAGTATAAACTCCTCAGTGAAGTCTTTCTTGACCTTTCCACCCCAAACCCATTTAGAAGTTGCCTTTGTGCACCCACAGCACCTGTTTTGGCCTTTTTATCAGGATCTAATGTTCAACGTGATTGTTTGCTTGCTTGAGAGCAGAAACTTTGCCTTTGATCTTTGAAGCACAGGGCCTGAACCATGGAAGACTGTAATCAATTCAAATTAATGAATAAATAAATCTAAATATCATATTAGGGAACAGAAAGAATACAGTATATTTTGGGCAAAAAACACATGTAATGGGAAAAGAGACTAGAAGTAAGTTAGTCAGAATATGAAAGATATCCACCTCTTCTTGAGCTTGAACTCAAGCTTCCTAATGTGAGAGAACAATGAAGGCCATTAAGGGAGTGGAGATGATCTGCTCAAAGCATTGCTTTAAGAAGATTAACCTGAAAATGTGTAACATAAACTAAAGGCAGAGGGGAAAAAAAAACCAACAATAGTTTCAATGCGAGAAGACTTGATTTAAATGGTCTGTAGGGATGTTGAAAAGAAAATGAAAGAGAAATTTATTATCAAAAGTAAGACGGGATCTACCAAGACTCCCAACATTTGAATGAGAGGAAATCATTGCGCTACTGTGGATTTAATCTGGTGCTTCTCACGTTTTCTCGTATTTTTCACAACATATCTGTGGGTACACGAGCACACAGTAATAACATTCTTCACACATGGATTTTAAATGTTTATTGAGTACCTGCTGTTGTGGCAGGCACTGTAACAGGAGCTAGGGATACAACAGTGAATAAATAAAGCAAGCAAGGGTGTTGCCTAATTTTGTAGCATTCATTCTAGTGAAAAAGAAAGGTAAGAGCACTAACTGCAATATCACTCTTCAATGTGGACAATTTGGAGGAGAACATAAACTACTGATATACAGAAAAACCAAAGGAGAAGACAATTTTGTGAAAACGACTAATTCAACTCTAGGAAGGCAGTGTTTTTACATGGAATTAAGGAGAGACAGTTGGGGCTTTCCTTGTAACTCAGTTGGTAAAGAATCTGCCTGCAGTGCAGGAGACCCGGGTTTGATCCTTGGGTTAGAAGATCCCCTGGAGAAGGAAATGGCAACCCACTCCAGTATTCTTGCCTGGAGAATCTCATGGTGGGCTGCTGTCCATGGGGTCACAAAGAGTCGGGCACGACTGAGCGACTAACACACAACATAAGGAGACAGTTAGAAACAGACGTTTTAAGTAAACTGCATAGAGATTACAGTTGAAGGCCTAAGACCAGTAAAGATGGAATGTGAGAAAATATAGGGACAGAAACTTCTTGAACAGCCATCCTAACTGGCAACCCTTGGAGATACAAACAGCCCATTATCACAAAGGAGCACCTATTTTATGTTTTCTTTGGTTTCACTCTCTGACCTTGATGGTATCCAAGTGAAGTGAAGTGAAACTCACTCAGTCATGTCCGACTCTTTGGAACTCCATGGACTATACACAGTCGATGGAATTCTCTAGTTCAGAATACTGGAGTGGGTAGTCTTTCCCTTCTCCAGGGGATCTTCCAAAGGTACAGTCAAAAAGGAAGGAGAGATTTACAGATTCCTAAACCTAGAAATAAAAACCATGGGCAGAATGTCAAGATTCTTAGGTAGCATCTTTTTTTTTTAAGTATTTACTTTTATTTAATTTGGCTTTGTGGGTCTTAGTTATGGTATGTGGATCTAGTTCCCTTACTAGGGATCAAACTCAGACCCCCTGCAGTGAAAGCGCAGTCTTAACCACTGAACTGCAAGAAAGTGCCCTCAGGAGGCATCTTTGAGAGAACCAAAAACAAAGAGGTTAGACAGCGCTAAGAAAGTTGTAAATTTTGTTATTCCTCACATCTCCTGTTTTATAATCCTCAATCTGTTTGCTTAAATTGAAAAGGGCCTAGTTTTCGGGGAGGGGTGTGGTCTGCAGGAAGACAGTGAAGATAAAACCCAGGAAGGCTTGAAAGAACTCCAAGGGGTGGCATGAAAGTGACTGTTCAAGGTGTGCTGAAGCCCTGGTGCCTGCTTCAAAGTTAAGATCAGGGTTACAGATCTGAGCCTGAGGATGACCTCCGGGCCACCAATTATAAGATCCAGGTGTGGTTTCTAACATAGAATATTAAAAAAGAAGACCCAATTTGGAGGAGTGACCCCAGAAAAACAGTCCTGATTATTTTCCTCAAGAAAGAAAAGGTGTCAGCAACACCAGGAAGTAATCCTAGAAAAGAAAGACTGGGACAGTACTATTCCATGGAGACCAAGAGTCTGGAATTAGGCCAGGTATTAACAGTATTATATACTACAAAGGGATTAAGGAAAAGGAGAACTGAGAAGAAAAAGGTTATTGATTTTGGCAATTTGGAAATTCCTAATTATGTTCAAGAATACAACTTCAGAAAAGTAAAGTGGTCAGAAGCCAGACTACAAATTAATTAAATGCAATAAACATTTATTGAAAGCCTATGAGAAAAATCCTCTACTAACGCTACGGAAATTATCAAGATCAGTAAATTGGCCCCCGCTTTCAAGAAATTTACAGTTTAAGTAAAGAGAAGGGTGGACAAGTTAGGTAAACAAAGAATAAGATAAAAATATAAATGTCTTGGGACTTCCCTGGAGGTCTGGTGGTTAAGAATCCACTCTCCCAAGCAGGGGTCATGGATTTGATCTCTGGTTGGGGAACTAAGATCCCGTATGCTGCATGGTTCTGCCAAAAATATATAGATATAGATATATATGAATGTTTTAGGTATCCCTAAGAGACACTGACACATACTAATAGGAGATTTCAAGAGAATAAATAACCACACCCTATTTGATGGAGGAAAGTTAAGTCGCTCAGTCGTGTCCGACTCTTTGCGACCCCGTGGACTGTAGCCCACCAGGCTCCTCCATCCATGGGATTCTCCAGGCAAGAATACTGGAGTGGGTTGCCATTTCCTTCTCCAGAGGATCTTCCTGACCCAGGGGATCGAACCCAGGTCTCCCGCATTAGAGGCAGACGCTTTAACCTCTGAAAGTGACATGAAATTAGGAAAAACTCAGGGACTTGACCTCAAAGACTATGTAATAGTAGTTANCCCATGGACTGCAGCCCACCAGGCTACTACCGTCCATTGGATTTTCCAGGCAAGAGTACTGGGGTGGGGTGCCATTGCCTTCCCCGGTGTCAAAAAGGAAGCACTAAAAAACAACAAAAACAAAAACCCCAAAACAACAAAAACCTACACTGATGAGTGTATGTCAAAGGGACACAGGGCCAACTAAAAGAGCTCTCAATGTTCAAAGCTGGAACATCTGAACAGTAAAATAAGTAAATAACCCAAAGTCCATATTGATACAAATAAATTCAGTTCAGTTCAGTCACTCAGTTGTGTCTGACTTTGCAACTCCATGGACTGCAACATACCAGGCTTTCCTGTCCATCAATAAATTATTGAATAACTATATCTGTCTCTTATACACATCTGATCTAGTTCCCTTACTAGGGATCAAACTCAGACCCCCTGCAGTGAAAGCGCAGTCTTAACCACTGAACTGCAAGAAAGTGCCCTCAGGAGGCATCTTTGAGAGAACCAAAAACAAAGAGGTTAGACAGCGCTAAGAAAGTTGTAAATTTTGTTATTCCTCACATCTCCTGTT
The DNA here is from genome assembly GCA_006410675.1 of Oreotragus oreotragus. NCBI lineage: Eukaryota > Metazoa > Chordata > Mammalia > Artiodactyla > Bovidae > Oreotragus > Oreotragus oreotragus. The sequence goes on from SJYX01000100.1 coordinate 590,819, forward strand.
TTATAATCCTCAATCTGTTTGCTTAAATTGAAAAGGGCCTAGTTTTCGGGGAGGGGTGTGGTCTGCAGGAAGACAGTGAAGATAAAACCCAGGAAGGCTTGAAAGAACTCCAAGGGGTGGCATGAAAGTGACTGTTCAAGGTGTGCTGAAGCCCTGGTGCCTGCTTCAAAGTTAAGATCAGGGTTACAGATCTGAGCCTGAGGATGACCTCCGGGCCACCAATTATAAGATCCAGGTGTGGTTTCTAACATAGAATATTAAAAAAGAAGACCCAATTTGGAGGAGTGACCCCAGAAAAACAGTCCTGATTATTTTCCTCAAGAAAGAAAAGGTGTCAGCAACACCAGGAAGTAATCCTAGAAAAGAAAGACTGGGACAGTACTATTCCATGGAGACCAAGAGTCTGGAATTAGGCCAGGTATTAACAGTATTATATACTACAAAGGGATTAAGGAAAAGGAGAACTGAGAAGAAAAAGGTTATTGATTTTGGCAATTTGGAAATTCCTAATTATGTTCAAGAATACAACTTCAGAAAAGTAAAGTGGTCAGAAGCCAGACTACAAATTAATTAAATGCAATAAACATTTATTGAAAGCCTATGAGAAAAATCCTCTACTAACGCTACGGAAATTATCAAGATCAGTAAATTGGCCCCCGCTTTCAAGAAATTTACAGTTTAAGTAAAGAGAAGGGTGGACAAGTTAGGTAAACAAAGAATAAGATAAAAATATAAATGTCTTGGGACTTCCCTGGAGGTCTGGTGGTTAAGAATCCACTCTCCCAAGCAGGGGTCATGGATTTGATCTCTGGTTGGGGAACTAAGATCCCGTATGCTGCATGGTTCTGCCAAAAATATATAGATATAGATATATATGAATGTTTTAGGTATCCCTAAGAGACACTGACACATACTAATAGGAGATTTCAAGAGAATAAATAACCACACCCTATTTGATGGAGGAAAGTTAAGTCGCTCAGTCGTGTCCGACTCTTTGCGACCCCGTGGACTGTAGCCCACCAGGCTCCTCCATCCATGGGATTCTCCAGGCAAGAATACTGGAGTGGGTTGCCATTTCCTTCTCCAGAGGATCTTCCTGACCCAGGGGATCGAACCCAGGTCTCCCGCATTAGAGGCAGACGCTTTAACCTCTGAAAGTGACATGAAATTAGGAAAAACTCAGGGACTTGACCTCAAAGACTATGTAATAGTAGTTATTAATAACAACAGTAAATCAGTGGCTATTTGTGTAGGCAGAGAAAGAAAGGGAACTCTAAGAATAACAACAAGCAAAACTATGGCAGTGTAGGGACTTCTCTGGTGGTCTAGTGGCTAATACTCTATACTCCCAATGCAGAGGACACAAGTGTGATCCCTGCTCAGGGAAACAGATCCCACATGCCACACCTAAGAGTTTGAATGCCACAACCAAGACCTAGTGCAGCCAAATAAACAAACATGAGTAAATAAATAAAAGAACCTTTCAAAAGCAACACAGTTTTTTCAAATATTTATCTGACAGAGCTGGATCTTAGCTGTGGCATGTAGGATCTAGTTCACTGACCAGGGATCGAACACAGGATCCCTCCATTGGGAACTCGAACTGTTAGCCTTTGGACAACCAGGGAAGTCCCAAAAAAGTGGCCATAATACACCAGGAATTTTACATATACTATCACAGTGATTCTAGACAATAGGTAGATTACCATCATCTACAGCTGAGGAAACAAAGTCTTCAAGAGATCGAAGATATGATTAAGATCACAAAGGCAGCATGTATTAATATGTGCAATCTGAACTCAGCTGAGGAAACAAAGTCTTCAAGAGATCGAAGATATGATTAAGATCACAAAGGCAGCATGTATTAATATGTGTAATCTGAACTCAGTTCTGATGTGACTACCTATCAGCTTACTGATATGTAGCTTACATATCAGCACACTGCTATTTCCCTTGCTTTATACTATACTGCCCAGTTTCACCGGAGGATTTAAGCAGAGACATAGTATGTGATGGGCTTTCCTTGTGGCTCAGCTAGTAAAGAATCTGCCTGCAATTCCGGAGACCTGGTTTCAATCCCTGGGTTGGGAAGATCCCCTGGAGAAGGGAAAGGTTATTCACTCCAGTATTCTGGCCTGGAGAATTCCCTAGACAGTCCATGGGGTTGCAAAGAGTCGGACATGACTGAGCGACTTTCACAATAATAGTATGTGACGATACTGTATTGAAAAGTGGTTTGTGCTCATATTAGAGAGGAGTATCTTTAATGTAAGAGCAAATAGGCTGTATGTTAACTTGATAGCCAATTCCAAAAAGATAATAGCAGCTACCCTTTATTGAGTGTTTGCTTCATGCCAATTAATATAAACATTCAGTATTTATATTAATTCGCCCAAAGTTACAATGTCAGTAAACTGTAATCCAAGCTGTGGGTTCCGAAGGCTGCTTTTTACACTACTATTGTGTATTGTGTTATAAGTGAAAAAGAATACCAGAAAGTTCAACCTCACTAGTAATCAAAGGAAATAAAAATTAAAACAATAAAATATTATTTAACCTATCAAAGCAGTAGAATTTTAAAGATGAGAATTCCAATGTAGTCAAACAAGTGCTAAAACCAGTATTTTCACATATTGTCAATGGCAAAATCCTTTATAAAGCAATCTAAGCAAGAGAATAAGGTAGTCCTAACATTCAGCTGCATTTCCAAAAAATATCATTATATAAAACACTACTTCTGTAAGATATTAAAAGGGTTACCCCCCCAAATTTGTTAAGTTTGAGAAATTCTGGGTTAAACACAGGAAAAAAAATTTTTTTGTTCTTATCAACAAAGACTTAAACACATTATGTTCTTACTCATGTGAATATTCTGATGGGAATATGGACAGTGTTTCCCAAACGTATTTGACCACAGGAACCTTATTTTTATTTTAGCCTTTTATTTTATAGCACATCTCATAGGACTACTAAGTGTTCTGAGAGTTACATCCTGGAAAGCACAGCCATTCAGCATGATCCAAATTATGTTAAACAGAAAATGCTATATATGTGCATAGAAAGAAAAACTAAAAGGAAACATTAACTGTAGTCATCTTTGGGCTCTGGAATTACCAAATATGCATGTGACTTATACTTTACACTAGTTATGAAAATATTCTCCAAGTTTTCTATAATCAATATGAATTTTATAATTAAAAATAAATAAAAGTTTGTACCTTCCAATCCACTAAGTCTGAGAAATCTATCCTAAGAAAAAATCCTAAATGCAGACTAAGACATTCATTGACTTTTTATAACAAAAATTCTAGAAACAATCTGGAAGTCCAATAACAGAAAAAAGGTAAGAGAGGGTACATGCTGAAACAATAAAACACTCTGCCAGTATTTTAAAAGATGTTTACAAAGTTTTTAATAGCAAGGAAAAATATTTATGTCATGAGGTTAAATGAAAAGGCAACATATAAAAACGTAAATACCGTCTGATTAAAAAATGTTCTTAAAGTGCACAGAAAAATAAAGATCAGAAGGGTATATGCCAAATTTAACAGATGACAAATTATACTGAACAAACATTACATAATTAAATTAAACTTGAGCAGTAATGTGGTAACAGTGTGTCACACCAGAACAGAGACAGAGGTAGACAACTATTTAGGAGGTCATGGCAATATTCACAGGATAAAGGAAACCAGAATTTTATCAGGCAGTTAGATTGACTCAAGTACTCTGCTTGACACTTTGCACATATAATTTCTTCTAAACCAAATCTTTACCTAACAGTAACAATTACAGAACCATGTCTTAGGTACTGTCCATGTGCTTCCTTAAGACTTAGGTACTTTCTTAGGACCTCCCTGGTGGCTCAGACGGTAGGTAAAGCATCTGCCTACAATGTGGCAGACCTGGGTTTGATCCCTGGGTCAGGAAGATCCCCCGGAGAAGGAAATGGCAATCCACTCCAGTACTCTTGCCTAGAAAATCCCATGGACAGAAGAATGTGGTAGGCTACAGTCCATGGGGTCACAAAGAGTCGGACATGACTGAGCAACTTCATTTTCTTTCTTTTCTATGTGCTAGACATGTACGTTAATTCATTTAAATTTTAACTAATTCTCACAATAATCCTATAATGTAAGAGTTACTATTCCTATTTCATTGATAAGAAAACTAAGTCTTGGATTCCCTAGGCTTAAAATTCCCAGGCCATATAGCTAACCAGTACTGAAGCTGGAATAACAGTATTGGCAGCAGGAGGACAAAAATGATACTTTGGGGGGTGGGGATTGAAAGACAATGAGAAAATACCACCCCAGTTACATTTGTTGATAATAAAAAAACATCTAGTGTTCTGATCTTGGTTTCCTACATCATTCTTCAGTAAAAAGAACAAGGGCTCCTTGGAGAAATAAGACGATTTTAGTTCTGGGACAGGAAATACACAAGATGAGCCTGGAGCACCTTCTAGCGTCAAAAAGCTGCTGCTGCTGCTAAGTCACTTCAGTCGTGTCCGACTCTGTGTGACCCCATAGACGGCAGCCCACCAGGCTCCCCCATCCCTGGGATTCTCCAGGCAAGAATACTGGAGTGGGTTGCCATTTCCTTCTCCAATGCATGAAAGAGAAAAGTGAAAGTGAAGTCACTCAGTCTGTCCGACTGTTAGCGACCCCATGGACTGCAGCCCACCAGGCTACTACCGTCCATTGGATTTTCCAGGCAAGAGTACTGGGGTGGGGTGCCATTGCCTTCCCCGGTGTCAAAAAGGAAGCACTAAAAAACAACAAAAACAAAAACCCCAAAACAACAAAAACCTACACTGATGAGTGTATGTCAAAGGGACACAGGGCCAACTAAAAGAGCTCTCAATGTTCAAAGCTGGAACATCTGAACAGTAAAATAAGTAAATAACCCAAAGTCCATATTGATACAAATAAATTCAGTTCAGTTCAGTCACTCAGTTGTGTCTGACTTTGCAACTCCATGGACTGCAACATACCAGGCTTTCCTGTCCATCAATAAATTATTGAATAACTATATCATGGAGAAGAGAAAAATCTGTGCAAATGAATTCCAAACAACATGTATAAATATTACATTCTTAAAGGAAGTATAACTCTTTAAGTGTGGACTGTGGATAGTGACTTTTTTCTTAAGAGTACAAAACAAAAAGGAGAAGGGGAAAAAAGTAACTTCACAGTGGAGATATCTTACAAATACCACCTCCGGCAGATCATGGTAATTATCAAGAGTTTAAAAAAAATCTATGTGATACTGTGTAACTTCAATATGATATAATGAAAATGTCACTTTACTTCTATGGTCCTTCCCTAGAAAGCACTTCAGTTCAGTTCAGTTGCTCAGTCGTGTCCAACTCTGCGACCCCATGAATCGCAGCACGCCAAGCCTCCCTGTCCATCACCAACTCCCGGAGTTACTTAATCCCAGTCTAATCATGAGAAAAACATCAAATTCCTACAGAAGGAATCCTACAAAAATACCTGATCAATACTCCTCAAAACTGTCAAGGTCATCAAAAACAAGGAAAGTCTCAGAATCTCTCAGAGTTGAAGGTGACATGAGAACTAAATCTAATAATGGATCCTAGAACAGGAAAAAAAAAAAAGGTAAAAACTGAGAAAATCTGAATAATGTATGGACCTTAGTTTATAATGCTTCCCTGGTAGCTCAGATGGTAAAGAATCTGCCTGCAATGCAGGAGACCCCAGTTCGATTCCTGGGTTGGGAAGATCCGCTGGAGAAGGGATAGGCTAACCACGCCAGTATTCTTGGGCTTCCCTGGTGGCTCAGCTGATGAAGAATCTGCCTGCAATGCACGAAACCTGGGTTCGAGCCATGGGTTGGAATATTGGTTCATTAATTGCAATAATAATTTCATACTAAAGTATGATGTTAATAAGGGGGAAACTGAGTTTAAGGTATATGGGAATTGTCTGTATCATTTTCTCAATTTTTCTGTAAATCTAAAACTGTTCTAAAAAAATTTTAAAAGGGAGAAATAAAGAGAAATGATGCAATAAGTTCATTTTAGGTTGTCTAGAACAACGGTGCCTTTAGCAGAAATAAGGAAGGAAAAACTGCTAATGATTTTGGTCAGACTGGATTTAAGGTGTGACAGTATATCCAAGAATAAAAGCTACTCACCAGACAATTAGAAATGGGAACTGACAACTCAGGAGAGAAGCTGGTGCTAGAAAGAAGCCACTGTAAAGACTTAAGGAACAGGGAATTTCCTGGCAGGCCAGTGCTTAGATTCATTCAGGACTTCCACTGCTGTGACCTGGGTTCAATCCCTGGTCAGAGAACTAAGATTCCAAAAGCCGTAAGGCCAAAAAAGAAAAAAAAAAAGTTAAGGAACAAGCAAGCAGTAAGGAAATGGAAATAGTATGTGTGAACCTGATATTCAAATCAAGCTATGAACAGGAAGGAAACAGAAATAACAGACCTTAACTTCTCAATGAAACAGAGAGTGAGGTCAGTTGCCACAAGAAGGGAAAGTCACAGAGCTGAGAAAGGTAGGGAAAATAGCCATGTTAGGATGTAAGCATATGGAGAAAGAAGAACTGGATGCAACTTCCCTGGTGATCCAGTCGCTAAGACTCTGCGTTCCTAAGGCAGAAGGCTCAGGTTTGATCCCTGGTCGGTAAACTAGACCCCACATGCTGCCACTAAGAGTCTGCATGCTGCAACTTAAGATTCTGCATGCCACAACTAAAGACTCAGAGCAGCCAAACAAATTAAAAAAAAGTTTTTTAATAGAAAGAAGAATTGGAGAAAATCCATGACCTTGACAGAAGTTAACATTGTTATATTATACCGAATGCGCTGCAGTCCATGCCTTTTCTCTAGCCATGTGCTGTGGCCTAGAAGCCGAAGCCAAGAAAAAAGTTGGTGGGTATGATTCAAGATAACAGAAGTGCTTGCTTAGTACAGAAGATCAAAATGAATGAAGAAAGCAATGAGGATAGTGACTGGTCACAGAGGTCCAGCAGGCCAGCATCAAAAGTAGTCACAACGGGGATTTCCCTGGTGGATAAAAATCCATCTGCCAATGCGAGGGACACCAGTTGGATCCCTGGTCCAGGAAAATCCCACATGATGTCCAATAACGAAGTGCATGTGCCCCAACTACAGAGGCCGAGCGCTACCAACTGCTGAAGCCTGTGCGATAGAGCCTGTGGTCTACCACAAAGAGAAGCCCAAGCACCACAAGAGTAGCCCCTGCTCCCCACAACTAGAGAAAGCCCATGTGCAGCAACAAAGACCCAGCTCAATCAAAAATTAATTTTAAAAAAACTAAAAAAAAAATATAGTAGTCATAAAGGTGCTGGTAGACTCGATGAGATGAAATGGAAAAGGGGTCAAGGATCAGAGAAACTAAAGAGGGCAAAAAGCTGATTCTATGGGTGTGTGGAAGTAAAAAAGATGACTAAGGAAGTTAAAATAAGTGATGGGGAGCCCTGTCACTGGTGGTGTTCTGTGTAGTAGGATATGTAGTAGGTCCAGACTGCAGTGATTCTGATGTCTAGCTGGCTTGAAAATTCAAAAATTAATAATCTCACGTTGAGGAATTATAAAAGTATTGCAGGGACTTCCCTGTTGGTCTAGGGGTTAAAAGTCCACCTTGCAATGCAGAGGACACAGGTTCAATCCCTGGTAGGAGAACTAAGACCACACATGCCCTAGGGCAACTAAGTTTGCGTGACCCAACGGAAGATTCCACGTGACACAAAATCCCCTGTGTGGATGCAGCCAAATAAACAATAAATATGTATCTTTAAGTATTCCATAGATGCTGAGTGGAGACACTGAGAAACAGAATGAAATGATATGATACATCTTGTCCTTTGTGGGCAGTGGATGTTGGCCCTGGAGTTTTAAAGAAAATGCTACAATTGCATGGCAACATCTTCCAGGAGAATTACAGTGATGGTGGTAGATCAATGATCTGGAAGCAGCAAGGGAAAGCAAAAAAGCAGTGTGATTCCTTCTCTTCTACACGGTCGAATGAGAACAGAAGATACCTCTTGGGAGGGTAAGGTGAGATGTCATATCAGAATTTTCATTAAATCAGTTTAAAGAAAACAGTTAATAAGTAGAAATGTACTGGACAATGAGTAATATTTTCAAAAACCACATCAAAAGAGGCAAATTGAAGAAGTACCTACTATGTAGAGAGCAAGAGAAGTTGTACCATTTTGAAAGGTGATGTTGCAGAGAAGTAGCAGAGACTTGGGTTGTCATTAGATACCATATGAGAGGTGGGTTGAGAAGTAACATGGAAAACAAGAAAAGCAAGAGGCATAAAAGGTGTATTTTAAAACAGACTGCATGTACCAAAGTACACACAGACACACACTCACTTCTATAGAATACAAACACACAATAAGGACTACAAAAAACAGTAACTCCTTGCCTTGCACAGCATCTTATAAATCGCTTTCACATATACCATCTTATTCGACTATCACTGAATAGATATGCACATTTTTCCTAAAGATGAGGAAATCAGGATGAGGCATAACCAAAATGAAAATCTGGATTCCCAGTTTTCAACATATCAGCCTCACATTCACAGCAGACACTTCAGCAGGTTGGAAAATCTTCTCTGACTAGAAGAAATAGTAGGTTCTATAAACTTGTCAGAGGACTTGACAGGCCACTAGACACCTTCTCGTTTACCTTCTACCACCTCAGATCCCTAAACTCTTATTACCATCACCAGAGAAGGTACCGAAGGGTGACGGGTGGTGTTATCGAGGAAAGAACTCCAGCTGAAAGTTCTATTAGGTTCCTCTTCTCCTCACACCTCTGGACCTCAATGAGCCAACAATTAAGATGAGGAAGAGTGGAAAAAGAACTATGTAGCAATGAGGAGGTCTCCAACAGATACAGCTTTGATAAATAGTATTTAAACGGGGCTCCGGTAGGGTAGAAAGCAGGTACACTGAAAGATTCCCATGTATCAAAAACAAACTATGCTTTAGAAATAACATGTTGGGCTTCCCAGTGGTAAAGAATCTCCCTGCTAATACAGGAGACACTAGAGACATGGGTTGAATTTCTGAGTTGGGAAGATCCCCTGGAGTAGGGAATGGCAACCCGCTCCAGTATTCTTACCTGGAAAATTCCATGGACAGAGGAGTCTGGCAGGCTACAGCCCATGGAGTCACAGTCAGACACAACTGCGTGCATACACACACTCACACACACCATGGTAGGGGCAGCCACCTTTATAAAGTGCCAAACTCTTTCTGTGAAGTAGGCTGCTTCTTTAACATAGAAGGGCTTCTAGTTGGAACTTGGGCATTTACAAAGATTGAAAATGGTGGATACAGCCAGGATTTTCAGTTTTCTTAATCCTATAAAGGCTCCCCTTCCATATACAATTACACAGAAATGTATTTCTGCAAAATTGTATTTTTCAGGAATCAGGGAGATCATGTTGTCTAAAGAAATTATCTTGAACTACCTGTGCAGAATATTTCAAAGGTGACTGTGAAAGTACAGATTCTTAGGGTCCAAACTGGTCTCTCTGTAAAGAATGGAGACTATTTTTTCAAATGGAAATTTTGTGTTACTTACAATGGGGTAATTTGGAAGGGAAGATAGTACAATGATTAAAATATATGTGTTTTTCTAAAAATACATTATGAATGAATTTTCCAGTGCATTAGAGTTTCAAGAAGCTTGTTTTCATACAATATTCCAATGTATTTTATTATCAAAACTGTAGGATCAGAAAAATATTTAATTCCTTGAAAAACTATATATTCCATAAAATACAACTGAGAACTCTCCTTGGTATTGGTAATGAAGGAGTGGTTGTAGGCAGGGCTGAGGTCACAAATATAATTTTTATTAGCAGGCTTAAATTACTCCACTATATTTAAAGCAAGATATATGATGTTTTAATTTTTTTCCTTCAATAAATTAGAACTAAATTGAAGCCATAAATACCAAAATTTCCATGGAATTTTTAAAAGCTTTCTCTTCTTTCCATGTTCTTTGTCCAAATCTAAGGATTAAGTGATCATAGGAAGCTCCCTGATACACTATCCTTGATATAAAGAGCTCCTGTTATAGAATCTTTCCCAATTCCAGATTGCTCATTGTGGACAACAGAATAATATTTCTTTCCCAGGATGTCTATGCCATTCTCCTTGGAAGCTGTGAATATGTTCTGCTACATTTCAATGGGGAATTACATTTAAAAGTAGTGTTAAAATAACTGATTCATAATGACTTATCCTGAGTTATGTGGATGAACTCAGTGTAATCCTAAGGGTTCTTTAAATGTAGAATAGGGAAGCAGAAAAGTTAGAGTCAGAACCTGAATGAGAGAGAGAGAGAGAGAGAGCAACCCTTCATATAGTAAAGCCATGGTTCTTAAACATCTCTCTGTGAAAACACATAGCATCGCCACAGGTGTCACAGGACATCATTTGCAGAAATGAGGGATACAAGTAGACAGACTGCTTCCTCAGAAGGAAGGAAAAAGGAAAAAGAAACCTAGTTTATTTTATAGCAAACATAAATCAGAATGTTTATTTTTAGCTACATGTTTTGAGAAGTCTCCTATGTTAGATTTCAATTATGAATGAAGTCTAAAAAAAGCAACTGATCCGTGGTTTCAAATTAAATGAGTGTGTGTGTGTGTGTGTGCGCCTGAGTGTGTGTATTAGTCATGTCTGACTCTGTGACTCCATCAACTGTAGCTCACCAAGCACTTCTGTCCATTGAATTATCCAGGCAAGAATACTGGAGTGGGTTCCCATTCCCTTCTCCAAGGGATCTTCCTGACCCAGGGATGGAACCTGGGCCTCCTGAACTGCAGGCAGAATCTTTACCGTTTGAGTCACCAGGCTTCCCTGGTGACTCAGGCACATTTGATTTATGAATAATTGGACTTATGCACAATTACTGACAGTCCCTAGTTTATATTTTGGACCTTACCTTAATCTAAACTGAAATATTAATATACTATATAAAATTCAGACAACCTCACTATATTTATTATCATTTATTTCCTTCTCTTTTCTTTTATCAGTGCTTTCATAGAGTTTATTTCTTTTATCTAGACTTTCCTTCTTTTTAATCCAATCAATCAAAGGGATGACTTACATATACTGCCTCTTTTGAGGCTTCCCTGGTGGCTCAGAGGTTAAAGCTTCTGCCTGAAATGCGGGAGACCTGGGTTCGATCCCTGGGTCGGGAAGATCCCCTGGAGAAGGAAATGGCACCCCACTCCAGTATTCTTGCCTGGAGAATCACATGGACGGAGGAGCTTGATGGGCTACAGTCCACTGGGTCGCAAAGAGTCAGATACGACTGAGTGACTTCATTTCTCACTTCTCAGAAGCCAAATAGTTTGACATACTTTTATCCTCCTATTTCATCCTGACTTCCCAGAACACTTTTGGAGCTCTTACTTAACTCTATTCTGTATTATGTAATTAATTCTACTATGTAGCTATGTTTCTATTAATTTATCTCTTTCATTTTACTGCAATATCTCTCCAAGAAGATAATTTTGGATTATTTGTCATAAATTAAGAAATACTTCACTTTGGATTATTGGTGCCAGTAGATTGGATGATGTGAGGAAAATTCTAGTCATGCAACTGTGGTCAAGGGAGCAAGATTTCTAACTACCTCCTATCTGAACATGTACACTGAAGACATGAATCATAATTCCAGTTGACTTCAGCCCTTGAGAGGGAGATTGGCAAATTAACAGAAGGCCTTAGTCATGGAATGGTCAATGGGTTTTTAGAGGTTATCTGAATGGTTGTATTCCACTAGCATCTGGGCCAAACAGTAGCTGTGAGAACAAGTCTAACAAAGAAAAAAACAACAACTCAGAAATGAAGCTATAACCCATTTATCAGAACTGATAATTAAAATCATTATTATATTAGTAACTAGAGTAATTCAATACTGATCACAGAGCTCTGTAAAATTCTCTCTTTGGTTCCATACAGTGAGGCAAGGCTAGATCCCCAAGATACAGTTCTTATGGAAGAATTGAAAAGTGGTCTTTTCATGTTCATGAAAACATTCCTTTCTATGTATCCCTTGGCAATTGAAAGGAATATTTCTATCAAATTAATAATTAATGAACTTAGAATAAAAATGGTTCCACCATCAAGACTACTAGTAGGGAAAAAGAATGTTCGCCAAAGAAACAAGTGAAAAGACACATACTGTTAACAATGATATATATTTTGATCATTTCAGATTGCATCATCTTACATGGAAGATATTTTCTTCCTTTATCCCCCCTTCCTTTTCTTTCTTTCTTTCTTCCTTGGTTCTTTATTCATTTTTTCCTTTCTTTCCTTCTTGCAAGTTTGTCACTTAACAACCAAAAATACATAGAATATTTGAGTGCAAATTATGTGTAATCAATATTAAAAATATAGCATTGATCATAAGAGCAGTCTAAAAGATTAAAAGTAATTGAGTTTCATTGCACATTTTTTGAACATGTTACAGATATCTGTGTGGGCACTGTGGGCCATCTGTGTGGAAATTTCTTGTAGACATTTTCAACAGTTCTTACTTCTTTCAGTATGTAATATAAAGTGACAGGACAAGTTTCTCACCAATAAGGTCACTCACATTGAAGATATCATAAAAAAAAAGAAAAGAAAAGAAAAACTCAATTTTGTTTAACAGGGTAATGTGAAACAATGACAACAGAAAACTAAACAGTGGGCCAACTGATAATGAGATGAAGAAGGGTGTTAGAGAGTGCTACAGACAAAAGTGACACTTCGAGAGCATGTAGAAGCCCAACTTCAAAGTATTAACTTTCTGAAAGGAATGAACCCCATATGCCATCCCATTATAAGGCCTCCAAAAATGAGGAAACTGTTTATCAACAAAGTCATATTGCAGTCCACAAGGTGAAGAAGTGAGGAATTGAAGCTGCCAACTGTGACAAGAGATAACATATCTAACTTTTAATCACAGTTCTATACATGGATATTTGCAGTGCCAGTAAAGTGATTTACTCAGTGTCTTCTATAGAAAGATCTTTTTTTTTTTAAATTCACCATGACATGGAATCACTTTCAACTGAAACAAATTGATATTTTAGGCTTAATTATTATTATCATCTCTATTGGCCATTAGACAAGCCATCAAGAACACTTGAAGCATCTAAAGTCACTAAAATCAAGAAAATATTTTGTTATGAGCATAATATAGAAATATAAGACTAAAAACTTAACTCCATTAACAATTCATAGTAAACATGAAATTTAAGATGACTGGAAACAAATCTTTTTAATGCCACAAACAACAAATCCCTAATATAGCTGTAACCATATTTCTTTCTCAGAAAAAAAAAAAAAATTACCTGATACAGTCTTTCTTATCTACCACTTCACTTTTTCTTGGATTTAATCAGATAAAATTATTAACAGCTAACATTACTGAATACTTTGCATGTATTAGCTATTTACTCATTTAACCTCCATAAAAATTATAGAAGGTAAGAATGATTATTCTCCCATTTTACTGTCAAGTATATAGGCATTACATAATTTTCAAGGGCCAAACATACATGTAGCTACCTACAAACCCAGGAATTCTGATTCCAGCATTGACAAATATATCCAATACATTCCTCTAGATTCTCTGTTGGATGAGATGGAAAACACAATGGTTTATTTTTCAGACACATTATCTACCATTAAAAACATGTGGTAATAGCTAGGCCAACATCCTTTAATGTGATGCTTTATGGTAAGATATGAAAAATAAATTGACTTGAAATAAAAATCTAATTTAAAAATATGCATTGGCAGTTGATTATTAAAAACATTTGGTTACATCTCACTTTTTATCATAGAGAAGGAGGAAAAGATCATTTTCAAGGAAAAGAAAATGAATATAAATAGTTGTCAGAAACCCAGTTATTTCTCTGTGATGACCTAATTTATTCTTCTCTCTGCATATATGTTTTCTTGACTTCACAAACCACACAGTATTCAGAAGATGACACATCCAGAGCCCCAAATTTACATCGAAGTCATTTAGTCTCAAGCTAGAATAGTCTGTATTCAATTCTCAATCATAAGAGCAAAAATTCTCTTGTCCTCTGTCTGATTTTACTCTTATCCAAGCAACTGTGGCCAAAGAATTGAGTCATGCGTAATACACAAACAATTGTGGTTTATTTCCTGAAACTGGAAAATAGGCCACTTGCTGTCTATAATAAAATGGAAATAGTTCTAGATAATGATGGACATGAGTCACTATCTTGAGTAGAAGAGTAAAAGGCATCAATACTATTTTTTCCAGATGCTTTTTTCCATCTTAGGTAGGTATTGAAGGAAATGGCAATCCACTTCAGTACTATTGCCTGGAAAATCCCATGGACAGAGGAGCCTGGTAGGCTACAGTCCATGGGGTCGCAAAGAGTCGGACACGACTGAACGACTTCACGTTCACGTTTCACGTCCCTTGTAGAATCAAGTATCAAGTATTGGGTATAATTTTAGATCAGCCCATAAAATTTCTTTGTCTGTATCTTACATATGCAAAAATAGTGATATAACTTTAGAAAAGAAGAAGAAATTTAGCTTTAACAAAGGGCTTCCCTGGTAGCTCAGCTGGTGAAGAATCTGTCTACAATGCAGGAGACCTGGGTTCAATCCCTGGGTTGGGAAGATCCCCTGGAGAAGGGAACAGCTATCAAATCAGGTATTCTGACCTGGAGAATTTTCATGGATTGTGTCGTCCATGGGATTGCAAAGAGTTGAACATGACTTTCACTTTCACATGTGGTATTATAGATTGATGTTTCTAAATCCAATCATTTTGTATATTTTTTTTCCCCCCTGTTTCCTACCCTTGAATGTGCTTTGTTCTCTTTATTTTAGTAGCCTGTGATCTTGGTTTAAGGAAGATAGTATTAACTCTCTTTTAAGAAGCTGAAAATGATTTTCACTCATTTATTCAGAGCTGTGAATGGCATGAACCACCTGTGTCTCAATAGCATTAGAAAGGCAAGGGAAACAGGAATAACTTTGAAAGAAAGGATGCAAAACACAGGGTACTGTATTTGCATACTTCATTCAGTCTATATTTATTTTATGTTTTAACCTCTTTATTTCTGTGGTTTGGAAGCACACATACATTTGAGGCATCTTGGTATCAATCTGCCTGTTAGTCCAAAAATGTGAAAACACTTTGGCTGGATGCCTAGCAATCAAATATAGAAAAAAAGAACTATTTCAGGAGTGAATTGAATGTGATCTTTGAGGGGGAACTCATAGATATTGAAGGATCTTGATATTAATATTTCTCTCTTTCAGTTAACAGCCTTGTTTCCCACATCCTTGCCCTCATTCTCACCCAGTTCAGCACAAGAAATAGGTTGTGCACTTTGGAGAAGAGAGTACACTGAGAGTAAGAAAAGGTGTTAGTTCAGCTGACAATATAAATAAGATGGTGGAACTGCAGAAATAAATTAATGTCCTTGGAAGATGCATATGGAGTATGGTATACAAACTCTTAAATGCTCTATCATGAAGAAAGATAGAATTGAACATTCTCCCTAGGTCAAGCCTTGTGGCTGAAGTGCAGCTTTTGGTTCAGTTACTTGTGTATCAGAATGAACCAAGCCATCTGTGAAATAAAATGAAAACAGAACTGTAGATGTGAAGTGATGCTCATCTGATACTCTAATAACCACTTATATCAGAGACAAAACTAGTTCCCTGAGGAGAGAAACATTACATGAGTCGTTGAATATAAATTCTGAAAAAAGTAATATGCACTTTATTGCAAAGGGCTCTTGTAATCTTGAGAGGCTGAAGCTTACTCTAATTTTCATCTTCTATTCCTCACTTTAGGAATTTAATTGAAAAATATCAAGAAATGAAAAAAAGTCAGTTAGATAAACACAAATGAATGGCAAATAAATTACGAAAATCAAATCAATCATAGCCAAGATGCAAAGTCATATGCAAGAATTAAAGTCACATAACAGATATAATTTACCATGGTTAGAAAACATCTTAATTAAACATATTGTGGCAGAAAGTTAGAAATTTGTTTGTTTGATTTTTTTTGTAATAAAAGTGTGTGTAGGTTTACAAGCATAATATATAATACTTTTTTAAATTTGATAGAAGATGGGAGTAATATTCATACAGTTCTGATTATAATTTTTCATCTAAATCATAATTGCTAAAATTCTTCATCTTAATTTAGTTCAGGTCTAATAACATGCATTGATTCTCTAGGGATGAATGGCACCAGGTAATAAGTGTCTGGGTCCAGTGATAGGTAGAGATAGAGATTGTATGTAACACAACAAAAAAACGTATTAGAATCTCTAACCTCCAAGCCCTTAAAAATAACTGATTATGAATGTAAGTGTGCATGTGGGGTGACCCATAGATAGACAAGTTAAGAATAATAGATAAATAGCTAAAATAGATGGTATGATTTTTTTTTAAGTCCAAAGAAAATCATCAATTAAACTGAATTTTAAACTGGAAACTGTACAGAACAACTTTGGTTCCACATTCACCCACTTCAACTCACCTTTTTCAGTTTGTTTTATTACCTACATACAATTGTAATTCATTTCAGTTTTACATCTTCTGATGAGAAATGCATTGGGAACTCAAAGGCAGAGAGGTTATATTCTGTAATGAGAATTTTAGAAAATATATCATAATGATGCAGTATTTAAAAAGTACTTTGAAGTAAGGTTATTTGGGTGTACGTTTAAAACAACTTAAAAACAAACCTTGAAAACATGTCTAATTAGCAAGTATGACTTTAAGAATACCAGAAACAAAACACAAAATCTTCCAAGAAATATAACTGAAGTCAACATTGAATATATACTAGAACTGGAATGCATGCTGGATGATTTAATGAAGTTTATTGTAAACCTTGAAACAATCACTGAAATATTAAAACACAGCTGTTTATCTAAAATACAAAAACATTTTTAAAGGCCATAAAAATTGATCCATAGAAAGCAGAAAAAAAATAAGATAAAGAGGACAGATGGGACTAAAAGAAAGCAAATAGCAATACAATATGTTTTAAACCTAACTCTATTGTTAATTGGGGGTTCCCCTGGTAGCTCAGTTGGTAAAGATTCTCGTGGTATTGTTATGTTAAATATAAACATAAACAATCAAATTAAAATTAGAGATTATAAAAATTGCATTAAAATACACAAATACATACTGTGTACAAAACCATATTTTCATTTTAAAGTAATTGGAAGGCTGATAGTTAAAGATGTAAGAATATATACCATTAAAGAAATCATTAGAAGCAGATTGCGGGATTCCCCTAGTGGTCTTGAGGTTAAGACTTTGCCTTATAATGCAAGAGATATGGGTTCAATCCCTGGGCAAGGAGCTAAGATGCCACATGACTTGTGGCCCCAAAACCAAAACATGAAACAGAAGCAGTAGTATAAGAAATTCAATAAAGTCTTAAAAGTAACAATCCACATTAAAAAATCATTAAGAAAAAAAGCAGACTAGAATGGTTAATAATAAGTAGACTTCAAAATATGGAATATGGATAGCTAACGATTATGGATATTCCTTAATGATAGTGTGTCTTAATTGTTCATGAAAATAGAAAAATTCTAAATGAAACACATGATAACAACTTTGAAAATGTAAATAGGATATTGATAAAACTGAAAGAAAAAATATAGAAATCCATAATGATTATCATAGAGTCAGATTTCAAAACTCCCTCCCCAATAATTGATAGAACAGGTAGTCAGTAAGACAGTTACAAAAGAGTGGAATAACACCATTAATCTACCATAATATGACCCAATATACCATATAACCATTGAATACATATACACCTTTTTTTTTTTTTTTAATGGCATGGAACATTTACCAAGGTAGATCTTAATCTGGGCCATATACCAAGCCTCTTATTTTAAAATATTGAGTTTTCATCATATGTTTTCAAATAACAATGGAATTAAGCTAGAATTTGATAACAGAAAAAAAATCTGGAAAATGTCCAAAGAGTTGGAAATGAAATAACACATTTGTAAACTAAGGATCAAAGAACAAATCAGAAGAAAAAAAAATAGAGATTATTTGTGACTGAATGAAAATCCAACATACAAAATTTTGTGACATGTGCTAAAGAAGTGTTTAAAACTTTATATGCAATCCTATGATTACCTAGTGGGCAATTGAAACATAAATAAATAAGCACACTGCAAGTAACCTGAGTAATAATCACCCATTCCTGACCATTTTACTTCACTAATCTCTAACATGTCGATGTTCACACTTTCCATCTCTTGTTTGACTACCAAATTGCCTTGATTCATGGGCCTAACAGTCCAGGTTCCTGTGCAGTTTTGTTCTTTACAGCATCGGAGTTTATCTCCATCACTAGTCACATACACAGCTGGGTGCTGTTTTTGCTTTGACACTGTCTCTTCATTCTATCTTGAGTTAGTTCTTCATTGACCCCCAGTAGTATATTGGGCACCTGCCAACTTGGGGAGTTCATCTTTCAGTGTCCTATCCTTTTTGCCTTACAAGAAATGGAGTAGTCATCATAGTCAACAGAGTCTGAATAGCAGTACATGGATGCAATCTCAAAAATGACAGAATGGTCTCTGTTCATTTCCAAGACAAACCATTCAATATCATAGTAATCCAAGTCTCTGCTCCTACCAGTAATGCTGAAGAAACTGAAGATGAATGGTTCTATGAAGAACAACAAAGACTTCTAGAACTAACACCCCAAAATATATCCTTTTCATTATTCCAGTCTAGGGGACTGGAATGCAAAAGTAGGAAGTCAAGAGATACCTGTAGGAACAGGCAAATTTGCCTTTTGAGTACAGAATGAAGCAAGGCAAAGACTAACAGAGTTCTGCCAAGAGAATGCACTGGTCATAGCAAACACCCTCTTCCAACAACACAAGAGAAAACTCTACTCATGGACATCACCAGATGGTCAATACAGAAATCAGATTGATTATATACTTTCCAGCCAAAGATGGAAAAGCTCTATACAGTCAGCAAAAACAAGACCGGGAGCTGACTGTGGCTCAGATTATGAACTCCTTACTGCCAAATGCAGACTTAATTTGAAGAAAGTAGGATAAACCACTGGATCATTCAAGTATGACCTAAATCAAATCCCTTATGACTATACATTGGAAGTGACAAAGAGATTTAAGGGACTAGATCTGACAGACAGAGTTCCTGAAGAACTAAGGACAGAGGTTCATGATATTGTACAGGAATCAGTGATCAAGACAATCCCAAAGAAAAAGAAATGCAAAAAGGCAAAAAGGTTGTCTGAGGAGGCCTTATAAACAGCTATGAAAAAAAAAAAAAAAAACAGGAGGAACAGGCAAAGGAGAAAAGGAAAGATATACCCATTTGAATGCAGAATTCCAAAGAATACCAAGGAGAGATAAGAAAGCTTTCCTCAGTAATCAGTGCAAAGAAATAGAAGAAAACAATAGAATAGGAAAGACTAGAGATCTCATCAAGAAAATTAGAGATATCAAGGGAACATTTCATGCAAAGATGGGCACTATAAGAACAGAGATGGTATGAACCTAACAAAAACAGTAGATATTAAGAAGAGGTGGCAAGAATACACAGAAGAACTATACAGAAACAATCTTCACAACCCAGATAATAACGATGGTGTGATCACTCATCTACAGCCAGATATTCTGGAATGTGAAATCAAGTGGGCCTTAGGAAGTATCACTACAAACACAGCTTATGGAGGTGATGGAATTCCAGTTGAGCTATTTCAAATTCTAAAAGATGAATAAGCAAGAGAGTTCCAGAAAAACATCTACTTTTGTTTTATTGACTATGCCAAAGCCTTTGACTGTGTGGCTCACAACAAATTGTGGAAAATTTTGAAAGAGATGGGAATACCAGACCACCTGATCTGCCTCTTGAGAAATCTGTATGCAGGCCAGGAAGCAACAGTTAGAACTGGACATGGAACAACAGACTGGTTCCAAATATGAAAAGGAGTACGTCAAGGCTGTATATTGTCAAGGCTTCTTATTTAACTTATATGCAGAGTACATCATGAGAAATGCTGGATTGGAAGAAGCACAAGCTGTAATCAAGATTGTCAGGAGAAATGTCAATAACCTCAGATATGCAGATGACACCACCCTTGTGAAGTAAAGTGAAAAAGATCTAAAGAGCCGCTTGGTTAATGTGAAAGAGGAGAGTGAAAAAGTTGGCTTAAAACTCAACATGCAGAAAAACTAAGATCATGGCATCTAGTCTCATCACTTCATGGCAAATAGATAGGGAAACAGTGACAGACTTTATTTTCTTGGGCTCCAAAATCAGTGCAGATGGTGACTGCAGCCTTTAAATTAAAAGATGCTTGCTCCTTGGAAGAAAAGTAATGATCAACCTAGATAGCATATTAAAAATCACAGACATTACTTTGCCAACAAAGGTCTGTCTAGTCAAAGCTATGGGTTTTCCAGTAGTCAAGTATGGATTTGAAAGGTGGGCTATAAGGAAAGCTGAGCCCAAAGAACTGATGCTTTTGAACTGTGGTGTTGAACAAGACACTTGAGAGTCCCTTGGACTTCAGGCAAATCCAACCAGTCCATCCTAAAGGAAATTAGTCCTGAATATTCATTGGAAGGACTAATGCTGACAATGAAACTCCAATACTTTGTCCACCTTATGTGAAGAACTGACTTATTGGAAAAGACCCTGATGCTGGGAAAGTTTGAAGGTGGGAGAAGGGGATGACAGAAGATGAGATGGTTGGATGGCATCACCAACTCAATGGACATGAGTTTGAGTAAACTCTGGGAGTTGGTGATGGACAGGGAGGCCTGCCGTGTTTCAGTCCATAGCGTCCCAAAGAGTCGGACATGACCGGATGACTGAACTGACTGACTGACTGACTAATTTTCAAGATCCACTCTCTTAACTCCTTTCAAATATGCAATATGTTTGGGTTCAGTGCTGATGGAGTCCCTTTACTTTATCAGGTATACTTTATCCCTTTGTAGTATCTCAGATTTGAGGAAATGTCTGCTGGTGGAAGTTAAAAATTTTGAGCAAAGCTAACCTATTTGATAAAGGGTGATTTACTGAATGATATATGAGATTTTACCAATATCAGTTAGAAAGAATTATTCTCAGAGGTGGTGCTAGTGATAAAGAACCCTCCTGCCAATGCAGGAGACATAAGAGATGTAGGTTTGATACTTGGGTTGGTAAAATGCCTTGGAGAAGGAAATGGCAGACCCAATATCCTTGCTGGAGAATCCCATGGACAGAGGAGCCTGGCAGGCTACCATACATGAGGTACCAAGGAGTCAGGTATGACTTAGTGACTGAGCACACACATGCACACACACACACACAAATGAACACAGACACTCATACACTTAGCACTTACAACACACAGAGAAAGAGACCTAGGGAGAGAAATAAAAGAGCAAGATTAGAGGTCACTTCAGTCATGTCCTACTCTGTGTGATGCTATGGACTGTAATCAGCCAGGCTCCTCTGTCCATGGGATTCTCCAGGCAAGAATACTGAAGCAGTTTGCCATACCCTTCTCCAGTAGAAAACTGAAGGTAATAGTCACTATCCTGTGCTCAGTGCTGGATTAGGGATCTACCTTTGTGTCTTTCTCAATTCTCACAACAATCTTATTGAAGTAGAGGGTATTAACGAGTAGATGATATGATAGAAAGGTTTTATTTTGAGGAGTCGATCCAGGAATTTAGGTGATGAGCAGAAAAAAATAAATGATTGTCCATGGCACAGACGGATAGATCACAGTAAACCAAAAGAAACTCTAATCTTTTCCCACTGAATCTCAGTAAAAGTATAGTCTTAAATGGAAATGGAAACATATTTGTAATTAAATTATATAGGTATTGAATTCAGTTGAAATGTTTTATTTCTAAGTAAACCCAGAATTAATTATTAGTTTGTTATTCTGCAGAAGGAGGAGACATGTAGGAAGATGGGTATTGGTATTTTAACACAAACTTTTAAAAAAACAAACAAAAAATGTATAGAGAAGTAGGAAGGTACTAAATATATTATCAGATTCATGTTTCAGGGCTGGTGATAGTCAAAACTGTGATATGACTAAAATTAAATTTACTCTTCTAAACCTTGTCTCTGTAAACATTTTACAGATTTTTTTTTTAATGGGCCCTTTCCTCAGGTATTTTTAAAATTCCCTTTTGAAGTACTTTTCAGTAATTAAAATAATAATTCACACTCCATTATATTTTTATCAAATACTCTGTCAATTTAAGATTTATATTAAGTTAGATAGGGAGAGATTTTGCCTCCATTAATGAAATATGCAGTTACAACAAAAAAGTTGGCTAGGTTTGACTGTAATGACTCTAAAAATCTGCATTTTGATGTCAATTATGTCATTCTCATGATGTCTAGCCAAAATTAATTCATATATTTTCAGTTTAAAATCTCTGCTTAACTCATTGTTCTTCAGTTCTTACTGAATTTCTCTGCATTCCTCTTCTATCTTTCTCGAAATTCTTTTAGAGGTGTGAACCTAAGATGTTCCCTTTACCAATGCACCTCTTTACCAATTTTGAACCAATTCATTGTGCCATCTCTAGTTCTAACTGTTGCTTCTTGACCAGCATACGGGTTTCTCAGGAGACAGGTAAGATATTCTGGTATTCCCATCTCTTTAAGAATTTTCCACAGTTTGTTGTTATCCATAAAGTCAAAGACTTTAGTGTAGTCAATGAAGCAGAAGTGTGTGAGACTTGGTGTTATCTCTCTAGTAAGCAGTCAAGGGTTGTGTTTAGAGATGGCTATGCTCTCATGATGACTTTATGCAATCTATCTGTTGATGGATGGGGCTATGGTCCCATCTTGTTGGTTGCTTTTGGCCTGAGATGTCTCAGCACTGAAGGATGTAGGCTTTTGGGTAGGGCTAGGTCTCCATGCTAAAATTGTGACCTCAGGGAGAGCTCATACTCATGAATATTCCCTGGGGGTTCTGCCACCAGTATCTTTGCTCTTAATGAGCCACAGCCAACCCCTATATCTCCTGGAGACCCTACAATACATGCAGGTAGGTCTGGCCCAGGCTACTATGAAGTCACTGCTTTGGCCTGGGTCTGAACTTGTATGCACCTTCCAAGAGTAGAGTATCTGTTCCCCCCAGCTCTGTGGAACTCCTACACTTAAGCCCTAATGGCCTTCAAAGTCAAATGCTCCAGGCTGAGGAGACTGAAGTGATGCTCAGAAAATGCAATCCTATGGAAGAACCTCTGTGATATAATTATTTTCCAGTTTGTGAGTTGCTTACTTTAAAGGTATGGGATTTGATGATACTATGAAATTATTAGAACCATGTGACATGCATCTTGGACACAAAGCACGCATCCCAACCTTGTGTTATATTATTGCTACTTCATACTCCCTTATTTTGTAAAACAGTTGAGCTTGGACAATGTTCAAGGGCATTTGCTTGAAGCTCTAATGTTATTTACATTAGAAATGTCTTCATAGAATCAAATCATTTCTAATTCAATTTCATGTTCTACTTTTAAACTATTATTACAGTTAAAACATCAAATAGGAAAAGGAGTACGTCAAGGCTGTATATTGTCACCCTGCTTATTTAACTTATATTCAGAGTA
>SJYX01000101.1:6285-25553 GCA_006410675.1 Oreotragus oreotragus
AAAAAAAAAAAAAAAAAACCATGAAAACACTAACTTGAAAAGATGCATGCACCCTTGGAGAAGGGCATGACAACCAAGTCTAGTATTCTTGCCTGGAAAATCCCATGGACCAAGGAACCTGGTGGGCTACAGTCTGTAGGTTTGCAAAGAGTCGGACATGACTGAAGCAACTGAGCACCGAAACATGGATGGAATTGGAGGGTATTATGCTAAGTGAAATGTCAGACAGAGACAGACAAACGCTGTATGATATCACTTATATGTGGAATATAAAAAATAAAACAAACCAGTGAATATAATAAAAGAAACAGACACACAGATAAAGAGAACATACTATTGGTTACCAGTGGGGAGAGGGAAGGGGGAAGCAGCAAGATAGGGGTAAGGGACTAAGAGATACAACTATTATGTATAAAATAAGGTACAAGAATATATTGTACAACATGGGGAATTTAACCAATATTTTATAATAACTATAAATGAGGTATAAAATTGTGAATCGCTATGTTGTACACCTGTAACTTACACAATATTGTATATCAACTATATGCCAATTAAAATTTTAAAGTTAAAAAAAATCTCATCATAAAATGCAAAGTATTACAAAGAAAAGTACAGCAGGCTATACAGGAGACTACAAGAGAATAAACTGAAGCACTTTTTCTATTCTGGGGTCGAGAAAGGTTACCCTGAGGAAGTGATATTTAAGGTGGGGTCTATGGGCTTGACTGAGTAGTTAACTTGGGAAGAGGTAGAGAGAGTGTGGCCTCCTAGAGGGAGGGTGCCTGAAGTCTCTGGGGGAGCACATGGAGAATGAGGTGCAGTGCCACGTTAGGGACAGAATATCAGGCAACGGGGAAGCTTCAGAGATGAATCTGCTTGACAAAGATGGAATGCAGGCTAAATGACCCCAGAAGCTCCATCCTCCTTTGATTTTAGGTGAAAGAAAAAGTCACAAATTAGTTGGAGGTACCAGATGGGAATGGGCATCCCTGGTGGCTCAGTCAATAAAGAATCCGCCTGCAATGCAGGAGACGTGGGTTGGATCCCTGAGTCAGGAAGATCCCCTGGAGGAAGGCATGGCCACTCACCCCAGTAAACTTGCCTGAAGAATCCTCATGGACAGAAGAACCTGGCGGGCTACAGTCAGGAGTCGCAAGGAGTCGGACACAGCTGAGCGACTAAGCACAGCACAGCACAGCACCAGAGGGGCACAGGAGACAAAAAGAAGCGACTGGGTAGGTGGATAGGCCCAACTAGAACACTGCATTCTGCCCCAGTAACGTTTCTGGGAACCTCAGGTAATGCTCTCAGGGTAGCCCTCCAGAATGGTAACCTGTAAGGGTAAAGGGCAGTGTGCTTTCTATGCCTGAACTACAGATGAGAACCTTTCCTCTTGGATTGCCATGAGAATTTTATGAGCAGTAGCCAGCTACGGGGCCTAGTTATGTGTCGTGATTATGTATTTCCCTGAATTATCTTAAGCAAGAATAATTAAGTGTATGTGCTACCCTCTTGAGAAAAGCAGTGGGTTTGAAGACAGGGTAAATGAGGTAGGTGATGGCTTAATCGCTAAGTTGTGCAGTAGGTCGAAGGTAATTGCCAGAAATAGGGCTGTGGCTAAGGATGAGCTAAGTGGCAGAGCAATGTTTGTGGGTCCATTGTCGCTGTGCCTACTGATCTGCGAGGGGAGGGAAGGAGGACAAAGGAAAGCAGGGTTGGCCACTGAGCCTGAAAGAAGTGTGAGCGAGCCAGAGAGTGCTCCCTACCCGCGAGGGCGGGAGGCGGCTACCGCGGGTCCTCCACGCCGGCGAAGGGGCGAGAGGAGGCGGCGCGCGCCCCGCCCCCTCCTCCGGCGGGCGCGGGCGCGAGACGCTGCGCGGCGGCAGCGGCGGGCGCGAGCGGCAGCTGTCAGGCCACCGAGGTCCAAGCTGCACTTGCCGCCCCGTTGACGACGAGGAGGCGGCAGGAGCGGTGGCGGTGTCGCCGCGGGACCGGATTGCCGGCGCGGAGGGCTCACCGGCCTGGCCCCCGCGGCCCTCTCCCGCCTCGCTCCCATTGTGTTGGGTAAGATGCCGGTGAGGGGGCGGCGAGAGTGGCTGAGCGGCTGGAGGACCCGGGAGGGGGGGAGATGGGGCCCCCGGGGGCAGAGGGAGAAAGGGAGGTCTGGGCGATCCCCGGGGGCACTTGCACCTTGTGAAAGGGGCCTGGGCGCCGCCGGCGTCGGCGTTGCAGGGGCGGGGGTAGGGGATGGTGGAGGGGGGCGTTGCTGAGTAATCCAGAGCCGCTGCCAAAGCCGGGCAGAGGCGCAGGGCTCCGTGGGGAGCGGGTGTGGCTCAGTGCGCATGCGCCACGGCCGAGGGTTCTCAGAGCTGGGGATGAAGTGAGATGATCTGGGTCCGAGGTCGTTGGAACTATGGGTGACATCTTCACTTTCTGGGTCTCCGATGCTAACAGGACCCCTGTCACGGAGATGCCAGCATTCCCAGCCTCCTAAGGAAGCTTCTTGTCCCTGTACCTTGCTCACTTAATGTCACCCAAACCTCACCTCTTCTTCTCCAGGCTGTCTACTCAGGAAGAAGTGGCCTGGGAACAGTGCCAAATTGCTTTCTAGTTTGCCTTCGGGCGCATAGCCCCGGAGCCGTCGTTGTGAGGAGAGGTTAGAGGTGAAATTCCGCCTTGGACCCTTCTAGTTGCATGTAAGATATAAATATGGGCATACATGTAAAAATAGCGTTTCCGTGGCAATGACAGCTGTGGCATTTGGACTCAGAGTATGGATGTAGCTGATAACTTGTTTAGCTCTGCAAAATGAATCCAGTGCCTCAGAGGGTTTCCCTGCTGCAGAACCATCCCCCGTTCCCAACCCCAAGCATCAGGTTGTATTGGAAACAATCTATACCATTTCAAGTAGAGGGTCTCAAAGATCCAATCATTTCCTATTTGCATTGATTTTTATGTAGATTAAGGAAAGCCCCACTCAAGTCACCAGTGTAGTATTTCCAAATATTAGGCCAGGAATCCACAGCGAGTTGAATAGTCTCAACCGATGTGTCACCGCCGTGAGGTGGGCATTCCCCACAGCTCTAACTATGACTCCTCCCCCGGTGCAGGTTGCTACCATAGCCACTCTCACCCACTGCCTAGCCCTCCTCAGCTTCTCTTCCCCCACCCTCCGACCTGTGGTACACATTTCTCTCAAAACTTGCTTCCAAACAATCTGCATTATGGGTCTGAGCATCATCCTACTCATGGAAGCCAAACTGATGTTTCCAATTTACTTTTCTATTTTTCTCTCCATCATCACACTGAAATGTACTATTTTCAAAGGTTCAACCTCTTTCTTACCATTGTACTGCCTCCTCAAGCACCTCCATCCCCACCTACAAGCATCCGCAACTAAATACAATAATTGTAATAAGCCTGTGTGGGTACAGGTACAACAGGTTCAGAAGGTAACAAAAGTGGGGGAGAACAAAGAAAGCTAGGGAGTACCACTTATGTCAATTCCTAATTCACCTTACTGTTCAAGACCAAGACCCTATTTGGGGGGAAAAAAGTGAATAAACTATCCTTAGAGAATATTTGTTAATCTGTTCTGGGGAGTGAAGTAAGAAAGGGGAATGGTATTTCTGGGATGTCTGAGTCCCTTAAAGGCAGATCTTTCTCTGAATAGGGCCAAAATTAGAATAAACATTTTAGTCCAAATCCTAAACTAATAAGGGACCCTTAAGGGATGTATAAGGGATTTGATTTTGCTACTAAATGCACTCAGGGTTATCCAAGAATTTCCTTGCCTACTTAATGCTACATTCTTTTAAGATGTGATATAAATGTGGCATATCCTGAAGAAAAAAATCATTTGATTTACTTTTATACTGTGCTAGTTCTTTTTTTTTTTTTTTTACTTTACAATACTGTATTGGTTTTGCCATACATCAACATGAATCCACCACAGGTGTACATAAGTTCTTTTAAAGTATGTACTAAAGGGTATCACATTCAAATGATGACGAAGATGCTAGCACCTGCTGAAAACAAAGTGGGGATAATTATTCTGCTCTTGTTTTTGTTGAAAATTGAGAAATTTATATATTTGAAATGTGAGGGGAGAGGGAGGAAAGCTGGAGCATTTCCACTGACTTTCAACAAGTGGAATTCCTGTTAAGTCCCATCTAGAAAGTGATCCAGGTAAGTCCATGACTTCTGCTCCTTAGTCACCTTATAACTAATAATATTTGAATCTCTTACAGAACTGTGAATATATTGTATCTTTGCATCAATTCAGAGGCATTAATTCTGGGTATTTACCTAAATAATAAACACATACTTATCAATTATCCCTCTGCTGCCACATAAAGGGACTTCAAAGACATATACAAACAAAGGCCCTAGGATCCAGAAATTTAGAATTTGGTTGTGCAGGAAAAAAAGATTTTTTAAACAATATAAGGCAGTATAATATTATTTCAACTTCGACTAGGAGGTCTGAAGCTTATATGTCAAATTATAAACTCCTTGAGGGTAAGACCTTGCCTCAAACATGTTTGATTTCCAACAGGGTCTACACCCAATGGGTGCTCAAGTGATGGAAGCTTTGCAAAGTATATGGATTAGGTAAGGAGAAACTAGAGGCAGGAAGACAAGAGCTAAGAAGCTTTCACAATAGATTAGATACAAAGAGATGTGGACCAAAATGAAGATAGTAGTAAAAGACTGAAAAAGGATATCACAAGGGAAAATGAGCAGGATTTAGTGACTGAAAGCAAGGAGACAAGCCTAAACTGTATTCATTTTTACCTCCAGCAAATAAAGGGGAGTTGGAGACAACAGAGGGAAATGAAGGATCACCTTAGTAAGAACAGAGCACACAACAGGCACTCAAATGTTTTCTCAAGCATCAGTTGCAGTATTGGGCCAGAAGACCCGTAAGGCCCCTCCAGTGCTAAGATTCCGTTGTATACGCAGATAATCAAAACTTTTGGGAAACAGGACATTCTCAGATATGGAAGAAAGAGAAAAGGAAGAAGTGTTATCCTCCCACTGGCAGGCCCTCTCTGAGAAGAGTTAATATGGAGTCACAAGGCCCCCACCAATGAATGAAAGGAGGTGAAGAGCCACCAGCCCCGTACACTTGACACTGAACCACCTTGCTCTCCCCTGCTGTAGAGCCTGTGCACCCAGAAGTTATGTGTGCACACAACCAAATAGGGGATGCACAAGCAATTGCAGCACTATCTCAGATAGCCATTAGTACTTCATCATTATTCTTGGAGCTGAGTATTTGGTTTCCATAGTCACTCAGTCCTTGACCCGCCATTTGAGTTTATCTGCAGCAGCCGGAAATGTGCAGTGAGTGAGTTGTTTAATGATGTGAACACCTGTTTGCTAGGAACTTAAGGACGCTCACTTGGCATGGGCCCTTAATACTGTCAGTATTGTGCTTAAGGAGAAGGCAATGGCACCCCACTCCAGTACTCTTGCCTGGAAAATCCCATGGACGGAGGAGCCTGGTGGGCTGCAGTCCATGGGGTCACGAAGAGTCGGACACAACTGAGCGACTTCACTTTCACTTTCACTTTCATGCCTTGGAGAAGGAAATGGCAACCCACTCCAGTGTTCTTACCTGGAGAATCCGAGGGACGGGAGAGCCTGGTGGGCTGCCGTCTATGGGGTCACACAGAGTTAGACACGACTGAAGCGACTTAGCAGCAGCAGCATTGTGCCTAAGTACTTCCTTCAAGTGAGAGTTCCAGAGTTCTGCTCTGTAATGTTATCCTACAGACCAATATAAAAGTTAACATGAGATTGCTAAGCAGTGGAGATTTCTTAAAAGCTTCTTAATTCCTCAGTTAGAGCACTCAACAAACTAGGAACTGTTTTTTCTTTTTAGATCAGTACTCTTGATGTTGCTGAACTAAGATGTTTGCCATAATTATAATTTTTAATGAAGTTGTATTTGAATTTAATAAAGCCAGTTAAATGCTAAAACCTGTGTTTAAAACAGATGACCAAAATTTAGTAAATTAGCCAAGACTACATATGGTAAACAAGGAGTCCCCAAACATATTTTTTTCCTCTCTGATCTTGTGGAATCAGTTGCAGAAACACCCTCCAGGCAGATTGATGAGTACATTAATAACTTTCTTGGAGATCGGCACATTGGTAGGTACAAAGGGAAGGAGTTTCATGTCTGACTTAGAATTTCAAGATATCTTAAACTCCTCTGTGCTTTCCCTTTCCTTAATATCATCTACTTTCTTTGATTTACTTTTACTTTGACTGGAGAGTTCAGTAGAGGGACAATGTAAACAAACCATTTGTTGTTGTTCAGTCGCTCAGTCATGTCCAACTCCTTGTGACCCCATGGTCTGCAGTGCGCCTGGCTTCCCTGTCCTTTGCCATCTCCCAGGGCTGGCTCAAACTCATGCCCATTGAACCAGTGATGCCATCCAACTGTCTTGTCCCCTGTTGTCCCCTTTTCTCCTCCTGCCCTCAATCTTTCCCAGCATCAAGGTCTTTCCTAATGAGTCGGCTCTTCGATTCAGGTGGCCAAAGCATTGGAACTTCAGCATCAGTCCTTCCAATGAATGTTCAGGACTGATATCCTTTAGGATTGAATGGTTTGATCTCCTTGCAGTCCATATAAAGTACATTCAAGTTAGGACAGAATTAACGTTCATCCAATAAAATTATTTTGTCCATGGTAAACATTTTTAGCCATTTGAACTCTTAAGTATATTTGTGAAAAACATCCTCTTTAGGTAAATTGAGATTGATTTTTTTCCTGACTTGAGTGTATTTCTATATAGATAGCCTTAACTTTATTTTTAAATAAATTTTTAAAAATAATGTTTCCCAATCTGTTTTTTAGAATCATAAAAGAGAGAATATAACAACAACAAGAAAAAGACTAAAATTGTGACAAAGACCCAACTGGGTAGGTTTATATTTTATTCTCATTTGGGTAGGTATCTGTTTTATATGTTTTTATTGGATCTCTTAAAATGAATATTTAGAAAAATACATAGTAAACCTACAGAGCAACATAACTCTAAGGACTACTGAGGTTTTCAAGCTACATTTCAAATGTGTGTGCTCCTTTGCATGTGCTCATTTCTTAGTGTTGTTTTAAGATTTTTTGTATGCTAATTATTTTATTTGTCACTACAAATTCTATATGCAGTATATATATGTAATATTATCATCACCTAAGTGTAAATATGAGATATAACAAGTGCTCTTTTGATGAGTGATTAGTTTTCATCTGTTTGGGTCATTTTTATAAATAACACCCAGTAAACATCATCATTGTTGAGTTTCCACAATGGACCTAATTTTAAAGAACCTAACAGACTCTAGTACAAGGTAAACATTTGATCTTTTTAATATGTGTTCTAGATAGTCCATGCATAGACATGTGGAGGTAACAATAAAGATACTATATAATCATTAGCTCTTTAGAGTTTACAGTATGTTTTCATTGGTGTCATTATGGAATTAGAACCTAAATCCAGAATTTAATAAGCTATCCAAGATTCTTTTCCTTAATGATAGCTGTTTATAATAATACCAGTCAACAGTCATCAACTTGAGTGCTATTGTTCCATGAAGAAAAGATTATGGAAGATCCTTTACTTGTGAGGGTATCCATAACAATGCAAGTATTAATATAGTGAGTCAAATGCCTGAAGAAAGCTAGTCTTTTTCTCTTTCCCAAGTTCTGGGGTCCAGTGTAATCCTAAACAAAACCTCTACTAACAAAATTCAGACACCTCTAATCAATTTCATAGTCTTTGCCTCTTGTTTGGAATTGTCCAAACCAGAAGCTAAGATGTTACACATTTGAGTAGCATTCCTGTTCTAGGCTTTCTCCTCTAGAATAGAGTCAGAACTGAACCAGATTATAGCACCATCTGCTAGTCCATTTATCCATGGCATTCAGCCATTTTTCCTGACACAGGCAAGAGACTTCAGAAAAACAAGACCTATATTCCCCCTTATGCAAAAAAGAATTTTATTCCTTCTGCTATACTATATCATTTAATGAACATGAAATAAGAGAGAAGGTAAATAAGAAGCCCCCATAATTCAGAAGAAGTTGATTTACTATGAAGTTGATTTCAGTTTCAGGTTTAACTGTTTTCCCTCCTACTTTTTCTTTTATTTTCAGGATCTCTTGGTTATAAACTCTTCTTCATCTGGTGCTGCAACAATGAGTGGGAAATCCCTACTCTTAAAGGTCATTCTCTTGGGGGATGGTGGAGTTGGGAAAAGCTCACTCATGAACCGTTATGTAACCAATAAATTTGACTCCCAGGCTTTTCACACCATAGGGGTAGAGTTCTTAAATCGAGATTTGGAGGTAGATGGACGTTTTGTAACTCTCCAGATCTGGGACACTGCAGGGCAGGAACGTTTCAAGAGCCTTAGGACACCCTTCTACAGGGGAGCAGACTGCTGCCTCTTGACCTTCAGCGTGGATGACCGGCAGAGCTTTGAGAACCTGGGTAATTGGCAGAAAGAATTCATCTACTACGCAGATGTGAAAGACCCTGAGCACTTCCCCTTTGTAGTTCTGGGGAACAAAGTAGACAAAGAGGATAGGCAAGTGACTACTGAGGAGGCACAGTCCTGGTGCATGGAGAATGGAGATTACCCTTATCTAGAAACAAGTGCCAAAGATGATACTAATGTGACAGTGGCCTTCGAAGAAGCTGTCAGGCAGGTGTTGGCTGTGGAGGAACAACTGGAGCATTGCATGTTAGGTCACACTATTGACCTGAACAGTGGTTCCAAAGCAGGATCTTCATGCTGTTAAAAGTAGGAAGCCATTTAAAAATGTGCCCCAAATCGATCAGTCAGTAGTGTGAGAATCACTGTGCCCCTCTATTAGTGCACACACATACAAACGGATAAGAGATAAGTTTCTGATGTGAACTTGCCTTTCAAGTTGAAGTTGTAGAGTGATTTAAAGAAAAAAAAAAAGCTTTATCAAGCCAACTGTATTTTGTGTAATTTCTGCTATTTCCTTCTTGTGTGTATCAGGACATTTCAGAAAACTTTAGTCCTGAGAGATTTAAATATTTTTCAAATCACAGTTTAATCTTAGAACCAGCCGCATGAAGGAGTTAAAGAGCTACAGCTATCCCTTAAAGCGTTCCATTAATCAACTAACAAATGTCACCATTGACTCTTGCCAAGCAGTTTCTGACATGTCTGCCAAAGGGGAAAAAAATAAGACTCTGAGATGTACTACAATAAAGACAATAATGCAAACTAGGATGTCCTAAGCTTGAATGAATTATAAAGAGGTGGTAAAGATTAGGAGTGCGAAATATAATGATGTACACTGCCTTGTTTAAACACTTGTGTATGGTTTGCTCCCATCTGAGCTTTAAAAAAATGCCATCTCGGTAAGAGACACACTAATGACTCTGGAAATTTATTATACTCGTTGTATTTGAAGTAACAGGGTCCTAGTGAATGGATTATGCTTCATTATGCCAACCACCCTTGCAAATAGATGGTTGGTCTGATTTTATTTCGTAAGTCTACTTTTGCTGCACAGGGGTGTTGCTTCTCTGACAACCTCTTATCTAGCAATGCTGCTTAGTATATGGCTTTGAATCCAGTGCACACTGCTCATAATTGTGATGGTCCTTTGGTCACCATACTGTGCTCTCAGAGAAGCCTTCAGAACAGATTGGAGGATACTGGGCTTTTCTCATAAGGTACCTTAACTCGAATATTTATTGTAGAAGAAGGAACTGATTTATTGTATGTTGCACTGTATGTTCAGCTGGCCAAACTAGGATGTTGAAAGTAACAAGAGAACATGCTTTAACCTAGCATTAGAATGAACTCATAATTAGAGCTGTCCAGCAGTGGAATGGTCTGCCTTAATAGTAAACCCTCTTCCAGTGAAAATATTCAAGATGCTAGATGACCACCTGTTAAAATACCATTAAAAGAATTTCTATACTGACTAGATGTTTGGTTTAAGGTCCCTTTTAGCTCTAAGTCCTAGGAATCTATGAGCTACAAACTACATTTAAGTGCCATGTTACAGTTAGATATATCTTAAGACAACAGCTACGACTATGGAAAGGGACTTTAAAATGTCTCGGACTATTCTGGGATCAGCCTTTAACAGCAACCACATAGTTCTTTCTTTTGCTTTTGCACTATGGCAGGAAAAATTCTTGAACTCCAAGTAATCATTACATGCCCAATATAAACATCCTGAAGATACCATATTAAAAGACAAAAACGGTTTGTCAGAGTTTGATTTCCATGACTGCCAGCTATATACTTTATTATGAATATGCAGTCTAGTTTTTGTCAGTTGATTTATTTGTCCTGCATAGCTTTTAATCTGTACTTTTACAACATCGATGATAAAATAGTGACCCAAGGTAGTGAGGGACAGTTAAAAATGACCACAAAAAAGATCTAGGTCGGGAAGGGGGCAGGAGCTTTCACAGGAATATAGCCTAGAACTCTCCAATGTAGCCACATATGGAATCAGCCTTACAAGTGGGACCTTATGTGCTTTAAGAGCTCTGGGACTTTTTGGCAACATTGATAAGTGGAAGATGATATTTTAATCGATTCATACTCAATATTTCCAGTTTAAATATGGTCCTGACCCCATTGTCTAACTAACTTTGATGCCAGAAGTCGAAGCCAGAACTGGGACCCCACAGCTCTTAAGTATTGGTCCCTATCCTGCCTATGCCTATAGCCAGCCACACTGGTTTCCAAGTACTATGATCATTTTGCTACAATCATGTTAGAGTGAAAATCTGTACATCAGAACTGTTAATTGCTAATTGTTTTTAAGTGCATGAGACCTGGGGCCTTCTCTTTCTACTTGCACTCAGCTTATAATAGTTTCTATTTGTAGATCTCAGGCCTTCATAAAGACCTCCATCCACTCACAAAAGTACTTGTCACTATGAGAATGGCACGTGATCATTTAAGCAAAAAAAATAAAAGTTACTTGGATATCCCATTCATAGGCCTCCTGTCCATCCAAGACAAGTGTTAATTTTATTGGCAGGTCAGTTGAAGCCCCTATTCTCTTAGCCATACCAGTTTTTTTCTACCAAATCACTACATAATATATTAACAAAAACACTTACTATTAAGTGACAAAAAGTGGCGACATTCTAGTGAGTAACACTCAGTGAGGTGCTGACATAAAGTTTGGTTAAGATTTAAAAAAAACACCAAAGGCTGAAATCTGTGAGTACCAGGAACTGTGCATATAGAAAATTGTGTACTCTAGAATGTGCAGTGCAATATTTTCAGTAGGTGTTTTTTTCATGAACACTGGACTTTTTGGAACAAGATGTTTCTAATTAAAACTATACTGTTTTCAATGGTCCGTTAAAACATCATATAGAATATCTATTAATTTATTTTCATGTATTGGGCTAACATTCAGGGGGCCTCAGTTTTCATATATCTTCAGTGGATTGATGAATTTCAGGTTAATTTGTGCCTGCCTCAGCCATCTCTATTGTACCCTGAGGTATACCACAATCCTCTTGTTGCCGGTGCTGCTAAAAACTCAAAATTGTGTATCAGATATTTTGTTTCAACTGTAAAAAAAATCATCTGTGTTAAAGTGAATTAAAAGTGCATTTTGAATAACCAGTATACAATGTGTGTGCTGCTTTTTTCCCTTTCCCTTTTCAAGCAACTGGTGAGTGTGACAGAGCATATTCATCTATCAAGTCACTCTTTCAGACTGTCCTACGTGTGGCCCCTGGGTCATTTTTTCACATGGTACTTCAAGCAGCCATTACCTATTGATCAGACAGACACTGTTCTACTGATTGGGAAGCAAACTCAAAAGATTAAGATGGGAAATTTCCTTTTATTTTATGCCAGTTTTTAATACATAAAGAGTATTGGGACTAGAAATTGGATCTTGACTCTCCACTTTATTTCTTCATCATTTAAAACAAAAGTAAGCCATCACAAAATAGAAATAGAGCTTACATGTTCCCTTTATTTTCTTGACTGACCTACTGTCCAGATCTTAGGAAAATATGAAAATATAGGCAAAACAAATCTGAAAGCAAAGGATAATTTTGTTAAATATTCTATTGCCTCTCACACATTGGACTTTAAAGAGACTTGGGTTAGCATTGATCAAGTGATTTGAATATCCAGTACATCAGCACAAGTCTCTCCACAGCACATCAATTCTACATCATTCCATCTGTCACAGATTTAGTCCCCTTCCCTCCTGCCCTCTATTTTGCCTATGGAACTTTCAGCAGTCAAAATCACAAAGGGGAAAACAAACAGATTTTTTTTTGCCACATGTACTGTTTCCCTCACTAAGGAAAAGTGTGTAATAAATTATCAGACCAACATCAACTACAAGCATCTGAAATCCTTTTGGTTGGGCTAGAATGATGTCACTTTTAAGACAGAAGGTCATAGATCTCAGTTCAGTTCAGTTGCTCAGTCGTGTCCAGCTCTTTGCAACCCCATGGACTGCAGCACACAAGGCTTCCCTGTCCATTACCAACTCCCAGAGCCTACTCATGTCCATCGCGTTGGTGATGCCATACAACCATCTTATCTTCTGTCGTCCCCTTCTCCTCCCGCCTTCAATCTTTCCCAGCATCAGGGTCTTTTCCAATGAGTCAGTTCTTCACATCAGGTGGCCAAAGTATTGGAGTTTCAGCTTCAGCATCGGTCCCTCCGATGAATATTCAGAACTAATTTCCTTTAGGATTATCTGGTTGGATCTTCTTGCAGTCCAAGGGACTCTCAAGAGTCTTCTCCAACACCACCATTCAGAAAGCATTAAATCTTGTCATATATCTCCAAGCTCTTATAAAGGATTTGCTCATCCAAAACTGATACTTTAAATACTAACTTNATTAGTTAGTGGTGACTACCATAGATGAGGTAATGTGTTTGCCATGCTTGGCCTAGAGTATTTACATGGCAGCTATACATTCCAGATTTCCAGATACACCAATTTTGAGCATTTTCTTCTGTTGTCCCCATATTTGCAATACTTATGGGACCATCTGATGTTTTATTCAGAAAATATAGTAACATAGATTGTATAAGGAAACTGGGAAATAAGGATTTGTCAATATTTACCTATCATTATCCAAAAGCAAGTCACTGAATCTGGTGACACAGTAAATTTTTATCACTTGACATGTGAATAATCTTGCAGAATTGGGATGCTTTGCCAGTTTTTCCATAGCCTGAAGGAAGGATCTGTGAAGATAATCCAATTATTGAAAACATTAGTATGAACTCAGTATTATTATTTTTAAAATGTATGTATTTTCAAGCTCTGCTCACTAAAAACATTTCAAAACAATGTAAATGCTAAAGAGCACCACTAGTGCCCAGATTGAGATTCTGAATATCATTTACCAATGAAAGGAATCAAGATTTCTCAGAGAAATGGCTGATTCTAGGTCTGCAGTAAGATATGTCCCATGAACTTGGAATATCTTGCCACACCAGATAGCAAAGAAGTTATGGAGGCTGTGAGATAATAGAAAATATGTTTTGGCCTCTGTTCCCAGTTCCTGGCACAGAACGCCTAAAACCATTGTAAATTCTTGAGTGATAAGAATGCTATCTTTTGTTCTAATATTTGGTCTTTGACCCTGGTTCCTGAATAGGCTCCTAAATTCCTTAGAATTTCTTGAGTGATTGGAGTATCTTTTGTTCTAATGAGGCAACTCTGAGTGGGTTCTTGTATAGCTCCTGGATGGGGGCTGATCTCCAGAAAGACCAAGCTGCAACTAGAAGCTTGGAATATCAGCCCCATCCTCCACTTCTCTAGAGATGGGAAAGGGACTAGAAATGGAGTTAATAACTGATCATGCTTATGTAAAGAAGCCTCCATAAAAATACCCCAAATTATGGGGTTTGGAGGTCTTCCAGGTTGGTGAACACATCCACATATGGGAGAGTAATGCACTCCAACTCTACAGGGACAGAAGCTCCTCCATTCAGGAGCCTCCCAGACCTTGCCTTATGTATCTATTCTTCTGACTGTTCACTGTATCTTTTTATCGTATCCTCAAATTTAAACTGGTAAACTTAAGTGTTCCTCTGAGTTCTATGAGCTGCTCTAACAAATAATAAAATTCAATGAGGAGGAGGTCATGGGAACCTCTGTTTTATAGCTGGTTGGTCAGAAGCAGACAACAGTCTGGATTTATGATTGGCTTTTTCCCTATACAGGTACACTACTAAGGCTGTGCCAAAACGACTTAGGAGCCAAACCAAAGAGAGTCTCACTGGCCAACACGAAGCAATTTGAGCATCAGTAAACATAATAATTGGCTTCTGCATGGTATAGTGGTAAATAATCCACCTGCCAATTCAGAAGATGCAAGAGATGCAGGGTTGATCCCTGGGTTGGGTAGATCCCCTAGAGTAGGAAATGGCAACCCATTCCAGTATTCTTGCCTTGGAAACCCCATGGACAGAGGAGCCTGGCAGGCTACAGTCCATGGGGTTGCAAAGAGTCAGTCAGACATGACTGACCATGCATAGCACAGCAGTAAACAATAACTACAGTGGATTGTAATGTATCAAATGTGTTTACATAAATGAATTCAGGATGATGCTTAAAAATGTAACTGGTCAAAAAATGTCAACAAAAAACTGGTCAACTTGGAGAAAGTCATGAAACCAGCTCATTATTTTAAAACTGGTAAACAAAATAAAGAATCTAATGTTTAACCTGCCTTTCTAATATACATTCTTTCTCTGTGAAACCAAATAGTTCATGAGAAACTGTTTCAGTAGAAGATTTCCACCTAATAAATTAAGAAAGAATGATAGACTTGTACAATGACTAATGAATTAATTGATCTAGGCAGTGATCATCAATGTCTGCTAGTATTAAGAGTCATATCCAAATATCTAACTCAATGGAAAGACAAAGCAGTGTTTATTAAGTGTTTTGCTAAAAAATAAAATTTGATCAAGCCTTTAGA
The DNA here is from genome assembly GCA_006410675.1 of Oreotragus oreotragus. NCBI lineage: Eukaryota > Metazoa > Chordata > Mammalia > Artiodactyla > Bovidae > Oreotragus > Oreotragus oreotragus. Next base: position 21,291 of record SJYX01000101.1, read on the forward strand.
TATAATTATGAATTTTTAGGAAAAAGGACAAACGTGTTAAATAACATCACAAGAATGTAAGCAAGAACATGTCAAACAAGTTTAGAGTCAGGGTGTTGGAAAGGGGAACTCTACAGAAAACAGGGTGGTTTCTTCAACAAATAAACTGCAAGAGAGAATCTGAAAATTGTATTTAGGAGTAATTTTAAAAAGAAGTACAAAACTTATACTTCTAAAAACAACAAATGTTGAAAGAAATTAAAAAGATCTAAATAAATAGAAAGACTCCCATGTTTGTGGATCAGAAGACATAATATTATTAAGATGGCTGTACTCTCCAAATTGACTACAAATTCAGTGTAATCCCTACCAGAATTCCTGCTGGTGTTCTGTAGATTTACAAGCTATTCCTAAAATCCATATGAAAAATTTGTAGGTTTACAGTTTATTCACTGGCTATCATGAGTTTGGTTATTATCTATCAGCCTCCTTTCAGGTTCTGGAACCTGAAAAACTAAGGGTACTACCCACATCTTGCCTGTTCACTGCAGCCTTTCTACCTTTTGAAGTTCCCCTTGTATAGAAAACTCACTTCCCCCTGCTATCTTCAGAATTCAATATATAGACTCTTGGTTTTGGCAGGGCTATTAGACTGATTGAATCCATTGATTTCCAAACTTAGCTGCACATCAACATCACTTAGAGGAATTATCAAAAGTATTGATTTCAAGTCCCTGATTTTGAAAGCTCTGCAGTGGGGCCCTCAAATGTATGTTTTTAACAAGTTCCCTGTGTGATTATGATAAGCTGGCCCACACAAGTATTTAGAAACCATAAACATTTTCCAGCCTCTCACCTATATGACTTTACAACCAACTCAATCCATTATTTACACAGATTACTTTGCTAGAAAGTTCTTTCTTATGAAGTGATGGAATCTGCAAACTGTGTGTTTGTGTATGTGTGTATGTGTGTGTGCATGCTAAGTCACTTCAGTCATGTCTGACTCTTTGCAGCCCTATGGACTGTTGGCCACCAGTCGCCTCTGTCCGTGGAATTCTCCAGGCAAGAATACCAGAGTGGGTAGCCATACCCTCCTCTAGGGGATATTCCTGACCCAGTGATTGAACTAATATCTTTTACAGCTCCTGCATTGGCAGAAGGGTTTTTTTGTTTGTTTGTTTGTTTTTTACCACTAACGCCACCTGGGAAGCCCCGGAAAGCTCTAATTCTCCTTATTTTGGTACTAGTTCTGACCTCAGAGATGTCAGTAGGTTTCTTAGAAGTGTCTCCTAACTGAAGGGAAAATCAGAAATATAAGTTCCCCTTTTGATGATGGTGAGTAGCTTCTAAAAATTAGTTGCTTGTCAGCAAAAGAAAAAAATTCAAGGTGGATACAATGTTCAGCATCTCTGTGCAAAAGCGTGTTGTTCTCTAAAATACCCAAACTTTCTTTTTTAACAGATATATCATGTTCTTGGATTAAAGGATTAATATTGTGAAAATGACTGTACTACCCAAAGCAATCTATAGATTCAATGCAATCCCTATCAAACTACCAATGGAATTTTTCACAGAACTAGAACAAGTAACTTCCAAATTTATATGGAAGTTACAAAATTCCCCATATAGCCAAAGTACTCTTGAGAAAANAGAAGAGACGGCATCGGCAAGAGAGAGGGAGAGAGAGAGAAAGAGGGAGAGAGAGCGCGTGAATGTTGTAGTTAAGAAAGTAGAGGAGAGGAAGAGGTTGATATTCCTTGGTTTACGCAGAAAGCCAATAAAGCCCCTGACTTGCTCTGTTCACGAAGGCCTCAGGCACCCTCTCGATGAGGCGAAGGTGCAGAACACCTTCTTGAGAGGGTCTTAGAAGCCCGGGCAGGAAAGTGAACTCAGAGAGCCTCTGCATTCCAGGGGATCAACCTGAAAAGGAAAGAGAAAGAGAGAGAGAGAAGGAAAGAATGACACAGGGAGACCAAGCTGCAGTGAGCAAGGCCCACAACTTTATTTTCAAAAGGAGCTGTTATACCTTAAGTTGTACATAGAGAATAATGGAAGATGCAGAGTCATGCAAGGTCAGAGTCCTGACCCTTTTCGAGACCAGGCTTTCTTTCTGCATATCTTTCAATTTACAAAGGTCTTAGGTGATTTACATCATTTTCTTGCCAGGAAGTCTGATAACACTTTATGACTCTTTCTTCTGATAAAGGTTAATCAACCAAAAAACTTATTTTCTCTACAGGTGATTTTTCTAAAGTCTAGCGCCATTCTCCGAAAGCACTAGATAAAGTTGCATTTCTATAGGGCAAAGGTGCAGTGGGCTATAACAAAGAAAGAATTTATTAACTCAAGGTTTAATGCTGTTAATACCAAGGGTACTACTTATATTTCCATATATCAACTATATTAATTAATGCACTCCCAGGCATACAATGAAAGATATGAAAACTTAGCAGCAAGCATTGGTTCAACAATGAAACCCTCCACCAGTACTACTCTAATAATTTTTTAACTCCTCAAAAGGCTCTATATTTTTAGAATGTTTTAAGCTTTCCGTGTCTCTCATGGTTGGGAGGCTGTGAATAATCACAGGCATGGTTATAAAAGTCCAGATAAACCTGTTAGGCAAGTTAGAAAGCCACCAGAGGGGTTTGAATTGAAACACTCCTATCATGCCCAGGAGACTTATTAATTAGAGCCCTAAGTTTATTTCCTTTAGAGAAAGGTGGTTGGGGATAATCCCCCATTAATGTCACAGGAGTTGGTGAAAGGCATAAAATAGTAAGACAGGCAGATTCTGGTTTTGGGGTAGAAGTTAGAAAGCCACCAGAGGGGTTTGAATTGAAACACTCCTATCATGCCCAGGAGACTTATTAATTAGAGCCCTAAGTTTATTTCCTTTAGAGAAAGGTGGTTGGGGATAATCCCCCATTAATGTCACAGGAGTTGGTGAAAGGCATAAAATAGTGAGACAGGCAGATTCTGGTTTTGGGGTAGACACTGAGCAGATCCAGGAGGTTCCTCAAGTCCTGATCCACCTTGCCCATCAGGACTCTTCCACATGACCTTGTCATGGGTGGGATCTCCCGTGTTGGTCCCAGCACTTTCCCAGATCCCCAGATTGAGAAATCCGTTTTCAGGGAATACACTCTGAGCAAACAAGTAAAAAAGGGTCTGGGCTGAAATTTGGTCATTCTTACCACCACCAGTACTACTCTAATAATTTTTTAACTCCTCAAAAGGCTCTATATTTTTAGAATGTTTTAAGCTTCCCGTGTCTCTCATGGTTGGGAGGCTGAGAATAATCACAGGCATGGTTATAAAAGTCCAGATAAACTTGTCAGGCAAGTTAGAAAGCCACCAGAGGGGTTTGAATTGAAACACTCCTATCATGCCCAGGAGACTTATTAACTAGAGCCCTAAGTTTATTTCCTTTAGAGAAAGGTGGTTGGGGATAATCCCCCATTAATGTCACAGGAGTTGGTGAAAGGCATAAAATAGTAAGACAGGCAGATTCTGGTTTTGGGGTAGATGCTGAGCAGATCCAGGAGGTTCTCAAGTCCTGATCCACCTTGCCCATCAGGTCTCTTCCACATGACCTTGTCATGAGTGGGATCTCCCGTGTTGGTCCCAGCACTTTCCCAGATCCCCAGGTTGAGAAATCTGTTTTCAGGGAATACACTCTGAGCAAACAAGTAAAAAAGGGTCTGGGCTGAAATTTGGTCATTCTTACCCAGGGAAAAAGCCAAGAAGCAAGCCCCTGAAAGATTCCAAGCACAGAGAAACATTTCCACAGCAAGGAGATAAGAGCATGGGACATTCGGAGCCCATTAGGTGTGGCCACCCCTGGACTGGAGGAAGTAACTTGATGGGTACTCAAGCACCAATTAAAGTGCTGAACTCCCTGGCAAAAGTACCCTGGGCTCAGGCCCTTGTCATCCTTCCCCAGAGTTCCCAGCACAGAAGACATGCCAACCCACTGGCTTCTTGTGTTTCTTTGCTGCACTCCACTGGCCATGTGTTTAGAAGCACCTGGAAAGCCTTTGCCCACTTCCCCGAAATCCAGCAACTCCAAAAACTTCCAAAAACCTCAAATGCTCCACTCCAAGGAATCTCACTTCATTCTCTAGTAACATACACATTTGCTTGCACAAATGGTAAGGAGGCATTGCCCTAAGATGAGGGGTTCTGGTGAAGCCTGAGAGAGCTGGGCAGAGGCAAGATAGAGAGGGCAGGGACTGAGAGGAGAGGGTGTGATGAGGGATTGACGTGATAAGGGCTGTC
>SJYX01000101.1:31652-53941 GCA_006410675.1 Oreotragus oreotragus
CCACAAGGTTCTTCTTCCCATGGAATTCTCCAACCATGAATACTGGAATAGGGTACCATTTCCTACTCCAAGGAATCTTCCAAACCCAGGGATCTGCATCTCCTGCATTGGTGGGTGGGTTCTTTACCACTGAAAAGTTCTATGTATATATTCATACATACATATATATATATATATACACATATACATATATTCCTTTGTAGACAAGCTGTGAATTACATAAGGTAAAGGCTGAGTGCCGAAGAATTGATGCTTTTGAACTGTGGTGTTGGAGAAGACTCTTGAGAGTCCCTTGGACTGCAAGGAGATCCAACCAGTCCGTTCTGAAGGAGATCAACCCTGGAATTTCTTTGGTAGGAATGATGCTAAAGCTGAAACTCCAGTACTTTGGCCACCTCATGCGAAGAGTTGACTCATTGGAAAAGATTCTGATGCTGGGAGGGATTGCGGGCAGGAGGAGAAGGGGACGACCGAGGATGAAATGGCTGGATGGCATCATGGACTCAATGGACGTGGGTCTGAGTGAACTCCGGGAGTTGGTGATGGACAGGGAGGCCTGGCGTGCTGCAACTCATGGGGTCACAAAGAGTCGGACACGACTGAGTAACTGAACTGAACTGAATGAATATATTCCCATTTACAGAGAATTAAAATTAGAGATAGAAGATGAAAGACTTTAACTAAAGTAGTAAATATGTATCAGAGCTTAGATACAAATCTAGGTCTTCTAAATCTAAATCCAAATTTAACTCATTATACTGCTCTGTTTCAAGGTAAGTAAAGATGTTTATCACAGCTAGTAACACAAAGGGACAATGACTCCTTCCCCTCCTCCCCCTACAATGTACCAGGTAGCAGAAAAAAATAAGTATTTTCATACAGAGCACTCAGTTATAAAAAGAACTTGTTGCTGTTAAGAGCAGCAAAAGTATAAATTATTCACCTACAGTACATTTAGCATTAGTTCAATGAATAAGAAACAGCTTTTATCTAGTATAGACTAATGACTCTGGGATGTTTCCTGAGAAAATATGCTACCATCTGAAAACAGGCAGCATTATTCTGAATTAACAGTACAATCGTCCTGTCTAAAGAGGACTTGTTCTAAAGAATTCTGTGACATTTAAGGAGAAAGCAGACATTAGGATTAATTGGATGAATGGGACACAGCTTGATCATTGTCATGGAAAATACAGTGTCTGATTCTTTTCTGAGTGAAATGCCTAAGACTAGAAATAAAAAACCACAGAAAATGTTCTCAGTGAACCCAAAGGATTTAGTATGCATGCTGCTGCTAAGTCGCTTCGGTCATGTTCAACTCTGTTTGAGCCCTAGTGGGCTGTTTGATGTCAGCCCACTAGGCTCCTCTGTCTCTGGGATTCTCCAGACAAGAATGCTGGAGTAGGGTGCCATTGCTTTCTCCAATGCATGAAAGTGAAAAGCAAAAGTGTCAAGTAAAAAAAAAAAAAAAAGCCCAATCTAAAAGTTGAGAATTGTGTTTTATTTGGCAGACAAAACTAAGACTTAAGTCCTGGACACAGCATCTCAGAAAGCTCTGACAGACTGCTCCGAAGAGGTAAAGGAGGAGCCAGGATATATGAGTTTTTGCAACAAGGACCAGGTAGTCAGAACATCAAAAGATTACTGCTAATTAAAGAAAACCAGATATCTCAAGTTAAGGAATTTAGTGCTTTTCTATGTATGGGAAGATGCAAGAGTCCACACTCACGGAAATCATTCTTCTGATATGTACCTCAGCTATTTGGAAACAGTATATTGTGCGTTCTCATCCTGAGTCCCCTCAGCATGCACCATCAGGGATGGATGCAGTGGTTGACTGCTAGATGGCAGGGCATTCTACTACTACCCATATATTCCCTGTAATGTGATGGCTTGCTGACTACAACGTTCTTTGTTTACTGATATGGTGGGCATTTTTTGTTTAAATAATAGCTGTAAACAGGAAACAATGTCTATTTTTATTATGATCATTGATCACATGCTGACTTGCATATTCAAATAGTCTATCACAACAGAAATATATGTAAAACCCAATTAAATCATAATCAAGAAAGAAAATATATTGAAATCAAGAAAGGAAAATATTGAAAGATATTGAAGCTATATGAAGAGTATATGTGAGTTCATTTTATTCTTCTCTCAATTTTTTTATGTTTTACATTTTCCATAATAGTTTTTTAATGTAAGAAGAAATGTTCTCTGATCCCCTAAGTCTAATTTGCTATAATTTTCCAATTGAAAGCTTAAAAAATATTATTAATATATTTTTAAAAGTGAAAATGTTGAGGAAAGGTAAAAATAAAAATCCTTCAGTTACCACAAAGACGATTGAGAAAATTTTCTTCAGACATATAAATGAATATCATTAAAAAAAAATGTTGACTTACATTCTCATACATTTCTTTTTGGAAGAACTGCTACCTTAGATAAAATATATAGCACAAAATCCTCTACTGAGGGTGTTATAATGATGTGGCTGTTAGCTCATGCTGAGGGAAATAGCAATGGCTGTTTCCCTCACAAAAATAGCTGATAAAAAATGAGAGTTCTAGAAACTTATCATTATGAGCAATATTTTTTATTAATTCTTTGTCCTCAGAGTTGAAATTTTATTTTCTTAAATACTCCTGTGATTACTAGATGAAAAACCAAACAAGCTCTTAGATTGAAAACAAAGAAACTGACCCAGTATTCATTTCCAGAGTTGCTAGCTTCTGTTCAAAAGTATCCTCTACTGAGGGTGTTATAATGCTGTGGCTGTTAGCTCATGCTGAGGGAAATATCAATGGCTGTTTCCCTCACAAAAATAGCTGATAAAAAATGAGAGTTCTAGAAACTTATCATTATGAGCAATATTTTTTATTAATTCTTTGTCCTCAGAGTTGAAATTTTATTTTCTTAAATACTCCTGTGATTACTAGATGAAAAACCAAACAAGCTCTTAGATTGAAAACAAAGAAACTGACCCAGTATTCATTTCCAGAGTTGCTAGCTTCTGTTCAAAAGTTGCACCATAGACAACCTAGTTGTGTGGTAAGAAGTGAATCTTCTTAAATTCACTTTTTCTCATCAGCAAATGAAAATAAATAATGCCTGACTCTGCACATTTCAAAGCTAGTTGAAATAATAAATTCCAGGAAAATTGGATTTTAGCGAAGATTAAATAAGATTTCTTATGTTGCAGAGAAGTGAATTTTGACTCCATGTTGGAAACTGTTTCTTTTACTTTCTTTTGTTGCTTTTGTTATTATAATCACTCATAATAGCCTGCCTCAGAGGACATTGCCCCTCTGCCTGACTGTAAACTAAAGTGCCTTTGTTCGGCTCACAGAGAGATAATCTGACCCTGCCTACCTGTGAATGACTGTAAGAAAGAAGAGACTAATTCACACCACTTCCAAAAGCTGGCCCTTCCCTGAGAAGTTTTGCAAGGCTGAAGACCTTTTCATTTACTTGCCCAAGGCCTGTTCCTCCCTTTCTGCCTTTTGACTTTATTTCCTCATTGACATCTCTCTGACTCTAAAAGAACTTGGCTTCCAGACCCCAACAAGACAGTACTCGAAGACATCAGTCTGCCCTCTTCGCATCCATATAAAGTCATATTCCTTGCCTCAACATCTTGTCTCTCAGATTCATTGCCGTCTTCAGCGAGCAAATTGAGCTTATGAGAATAATAACAATTTGTTGAATGTCTAACCTACCCCAAACATTTTAGATATTATCTCTGATGTTTTCAATAATCCTCCAGACTGATATTTGCAAACTCTACTTTGCAAGTCTAGCAAGTTTCTCAGGTTTTACAGCTAATAATTGCAGGACTTGAAATCCTTATCTTTGTCTCTCTGATTCTTTTCACCCTACCATGTTGTCTCCCTTGAAACAATGAGGAAATTACTAAGGTACAAGTATATTCTATTATTTGAAAATTTCTTTGTTAATGGATTTCAGACAAGAGAAAATTACTCATCAGAAGTAATAGGAAGGAAAACATTCACTCTTCAATCTTGTTTTATTTCAGCTTTCTTCTTAATGATTCATAACAATGCAAATTATTGAAAATATTTCTTGATCCTTGAATAAAAAACCAGGAGGAAATAAATCCCCAGCCCATTTATTATCCCTCTTTATGCAACATGGATGTTAATTAAATCCTCCAAACAATCACAAAGATAGTTATTTAATTGTAATTTTGTTGAATTGTTAGTAGACATTTTTGTGTCATTTGCTTCTTAAATGAAGAGATGGTATCAACAGTGAAACCACGTGGCAAGCTGGCATTGGGGCTGCATTAGAAACTGAGAGACAGGGGACTCAAGCACACTTAAAGTCCTCCATTTGGATTTTCCTTGCTTATGCTGACAGTCATTTAAACACAATCATAAATCAGCAGGCAGTACTAGGGAGCCACCTACTGGAATAATGGGCTGGATTTTGCTGCCGTGGTTAAAAAAATAGAAATTCACTTAATATTATTTAAATTATGAACTTGTCAAATTCAGATTTCATTACCCTAAATATACATCTTTCACAAAAACTTACCAACTAAATTTGAAAATGACAAAGATAGTATTGTTACAAAATAAGGCAGAAGTCTGAAATGGGAAAGGAAATGCTCATTGAACATAAAGTGATTAAAATGTGAAAATAAAAGTTAACAGAGAATATCCAAAGATGTTAGTCAAATTATTAAAATTAGGTTATCTATTGCTTCAAGACTGTTTCTCTTTGATTTTCCAAGGATGTTCAGTCTAATAATTATTTTACCCAGATATTATACTTAAATGCCACTTTATTTAAATGATAATATTTTCATTAATATGAAGATATATTTCTTAAAACCTGCTGGCATTAAGCAAAAAATACTAGAACTAATTTGGGATTAAGAAATGCAGGTTTTTTTTTTCTTTTTCCATTTTGTAAGTTGTCTGAAATCAATCTCTATTAAAACGTACTACCTACAGTTCTGAGTGCTAATAAATCAAAGATTATAGTTGAAAGATGATTAGTATGGCATTTTTCCCCTGGCTGTGTTTTTAAAAAGTCTGTAGTAAATATAGCTACCCTTTTTCCTGCCTTTGCTCTACTGAGTATATAGTGAACATGAAAGACAGGTTCTTTGATGATGCTTTTATGTTGCCTAAGGGTCATCATTCTAAATATGCTCTCTGTATATAGCATAGAAACTAAGCAAAAACAAGATATGAAAGATTGCTTTGAATGTGAACTATTTCCAACAAAGACAGCCTGGAGATATTTTCCTTGCTGATTCCCTATTATCAGTTTGTGTTTTGTCACTATCATCATTCTCTAAAGAGTAGCAAGCCTAAATTTTTCATTTAATTGAGGACTCTAGTTAATCAAATCTATGATTTTATATAAACATTTCCATGATATTTGGAACCTTAAGTAATATGAGTATGCAAGGATAATTATATAATTCCTTTGCTGGGCTGACAGTGTTTGAGAATTTCTATGCCAAATACAGTTGTTTTATTCTAAAGAACTTTTTTTGACCTACACGGGCAAATCCTTGACTAAAATCCTTTCTTTGCAGGCATTCTAAGTCACTTCAGTCATGTCTGACTCTGTGTGACACTATGGACTGTAGCTCATAAGTCTCTTTTGTCCACGGGATGCTCTAACNTACCCCAAGGTTCATTGCAGCACTATTTACAAAAGCTTGGACATGGAAGCAGCCTAGATGTCCACTGACAGATGAATGGATAAAGAAGTTGTGATACATATACACAATGGACTATTACTCACCTATTAAAAGGAATATATTTGAGTTGGTTCTAATGATGTGGATGAACCTAGAGACTATTAAATGGAGTGAAGTAAATCAGAAAGAGAAAGTCAAATCTTGTATATTAATGCATATATATGTAATCTAGAAAGATGGTACTGATGAACCTATCTACAGGGAAGCAATGCAGATGCAGACATTCCTATAAAAGTATGGTGACTAGACAGGAAATCAATGCAAATATGCTTTGACTTCATTTGTAATGTTAAGTTATTTCTGAAAATTGTTGATCTGTTTTGTTGTATAAATGTTTATTATGTTTCATTTTTGGACATTTCTCCCATTTGTCAGAGTCACAGAAAATTCTTACTATGTATTTTAAGAGGCTAGCCTCATCTAATTTGGTTTCATTTGCAAATCTTGTGAACATGTTCTTGATTCCATAATTCAGGTAATTAATTCATCCATCTATTCTGCAAATATACTTGCCTACTCTGTATCTAGCCTTGCTCTAGAATGTAGGAGTCTGGAGTGAGCAAAAACAATCATAACATCTGGTCTCATGAATTACAATGTAGTAAATAAAAATCTAAATGCTATAGTCATGTTGAAAGACATGCCAGCAGTTTCTTACAAAACTAAACATAACTTTACCATCTTATCCAGCAATTATACTCCTTGGCATTTATCCAAAGGAATGGAAAACTTATCTCCACACAAAAGCCTGAACACTAATGTTTAAAGCAGCTTTGTTTACAATTCATAAGACTTAGAAGCAACCAAGATGTCCTTCAGTGCATGAATGTATAAATAAACTGTGTACATCCAAACAATGGAATATTATTCAATGTTTGNACAAAAGCCTGAACACTAATGTTTAAAGCAGCTTTGTTTACAATTCATAAGACTTAGAAGCAACCAAGATGTCCTTCAGTGCATGAATGTATAAATAAACTGTGTACATCCAAACAATGGAATATTATTCAATGTTTGTTTAAAAGAAATGGGTTATCAAACCATGAAAAAACATGGAAGAACCTTAAATATGCATTACTATGTGAAAGTAGTCAATCTGAAAGGCTATATACTGTATAGTTCCAACTGTATGATATTCTGGAAAAGGAAAACTGTGAAGAACATTTAAAGGATCACTGGTTGCCAGGATTTTTGAGGGGCAGTGAAAAAAACTTTGTATGATACCATAATGATGGATACATGCCATTATACGATTGTCCAAACTGATAGAATGAACAGCTCTAAGAGTGAACCCTAAGGTAAACTATGAACTTTGAATGATTATGATGTGTCAAAGTATGTTAATCAATTGTAACAAATGTACCTCTCTGTTGTGAGATGTTTATAATGGGGAAGGCTGTGTATGCGGGAGAGAGGGTATACCTCTGTGCCTTCCCTAGTTTTTTTGTGAACTTTGAACTACTTAAAAATAAAATCTTAATTAAAAAGTTTAAATATCTAAATGCTATGATATGTATAGGATATCCACAGCAACAGCAACATCCATTATTACAGAGATAAAGCTAGGACTGTCATATCTTGGACAGCTATGGAAATGCTTTAGAAGAGAACAGGCTCTGTTTACATGGAAAGTATTTGGGCTGGCCTATAATTCAGTATAAAAATTTGCCATTTTCTGGAAAAAACAAAGTTTTAATTCCCCATCAAGAAAAATATCTTCCATCTTCTGTCAGTACAATAATCCAAACACTCAAACATTCAGTTCCTACAGGAGAAAATACAAAATACTATGTGTAGATCCTTCACTATAGATAAACATCAATATCTCTAGTACATCAAGAGAGGAGTGGATAAAGAAGATGTGGTACGTATACAAAATGGAATATTAGCCATAAAAGGATGAAATAATGCCATTTGCAACATGAATGGACCTAGAGATTGTCATACTGAGTGAAGTAAGTCAGAGGAGACATATCGCATACTATCACTTATATGTGGACTAAATAAAAAGCTACAAATGAACTTATCTACAAAACAGAAATAAAGTTACAGGTGTAGAAAATAAACTTATGGTTACTGGGGTGGGTAAGAGGGGAAAGGATAAATTGGAAGACTGGTATTGATACACACATTGCTGCTGCTAAGTCACTTCAGTCGTGTCCGACTCTGTGCGACCCCCTAGATGGCAGCCCACCAGGCTCCCCCGTCCCTGGGATTCTCCAGGCAAGCACACTGGAGTGGGTTGCCATTTCCTTCTCCAATGCATGAAAGCAAAAAGTGAAAGTAAAGTCGCTCAGTTGTGTCCGATTCCTAGCGACCCCATGGACTGCAGCCTACCAGGCTCCTCTGCCCATGGGATTTTCCAGGCAAGAGTACTGGAGTGGGTTGCCATTGCCTTCTCTGGATACACACATTACTATAATATAAAATAGATAGCCAATAAGAACTTACTGTGTAGCACAGGGAACATCCCTTGGTACTCTGTAATGGCCTATATGGGAAAAGAAAGTGACAGTCACTTAGCTGTGTCAGACACTTTGCAACCTAGGCCAAAGAGTTGAATTCTCCTGGCCAGAATACTGGAGTGGGTAGCCTTTCTGAATCTTCCCAACCTAGGAATCAAATCCAGGTCTCCTGCATTGCAGGTGGATTCTTTACCAGCTGAGCCACAAGGAAAGCCCAAGAATACTGGGGTGGGCAGCCTATCCCTTCTCCAGCGGATCTTCCTGACCCAGGAATCGAACCAGAGTCTCCTGCATTGCAGGTGGATTCTTTACCAACTGAGCTANATCAAATCCAGGTCTCCTGCATTGCAGGTGGATTCTTTACCAGCTGAGCCACAAGGAAAGCCCAAGAATACTGGGGTGGGCAGCCTATCCCTTCTCCAGCGGATCTTCCTGACCCAGGAATCGAACCAGAGTCTCCTGCATTGCAGGTGGATTCTTTACCAACTGAGCTATCAGGGGAAGTGTCTATATGGGAAAAGAATCTTAAAAAAAGTGGACATATATATAAGGGATTCACTTCGCTTTACACCTGAAACTAACACAACATTGTAACAAATCAACTATACCTGAATGATTTTTAAAAAAATGTATACTACATTAAAGCACAGACTGCAAGGAATGTCAAGGGATTCATGGCTATATATTGTTGCAGCCTGGTGGAGCAGAGACCAGAATCTGCCCCATGACTCGAGGGTGCAGCAAACTGCGCCCTTGTGATTGTCCTAGTCAGCATGCTAAACGGACATTTTTGTGGAGGGACGTGCTCTCTGCTCCTCTTCACTGCCTACCCCTGCGTCTGTCTCCATGGAAACAAAACAAGATATTCCTGATCAACAGCAGAGCCTGGCTAATCAGACTCCCCAGTATAGCTATTCCCCAATGATCTCATGTGCCTTCTGCTAATAAAAGTGCAGGCTGAAGGAGTCATTTTGTCTTCCTGCCATGGAGAGCAGGAGGGCCCTTTGACTCCCTGCTTGCCAAATTATATGTGCTTGTCTTTTCATTATGTGCTCACCCCTGTTTCAGGTCTTTCTCACCCGCTGTGCTGGACACGTCAATATATAATGGAAGCTAGAGTAGTATGGGTGAAATGTGTTTCTATAATTATTTGGAGGAAGCAGTTGACATCATGGAAAAAGCATGAGACCAGTTGTTAGCATGCCTGGGTCTTGATGCTGGTTGACTCTTATAGGGTGTAGGTGACCTCTGCTAACCTCTCAATCCTGTTTCTCCATTTATAAAACAAGGGTGATATTACCTACCCTGTCATCATCATAAAGTTGCTAAATGAGATAATGCCCATGAAGCATTTTGGAAAATGAAAAGCAGCATCCAAATATATACATTTCATACATTAATTAATTATTGAGGTTTAAAAAATCAATTTATTTATTTTAATTGGAGGCTAATTACTTTACAATATTGTAGTGGTTTTTTGCCATACATTGACATGAATCAGCCATGGGTGTACATGTTATTGAGTTTTAACCTGGACAGGATAGGAAGAGGTTATCCTCTCTACAGTTCTGTAATTCTTTCATAGGAGAATTTTAGAGCATTGATAACTACAGTTTGTATATTCCTTTAAAGTTTCAGAAGCTATTTTTTTTAAAAAAATGCCTCCTGAAAAAAAATCATGCCACCATAGGATGAAAAGAAGAATGGAGTTTTTGTGTTTTTTAAGGTGAATTTCAGTCAAGAGTAAAATAAACTGATGAAAGACCTCACCTCTTGAAATAGCTCTCGGTGCTGCTAAGTAGCATCAGACGTGTCAAACTCTTTGCAACCCCATGGACTATAGCCTGCAAAGCTCCTCTGTCCATGGGATTCTTCAGGCAAGAATACTGGATTGGGTTGCCATGCCCTCCTCCAGGGGATCTTCCCAACCCAGGGATCTGATCCTAGTCTCTTATGTCTCCTGCATTGGGAAGAAATTCTTTACCACTAGCGCCATCTGGGAAGCCTGAAACAGCTCTAACTGCAACTAAAGCAATTTGTAGAAAAGGTATATGTTGTGATCTTCTTACTATTATTTCACATTGCTGTTTAATTCCAATGCATTTCTTTGAAGCATTTTTAGGGCCTACATAAAGAGAAAGATCACATGAGTATTTTTAAAATTAAAAACAAAGTTAAAACAATATGACTAATTATGGGTGGACATATGGGTAATACAGAAAGTACTGTAGGTAAGTCAGTTCATGGAAAAACTCAGTCATTAAAAAAAGAGAAAAGTCTCAATGTTTAGAGGGGACAATAAATAACTCAACTACATTTATCTTCATGGTTATGTATTTTTAGTACTCGGAGTTATGATCTTTGTGTTCTTCCTGTTCACGTCAGCTCAATTCAGTTCAGTCGCTCAGTTGTGTCCGACTCTTTGTGACCCCATGGATCATGGCACGCAAGGCCTCCCTGTCCATCATCAACTCCTGGAGTTCACCCAAACTCATGTGCATTGAGTTGGTGATGCCATCCAGCCATCTCATCCTCAGTCGTCCCCTTCTCCTCCTGCCCCCAATCCATCCCAGCATCAGGGTCTTTTCCAATGAGTCAACTCTTTGCATGAGGTGGCCAAAGTACTGGAGTTTCGGCCTCAGCATCAGTCCTTCCAATGAACACCCAAGACTGGTCTCCTTTAGGATGGACTGGTTGGATCTACTTGCAGTCCAAGGGACTCTCAAGAGTCTTCTCCAACACCACAGTTCAACAGCATCAATTCTTTGGCGCTCAGCCTTCTTCACAGTTCAACTCTCACATCCACACATGACCACTGGAAAAACCATAGCCTTGACTAGACGGACCTTTGTTGGCAAAGTAATGCCCCTGATTTTGAATATGNACTGGTTGGATCTCCTTGCAGTCCAAGGGACTCTCAAGAGTCTTCTCCAACACCACAGTTCAAAAGCATCAGTTCTTCGGTGCTCAGCCTTCTTCACAGTCCAACTCTCACATCCATACATGACCACTGGGAAAATCCATAGCCTTGACTAGACGGACATTTGTTGGCAAAGTAATATCTCTGCTTTTCAATATGCTATCTAGGTTGGTCATCACTTTTCTTCCAAGGAGTAAACGTCTTTTAATTTCATGGCTGCAGTCACCATCTGCAGTGATTTTGGAGCCCAGAAAAATAAAGTCAGCCACTGTTTCCACTGTTTCCCCATCTATTTGCCATGAAGTAATGGGGCCAGATGCCATGATCTTCTCTGAATGTTGAGCTTTAAGTCAACTTTTTCACTCTCTTCTTTCACTTTCATCAAGAGGCTTTTTAGTTCCTCTTCACTTTCTGCCATAAGGGTGGTATCATCTGCATATCTGAGGTTATTGATATTTCTCCTGGCAATCTTGATTCCAGCTTGTGCTTCTTCCAGCCCAGTGTTTCTCATGATGTACCCTGCATATAAGTTAAATAAGCAGGGTGACAATATACAGCCTTGACATACTCCTTTCCCTATTTGGAACCAGTCTGTTGTTCCATGTCCAGTTCTAAATGTTGCTTCCTGACCTGCATATAGGTTTCTCAAGAGGCAGGTCAGGGGGTCTGGTATCCCCACGTCTTTCAAAATTTTCCACAGTTGATTGTGATCCACACAGTCAAAGGCTTTGGCATAGTCAATAAAGCAGAAATAGATGTTTTTCTGGAACTCTCTTGCTTTTTCGATGATCCAGCAGATGTTGGCAATTACTCTATCTCAACTCTTTGTTTGTTTCTTTTGTTAACATTTACAACTTGCAATACTTTTATTGATGTATTTTTCTTTGTTTAATGTCAATATTTCCCACTAGCCCAGAAGCTCCATTTTCATCCATCTTGTTCAGTGCTGATCTCATAGGTCCTAGCCTTGTACCTCGGAGAAGGCAATGGCATCCCACTCCAGTACTCTTGCCTGGAAAATCCCATGGATGGAGGAGCTTGGTAAACTGCAGACCATGGGGTCGCTAAGAGTCGGAAATGACTGAGCGACTTCACTTTCACTTTTCACTTTAATGCATTGGAGAAGGAAATGGCAACCCACTCCAGTATTCTTGCCTGGAAAATCCCAGGGACGGGGGAGCCTTGTGGGCTGCCATCTATGGGATTGCACAGAGTCAGACACGACTGAAGCGACTTAGCAGCAGTAGCAGCAGCCTTGAACCTGAAATAAAATAAGCTCTCAGTAGATACTTGTTGAAAAAAAAATTAGAAAGAGAAAAAAATTAGAAAGCATGCATTTAATTTAAAATTTAAAAAGAAAGCATCTTCCTTTCATAGATTTTGGCAGTCTGGCCTAATGGAATCCATTGAGAGAAAGAACAGGGAAGACACAGGAACCTCTGTTAGTGAATTCAGCCTGTTGAGCAAAGGGTAGCCCTTCCCTGATCCACTTCACCCCTAAAGAGATTCAGCATGACTTTCTTTAGCCAAGGTCCTTTAAGGTCTGTGGCAGAGATTCCTAGCCTGGGGTCTATGAATAGGATCAGGTGGTTTATGAAATCTTTGAACTTGTATATTGTATTTTGTGATATGTTAAACTGTGTATTTTTCTGGGGAAAAATTCTACAATTATGTGAGACAGCAAAAGAGACACAGATGTATAGAACAGTCTTCTGATCAGACTCTTAAAGGAGTTCATGAAGCACAAAAGGTTAAGAATCACTCACTGAAAGGTCCTTCTCTGGGATAACTGTTCTGAACTGCTCTAATTGAAATGTAACTACAAAACATAATTGAAGCAATGTTTCCTTAGAGTTTTTCCTGGAGCTATGAGCAGACCTGTCTGAGCCTTCCCTGGCTTTTGAGTTCCTTTTAGACATTATATAATATGCTTCAAATCCTACATGGTCATGCTCTGTCCCCATGACCCACATTGACCAGGTGGCTGTTTCCTGCTTAATCTTAGATTCTGACCAGACCTATGCCAGTATCACAATGATGCTGATGTCATCAGCACATCCCTTTGTCTGACTCAATTCTGTCAGGGCTCTTCATTGGCCCGAGATTGATGGGTCAGAATTATCATGTCCCTGACAAAGATAATAAAATATGAGTGGAGGGAAAACTGATTCAAGAACTCAAGATCAGAAAACAAATCCTCTTTAGAGTTTCTCCAATTTGTTGGATCATGAGTCACCCGGGAGCCTTGTAAAATGCAGATAAAACAGATTCTATCCATGCTGACCTACTGACTCACAATCTTAAGGGGGTGGGGGAGGCTGGGAATCTTTATTTTAATAAACCTCCCACTGCAAGGTGAGTGCTATGAGCAAGTAATCTTGGGAAGCATTATGTCTAGATTGCAATTCATCAGTCCATCTTAACACTTTACTCTCACAACCACAATTTGTGACATTTTAATGATTAGAAATATTCTTATTTCACAAAATTAATTAGGTAGATTATTTTATAGTAAGAAAGTGGGAATTCATAGCCAAATAGCAGGATGGGGTCAGTGGGTGGAAAATTACTAACAGGAAACATCAGGGGTGAGGAGGATTCTGGCAAAAGGAACCTAACAAGATTCTTGCTGAAAGCAGGCCAGCGTGGTCAGACATGACCTGGGAGTGGTAGGGGTGAGGAACCCTATTATGTATAGGTATTGAACATGAGGGAGGATGGGAAATTCAGGCTAAACTGATTTGGCAGGATTCTTGTTAAATTAGACAATACAGAGTTGACCGTTAATAAAGTCTAAAAGACAAGACCTAGTTGAGGAATTCAGAAGTACCTAAATAAAGGTGACCAAAGAAATGAGCAGCGCCCTCTCCACACTTCCCTCTGCTCTTTTCTGCCCTCCTCCTCTTCCTTAGAATGCTACCCCAAGTGCTCTGTATACTGGCAATGTTAAAATTAGGTCCTCTGGTTCAAAGGCTGTCTCTTATACACATCTAGATGTGTATAAGAGACAGGTCTTAGTCTATTCTTAATCTGTAAGATTCTTAAAGGCAGGGCTATGTCTGTCTGTTAGAGAAGGGAATGGCAACTGACTTCAGTATTCTTACCTGCAGAACTCCATGGACAGAGGAGCCTATAGTCCACGGGGTCACAAAGAGTCAGAAACATCTGAGCAGCCAAGCAGGCACGTATGTTCTTGGTGCCCTCAACAACAGTAGGGGCCAAATAAACATTTGTTAACTGCAATTAATTAAAATGCATTTTTCATACAATAATATTTTCATTTCTTAATTTCTTAACGAGAAACTGTGTATTTTAGGTAAAAGGATGTTGAGATAAGGTTCCATGAGGGCAACTGGTACAGACATTTGGAACCTTTTGGGAATGCCTCCAAACCTATGGCATTCTCCCAGTTTCTACTTCTGCTTTAACAAAGTTAATCTCTTGAAAATTTTTCATCTACTAATAAAGGGATTTTACATTCTCTTCAACAACATAAGAGATAACTCTGCACATGGACATCACCAGATGTTCAATATTAACATCAGATTGATTATATTTGCAGCCAAAGAGGGAGAAATTCTGTATAGTCAGCAAAAACAAAACTGGGAGCTGACTGTGGATCAGATAATGAATTGCTTACTTCAAAGTTCAGATTTAAATTGAAGAAAGTAGGGAAACCACGGGACTATTCAGGTATGACCTAAATCAAGTCCCTTACAGTTATACAAGGAAGTGACAAATAGATTAAAGGGAGTAGATCTGAGAAACAGTGTCTGAAGAACTATGGATGGAGGTTCATACAAAACCACGGGACTATTCAGGTATGACCTAAATCAAGTCCCTTACAGTTATACAAGGAAGTGACAAATAGATTCAAGGGAGTAGATCTGAGAGACAGTGTCTGAAGAACTATGGACGGAGGTTCATACAGGGTACGGGAGGCCATGATCAAAACCATACCCAAGAAAAAGAAATGCAAAAAAAAGCCAAAATGGTTTTCAGAGGAAGCCTTAAAAGTAGGTGAGAAAGAAGAGAAGCAAAAGGCAAAGGAGAAAGGAAAGATATATCCATCTGAATGCAGAGTTTCAAAGAATAGCAAGGAGAGATAAGAAAGTCTTTGTCAGTGATCAATGCAAAGAAATAGAGGGAAACAATAGAATGGGAAATACTAGAGATCTCTTCAAGAACATTAGAGATACCAGGGAATATTTCATGTAAAAATGGGTACAGTAAAGGACAGAAACAGTATGGACCTAACAGAAACAAAAGAAGAGGTGGCAAAAATACACTGAAGAACTATACAGAAAAGATTTTTATGACCTGGATAAGCGCAATGGTGTGATCACTCACCTAGAGCCAGACATCCTGGAGTGTAAGATCAAGTGGGTCTCAGGAAGAATAACTGCGAACAAATCTAGTGGAGGTGATGGAATTCCAGCTGAGCTCTTTCAAGTCCTAAAAGATGATGTTGTTAAAGTGCCACACTCAATATGCCAGTCAACTTGGAAAACTCAGCAGTGGCCACAGGATTGGAAAATGTGTTTTCATTCCAATCCCAAAGAAAGGCAATGCCAAAGAATGTTCTAACTACTGCATAATTGCACTCATCTCACACACTAACAAAGAAATGCTCAAAATTCTCCAAGTGACATTTCAACAGTACGTGAACCCAAAACTTTCAGATGTTCAACCTGGATTTAGAAAAAGCAGAGGAACCAGGGATCAAATTCTCAACATCTATTGAATCATAGAAAAAGCAAGAGATTTCCAGTAAGACAGTTACTACTGCTTCAGTGACTATGCTAAATCCTTTGACTGTGTGGATCACAGAAAACAGTGGAAAAATCTTAAAGCAATGGGAATAGCAGACCACCTTGCCTGCATCCTGAAAAACCTGTGTGCAGATCAAGAAGCAGCAGTTAGAACCAGACATGGAACAACGGACTGGTTTCAAATTGGGAAATGAGTACATCAAGGCTGTATATTGTCACCCTGCTTATTTAACTTATGCGCAGAGTATATCATGTGCAATGCCAGGCTGGATAAAGCATAAGCTGGAATCCAGATTGCCAGGAAAAATATCAATAATCTCAGATAGGTAGATGACACCACCCTTATGGAAGAAAGTGAAGAAGTAAAGAGCCTCTTGATGAAAGTGAAAGAGGAGAATGAAACAGCTGGCTTAAAACTGAACATTCAAAAAATGAAAACTGTGGTATCCAGTCCCATCCTTTCATGGCAAATCAATGTGGAAACAATGGAAATAGTGACAGACCTTATTTTCTTGGGCTAAAAAATAAGTGCAGATGATGACACAGCCATGAAATTAAAAGACACTTGCTCCTTGGAAGAAAAGGTATGACCAACCTAAACAGCATAGTAAAAAGCACGTCCATTGGCAGACAAATGGATAAGAAAGCTGTGGTACACATACACAATGGAATATTACTCAGTTATTAAAAAGAATGCCTTTGAATCAGTTCTAATGAGGTGGATGAAACTGGAGCCTATTGTACGGAGTGAAGTAAGTCAGAAAGCAAAATACCAATACAGTATATTTAATGCATATATATGGAATTTAGAAAGATGGTAACAACAACCCTATATGCGAGACAGCAAAAGAGACACAGAGATAAAGAACAGACTTTAGAACTCTGTGGGAGAATTTAAGAGAATAGCATTGAAACATGTATATTACCATATGTGAAATAGAGCACCAGTCCAAGTTCGATGCATGAAACAGGGCACTCAAAGCTGGTGCTTTGGGACAACCCAGAGGGATGGGATTGGGAGGGAGGTGGGAGGGGGTTCAGGATGGGAGACACATGTATACCCATGGCTGATTCATGTCAATGTATAGTAAAAGCCACTACTAATTGAAGTAATAAGCCTCCAATTAAAATTAACTAATTAATTTTAAAAAGAGACATTACTTTGCCAACAAAGGTCCATCTAGTCAAAGCTATGGTTTTTCCCTTAGACATTTATGGATGTGAGAGTTGGACAATAAAATAGCTGAGCTCCAAAGAATTGATGCTTTTGAACTGTGATATTGGAGAAGACTCTTGGGAGTCCCTTGGACTCCAAGGAGATCCAACCAGTCAATCCTAAAGGAGATCAGTCCAGAAGGACTGATGCTGAAGCTGAAACTCCAATACTTTGGCCACCTGATGTGAAGAACTGACTCACTGGAAAAGACCCTGATGCTGGGTAAGATTGAAGGCAGGAGGTAAAGGGGATGACAGAGGATGAGATGGTTGGATGACAACACTGACTTAATGGACTTGAGTTTGAGCAAACTCTAGGAGTTGGTAACGAACAGGGAAGCCTGGCATGCTATACTCCATGGTGTCACAAAGAGTCAGACATGACTGAGTGACTGAACTTAATAAAGGGATCAGAAACTGCAGTCCAGGTTTCAGGCTTAATTAGGCACACATGGTTCCAAATATGTCCGCATCCACTTGTTGGAGCTTTTGTGACACAATGGCAAAGTTCAGTAGCTTAGCAGAAACTGTGTAACTTACTAATCAAAAAAATATTTGCTATCTCGACCTTTACAGATTTATGTTGACCCTTGCACTAGTGAGGGCTTCCCATGTGGCTCAGATGGTAAAGAATCCACCTGCAATGTGGAAGATGTGGGTTTGATCCCTGGGTTGGAAAGATTCCCTAGAGAAGAGAATGGCTATGCACTTCAGTATTCTGGCCTGGAGAATTCCAAGGACTGTATAGATCATGGGTTCGCAAAGAGTTATACATAATTGAGTGACTTTTCAATTTTACTTTGCACTAGTGGAATGCTTAAAAGATTTATTCTTAAGGTTCTTTTTTAGGAAATTCAGTAAGAATACACCTAAACAATATTAGGAATATTGAAACCTTACTATCTAGCATGCTGCTGCTGCTGCTAAGTCACTTCAGTCATGTCCAAGTCTGTGCGACCCAATAGATGGCAGCCCACTAGGCTCCCCTGTCCCTGGGATTCTCCAGGCAAGAACATTGGAGTGGGTTGCCATTTCCTTCTCCAATGCATGAATGTGAAAAGTGAAAGTGAAGTCACTCAGTCGTATCTGACCCTTAAGGACCCCATGGACTGCCACCTACCAGGCTCCTCCATCCATGGGATTTTCCAGGCAAGAGTACTGGAGTGGGTTGCCATTGCCTTCTCCGACTATCTAGCATACTTACATAGAAAAAGTGACAAGTGATGTCTGAGATTAGAACTGAACAACATGAAGGGGGAATGGAATCCAGAAGAAGAACTTTCAGTATAGGAGTTAAGAATCAACAACAGGATTCAAAACAAAGAATTGCTCAGATCAGCACGAACTAGTGAAGTCAGTTAATTTATCTTTGGGCTCTTACTTCTCTACTTAACTGTTCTCAACCCTAAGGCCATCTGTCCAATTCTCTTCCCCCACTATAAAGAGTTGGTCTCAAATTCAGAAAGGCTCAGTTCAAAACCTAACTACCCCATGAAACCCTTTCAAAATTTATCCACTCAGTAAAACTAGGTATAATAGCTCATACTTAGACTATTAGAGTACTTTTTTCTTGTNGCTTAACTGTTCTCAACCCTAACGCCATCTGTCCAATTCTCTTCCCCCACTATAAAGAGCTGGTCTCAAATTCAGAAAGGCTCAGTTCAAAACCTAACTACCCCATGAAACCCTTTCAAAATCTATCCACTCAGTAAAACTAGGTATAATAGCTCATACTTAGATTATTAGAGTACTTTTTTCTTGTGGAATTCACCAATAATGCTAATTTGTTGCCTTACTGATTATAAACTCTAATCTGAATCAATATCTCAAAACAGATATTGTCCTTAGCACTGAACTTGTTTAACTGAATTTAATTCATGTTAAAATATAAATGGCTTCCCAGATGGCTCAACTGTAAAGAATCTGCATGCAAATGCAGGAGATGAAGGCTCGATCCCTGGGTCAGTAATATCTACTGGAGAAGGAAATGGCAACCCACTCCAGTATCCTTGCCTGGAGAATCCCATGGACAGAACCTGGTAGCCTACAGTCTGTGGAGTTGCAAAACAGTGGACACAACTTAGCAAGTAAACAACAACAAAAACATAAATATACCAAAATTCCCTGATTAGAATTTAGAATATATATATTTTGAGAAATTGAATCTATAAATGGGCAATGGCCAGACCATACATGATAATAAAACTCTGAACCACAACCTCTACAGCAACTGGCCCAGGAATCCAAAGTGCAACCTCTGCAGCAATTAGCCCCAAATAGGAAAGACTTGGCAAATGACTGCCAAGTTTTGCTCATGCTCCCAGCTCAGGACCAACCAAGGAAGCTGTATATGCTTTAAAAACCAATCACATAGGATACTCTTTTAGCATTTATTTAGCCTGCCTCCAACTTCTCCATGTCAACAACCTCCAATAAAAGCATATCTGAAGTTTATATATATATTTTTTCACCATATACTTTTCCCACTCTCTTGCCTGTCTTTGAGTCTTCTAAACACAGGTGATGGTAGTTGACTTGCTTCCTGTAGCAAACTTCAAATAGCTTCTCTTCTTATTTGGGTTGTCTTTATATATTTCCATACCCTTCAGATTTTTTCTCATACTTAGAGAGCTAAAGCATTGGAGTATTAGCTGCTCAGTTGTGTCTGACTCTTTGCAATCCCATGAACTGTAGCCCACCAGTTCTGTCCATGGAAATATCCAGACAAGAATAGTGGAGTGGCTTGCCATTCTCTTCCCCAGGGCATCTTCCTGATCCAGGGATCAAACCTGGGTCTCCTGCATTACAGGCAGATTCTTTACCATCTGAGCCACCAGAGAAGGAAAGCATTGGTGGCCAAGCTTTAACCAGATCAGTTTGGAATATGGAAGTTACTACAGTATTCCATTGGCTACTTTGATCCTGCTATTTACTCAAACATACCCTTCAGATTTTTTCTCATACTTAGAGAGCTAAAGCATTGGAGTATTAGCTGCTCAGTTGTGTCTGACTCTTTGCAATCCCATGAACTGTAGCCCACCAGTTCTGTCCATGGAAATATCCAGACAAGAATAGTGGAGTGGCTTGCCATTCTCTTCCCCAGGGCATCTTCCTGATCCAGGGATCAAACCTGGGTCTCCTGCATTACAGGTAGATTCTTTACCATCTGAGCACCAGAGAAGGAAAGCATTGGTGGCCAAGCTTTAACCAGATCAGTTTGGAATATGGAAGTTACTACAGTATTCCATTGGCTACTTTGATCCTGCTATTTACTCAAAGTGGAAATATCAATACTAGGCTTAAGGCTAACAGATATTGGTTTCAAAATAGTGTGCCTTCAAGACCAACTGAGGAGTTTCACAGAGCATGGTACTTCAAAGTTCCATTTCAGCAAGGAAGAGTACAAGAACCATGGTTTAAATCTGCCCCTGGGATCTTCCTAACTCATCATATTTACTTTTTGTCAACCCCTGCAGGTTTGGACTTCAGTTTCACCCAAGGGTACTTATCCTCACACACAGTCTTGCTCAGATTTGCTCTTTGATTCTGTGTCTGATTATGGCCTCAGTCCAACTTTGATTAATGTTATGGACAAGACTTTGTTGTTCAGATGCTAAGTCATGTTTGACTCATTGTGAGCCTATGAACTGCAGCAGGCCAGGCTTCCCTGTCCTTCACTGTCTCCCAGAGTTTGCTCAAACTCATGTCTATTGAGTTGGTAATACCATCCAACCGTCTCATCCAATGTCACCCCCTTCTCCTCCTGCCCTCAATCTTTTCCAGCATCAGGATCTTTTTCAGTGAGTTAGGACTTCACATCAGGTGACCAAAGTATTGGAGCTTCAGCAACAGTCCTTCCAATGACTATTTAGGGTTGATTTCCTTTAGGATTGATTGATTTGATCTCTTTGTTGTCCAAGGAACTCTCAAGAGTCTTCTTTTAGCACCACAATTTGAAATAATCAATTCTTCAGCACTCAGCCTTCTTTCTGGTGCAGCACTCACATCCCTACATGACTACTGGAAAAACCATAGCTTTGACTAGATGGAACTCTTTTGGCAAAGTGATGTCTCTGCTTTTTAATATTCTATCTAGGTTAGTCAGCTTTTCTCCCAAGGAGCAAGCATCTTTTAATTTCATGGCTGCAGTCACCATCTGCAGTAATGTTAGAGTCCAAGAAAATAAAGTGTGTCACTGTTTCCATTGTTTCCCCTTCTATTTGACATGAAGTGATTGAAACAGATGCCATGATCTTAGTTTTTTGAATGTTGAGTTTCAAGTCAGCTTTTTCACTCTCCTCTTTCACCTTCATCAAGAGGCTCTTTAGTTTATTTTTGCTTTCTGCCATTAAGGTAGCATCATCTGTATATCTGAGGTTGTTGATATTTCTCCTATCAGTCTTGATTCCAGATTCTGATCTTTCCAGCCCAGCATTTTGCATGATGTACTCTGCATATAAGTTATAAGCAGGGTGATAAAGTCTTTCTGTTACTAACCTGGGTAAAACCCTAATATTGGACAAGACTTCCCAGCATCAACATGACTGATCTTTGTAATCCCACCATATTCCAAGGACTGAGAAGGACAAGGGCTAACAGTTACTGAATTACAAAACCACAGCAGGATTGTATAACTTGGAACATAGAATACGATTTGGAGAGACCAGTAAACATCACAATTCAAATGCCCAGGTAAACACTATATGTACCACAGCTTTCTTATCCATTCATCTGCTGATGGACATTTGGTTGTTTCCATGTCCTGGCTATTATAAACAGTGCTGCGATGAACATTGGCGTACCTGAGTCTCTTTCTATTCTGGTTTTCTCGGTGTGTATGCCCAGCGGTGGGACTGCTGGGTCATAAGGCAGTTCTATTTGCAATTTCTTAAGGAATCTCCACACTGTTCTCCATAGTGGCTGTACTAGTTTGCATTCCCACCAACAGTGTAAGAGGGTTCCCTTTTCTCCACACCCTCTCCAGCATTTATTGCTTGCAGACTTTTGGATCGCAGCCATTCTGACTGGTGTGAAGTGGTATTTCATTGTGGTCTTGATTTGCATTTCTCTGATAATGAGTGACGTTGAGCATCTTTTCATGTGTTTGTTAGCCATCCGTATGTCTTCTTTGGAGAAATGTCTATTTAGTTCTTTGGCCCATTTTTTGATTGGGT
>SJYX01000101.1:54838-95300 GCA_006410675.1 Oreotragus oreotragus
TGTTGTGCAGAAGGTTTTAATTTTAATCTGGTGCATGGGGATGATCTGGAGGGATGATGTGGGGTGGGAGGTGGAAGGGGGGTCCATGTTTGGGAGTTCATGTATACCCGTGGCGGATTCATGTCAATGTATGCCAAAACCCATACAGTTCTGTAAAGTAAAAAAAAAAAAAAAACCACTATAGAAGATGCTCTGCATCCATACATGCAAAGTGAGATGCTATCTTCTTGGGCTCTTGTCTCTCACACCTTCCTGCACTCAACATTGTTATGGAACAATCCAATTAGGGAAAAGGTATTATAACTGACTAAAGTAAAACAGAATTGTCAAAAGTATATATATAATTAGCTAACCAAACTGTGAAACATAAATTAGGGTTCTGCTTGAGACAATACAGAAACAATACCAAAATTAGCTGCAACATAGCACATGGAGAGAACACAACACTGTCACTTCTGAGGTATGTGTACCCTTACTCCACCAAGGAATTTAATCATATTTTACCTATGCATGGAGAGATAAAGCATAATTTACCTGATAAGTTCAGTAGTGGAACCAGTCTGGGAAAAGAAAAAAAATGTTAGCCAAAATATTAGCTGTAGAGTATTTGGTCAAGGGCCAGTAGGCTTTAGAGTCAGACCCTAGAAATTACCTGGGTAGAATGGCAACCCACTCCAGTGTTCTTGCCTGGAAAATCCCAGGGACGGGGGAGAAAAAAAAAAAAAAAAAACCACTATAGAAGATGCTCTGCATCCATACATGCAAAGTGAGATGCTATCTTCTTGGGCTCTTGTCTCTCACACCTTCCTGCACTCAACATTGTTATGGAACAATCCAATTAGGGAAAAGGTATTATAACTGACTAAAGTAAAACAGAATTGTCAAAAGTATATATATAATTAGCTAACCAAACTGTGAAACATAAATTAGGGTTCTGCTTGAGACAATACAGAAACAATACCAAAATTAGCTGCAACATAGCACATGGAGAGAACACAACACTGTCACTTCTGAGGTATGTGTACCCTTACTCCACCAAGGAATTTAATCATATTTTACCTATGCATGGAGAGATAAAGCATAATTTACCTGATAAGTTCAGTAGTGGAACCAGTCTGGGAAAAGAAAAAAAATGTTAGCCAAAATATTAGCTGTAGAGTATTTGGTCAAGGGCCAGTAGGCTTTAGAGTCAGACCCTAGAAATTACCTGGGTAGAATGGCAACCCACTCCAGTGTTCTTGCCTGGAAAATCCCAGGGACGGGGGAGACTGCTGTGCTGCTGTCTATGGGGTCGCACAGAGTTGGACACGACTGAAGCGACTTAGCAGCAGCAGCAGCAGCAGAGTTATCTTAAAATATATGACAGGTTCAGAATGCCTGTATTCTCATTTTCCCATATTTTATTTACCTCAATTTATGTTTTATAAAACAATGTGTGTTGGGTAGAGATGAGCAGTTAGGAATACAAGGAGAGAAGAAGGGATTCAGTTCTCTGTGCTTGCATGCTAAGTCACTTCAGTTGTGTTTGACTCTTTATGACCCTATGGGCTGCAGCCTGCCAGGTTTTCTCTGTCCATGGGATTCCCCAGCCAAAAATACTGGAGTGGGTTGCCATGCTCTCCTCCCAACCCAAAGATCGAACCCATGTCTCTTATGTCTCTGACACTGGCAGAAAGGTTCTTTACCACTAAGGCCACCTGAGAAATCCTCAGTTCTCTACTCTTGAACAATTGAAAATCATAACCATAATATAAAAATTGAGATATAATACTCAGAAAGATACTTTGAAAATAATACTCTTCATATGTAGCTTCCATAACTAGCCCAAGGCAATTTTCATAGACAACACATACTATTTCCTTTAGGAGCCATTAAGGCTGAGAGAATATAGTATAAGCTACAAAGAGTAAA
Source organism: Oreotragus oreotragus (assembly GCA_006410675.1). Taxonomy (NCBI): domain Eukaryota; kingdom Metazoa; phylum Chordata; class Mammalia; order Artiodactyla; family Bovidae; genus Oreotragus; species Oreotragus oreotragus. Next base: position 56,750 of record SJYX01000101.1, read on the forward strand.
TGAACCAAGTTAATTTTCTCACAGTTGTGGAGGGATTGAATGTCAAACATATAAATCATTGAAGAACACATATAAAACTTACAGTTAAATCAGATGAACTTAGAAATTCCAAAGATGCATATTGTACTTTCTGTGCTAGATCAGTATACGAAACCTTCACTACTGCACATAGCTCTCATCATTGCTCTTAACAAAATGTTTAAAATTTACATTCCAGATTAATATTTGTAACTTAAAGAGTGGTCTACTAAATACACACATATTTTACACCCCATTAACTTGTAATACCATTTGGAGGCATTATCTGAAAAGAAAAGTAGAAATTTAAGAAAACAAATCAAAAATTTGTAGCAAAATTTTTAATTTTTTATATTTAAAAAAATAATAATAAAATTTGGAATAATAAAAATATGCATTGATATGAGAGTCAGCTTTAAAATAATTTATGTTCATATGTGGAAATCTTATGAAGGCTTTAGAGTAATTTTTGAAGAATATTTAATCCTAAAATAAAAATCTCTTCATATAATTTAAAATGAAAAAGCAATATTTAAAACTGATATGCAGAATGATCACAAAGTGTAAAATATAAATGTTTTATATTCTAGTGTCTACAGCAACAGGATTGAAAGAAATGACATAAAAGTGATTATTTCAATGTAGAGGAATGACGGATAATTTTATTTTCATCATTATTTTATGTAGTTTCCAATTTTTATAACGAGTATATATTATTTTCATTATTTCAAAAGGATAATAATTATAATTAAATAAGTATGAGAATTATATTCAGACACTCCAGGGAAAGATAACACCTCTAGCTATTATTAGTTAACACATTAGAGAAGATTATGACAATTAGCTTAGCACTGGAATGGGGAGGATGGTACAGAGAAAGTGAAGTAGATGTTTGGAAGATTGACTTCAATTAAAGACATAATCCATTACAAGTTTATAGCATTTTGTCTTTTTACAAACTGTTTTCACCACATACTTTTTTTTTCATTTATTTATTTGTTTATTTATTTTTTACACGAACTCCCAAACATGAACCCCCTCTCCCACCTCCCACCCCACATCATCCCTCCAGATCATCCCCATACACCAGCCCCAAGCATCCTGCATCCTTTATTCTATAAAGACTCTCAACTTTCTAGTGCACACATCTACCCATACACAGACACAAAAGTTTATCATTCATTATTTTAAATGCTTACGAAGACATATCTACCCTATAGCCATAAAAGTGGTCTTTTAGAATCAGGGTTTTTATAGCCTAGTTTTTAGTGTGAAGACTTTGGAAAGCAGTTTTAGTAAAGACAGCAAATGGTGACATATTCTTCCTCGCGCTGCTCTGTGGTTGTGACGTGTCCTCCTGGCTTCCTGTTAGAGACCAAGCCTGCTTACAATGCTGACTGGGATTCTCCCCAGGCTGCAGCTAACCTCTTTCCTGGCTTTGCTTTCCGAAGCTGTGCCCAGACTGAGCTCACCACCCTGATCTTTCTCTTCCTTGATCGAAAAGGCAATAATATTACAAGCCTGCACTCACCCACTAGGACCCTGGAACACATTCCGGTTCTACCCGCGCTATAAAATTGTTACAGAGAAACAGTTCAGAGAAGTAGGGACAAGGGTATACAGCCAGACATGTGATCTCACCAGCTGAGCACCGTCTGCTGACTTCCTTTCTTGGCTTCGTGCTGGCGGGCTGGCCCTAGGCTGCTGACACCTGTGCATCACTTAGCGCGGAGAAAACAAGCCTTTAGGGGAAGCCTGCTGGTTTAAGAAGCGCTCAGCTGGGATTTCAAGTGTATCTTAATGCTATACAGATTCCTTTTAGTTAAAAATTATGTATCTCTTTTTGTTTAAGTAACAGGTAATTGGAATAATTATTTTTGCTTTTAGAAGAAAAAAAAAAAAAACAAAGAAAAAAGGCATCAATCAAATACTGTGTTTGAAGCAGAGGAGCTAGATCATATGGTAAGGTAGCAGCTAACAGGTGGATAGAAGAGTAGCCTGTGCTTCTGATCAGCGATCCTATTGGCAAAAACATTAACAAACAGAAGTTAGAATAAGTGATATAACCTTGTAAATAATAAATCAAGATGGGGAGTGATTAAATAAATTGCCCTAATCTGCATAACTTGAAGAGTTATAACTGGTACTTGAATGTAGATGATTTTGATACCAAATTTTGAGTAAGTCAAATCCACTTAGCAAAACTGTTGTATTCCATTTATGAAATGTCTACTGTGGATATGACTCTCTGTGTGTATGTGTTAGGAGAGTGGATACATGGGGGCAAAAGAAGAGTCCTTTCCTGTATTTCATAATGGTTTGTTACTGAACCAGATTTGTTTTGCCCCATGCACAGCAAACCAAAAGGCTGACAATGAAGTTTTTAGCAAGACAGCCAAGTGAAGAGATGGGAGAACAAATCTCAAATCCTCCCCCTCAGAAGCAAGGGGGTCCAGGTACTTATGGGATAATAAACAAAGAAGCAGGGCACTCTAAAGTGTAGAGAGAGCATCTGGAAAGGTGATTGGGAAAGGTGTGCTAATCCTGGTTCTGCACAGGTGTATCTAGGCTACAGGCCTCTGATGTTCTGATGGTGGAATTTCCAACTCTCTCATGTCAAAAGGTCACTGAATGAACACTCTTGCATGCCCAGTTGAAGGATCAGTGGTCCTATCCAGTTTTAACCAACTCAGCTTGAACTGAGCTCAGCTGACTCCAAGTTTCTGGAAAACAACTTGGGCAAGCATCTTACTGTTTAGGCTTTGTACTGTTTTTAGGACATGCAAGTTTTGGAAAAGCGCCTTGACTAGTAAGGGTAGATGAAATGGGTTTAACCCACAGTTTCAGCTCATGCATAAATAAATAATGACAGACATAAAACATAACCAACATCGCCATTAGGGAAGGACAAAATAAAGCACCCAAACATGCTCTACAGATTGTAATGCACCATGTAAACCTGAGCTATTACGATCCTAGGTGCCACAGAAGTACACAGTATGCAGAAGGAAACTGGCTTAGTGTACAAAAGAAGTCCAGCACTGTCCCATCACTCTCTCTTCCCAGTTAAGATTTGTGGTCTACACGTCACACCTGCACTTTTCTCGTTATCCTAGGCAGACCCTTCCCACTGTCCTGATGAGACAGGGTCTGAGTCATTTGAACCCACTTCCTGTCCTACATATGCAAGTGGAAATACCACAACCTGCAGCGTGAGGCTGTCATCAAGTCGGGGTCTCTAAACGCAGTCTCCTGGTGATCCCCCAGGAAGACCTTTGACTTCCTCCTCCTTGTCCTCTATCTCTCGTGGCAGCAACTAAGCTGGCACTCTTCTCAAATCTCCCATCTCACCAGCCCTCCTTCACTCCCAGCTGACCATCTATTTCATACATTTGTTTGACAAACACACACACACACACACACACACAAAGAGCCATTAGGCTCCTTCAACTTCCTGCCACTTTAAGACTTAGTTTCACCTGGATCTGTCACATACCCCACCCCCTTTAGTGTCACTTAAAAACTGTCCCTTCTCCTACCTAAAAATCATCACTCCCTTCTCTGATGAATCGTATACAACCATGTAAACCTGAGCTATTACAATCCTAGGTGCCACAGAAGTACACAGTGTGCAGAAGGAAACTGGCTTAGTGTACAAAAGAAGTCCAGCACTGTCCTATCACTCTCTCTTCCCAGTTAAGATTTGTGGTCTACACTTCACACCTGCACTTTTCTCGTTATCCTAGGCAGACCCTTCCCACTGTCCTGATGAGACAGGGTCTGAGTCATTTGAACCCACTTCCTGTCCTACATATGCAAGTGGAAATACCACAACCTGCAGCGTGAGGCTGTCATCAAGTCGGGGTCTCTAAACGCAGTCTCCTGGTGATCCCCCAGGAAGACCTTTGACTTCCTCCTCCTTGTCCTCTATCTCTCGTGGCAGCAACTAAGCCGGCACTCTTCTCAAATCTCCCATCTCACCAGCCCTCCTTCACTCCCAGCTGACCATCTATTCCATACATTTGTTTGACAAACACACACACACACACACACACACACACAAAGAGCCATTAGGCTCCTTCAACTTTCCGCCACCTTAAGACTTAGTTTCACCTGGATCTGTCACGTACCCCACCCCCTTTAGTGTCACTTAAAAACTGTCCCTTCTCCTACCTAAAAATCATCACTCCCTTCTCTGATGAATCGTATACAACCACTCCCTACTTTCTCACTCTATTTTTTGAACAACATTATTAAAACATACACCAACTTAAAGTTTACCATTTGATAGTTTTTAGTATATTTACACAGTTGTGCAACTTTTATCACAATCAATTTTGGGAAAGTTTCACCCTTTCCAAAATAACCTTACCCACTAGCAATGATTCCCCATTACCCAGACCCATTCATCTCCACCCTCCAACCCTAGGCAATCAATAATTTGTTAGATTTTCCTGTCTGGGGACGTTTCATATAAGTGGAATTGTACACTGTACAGAGGCCTCACTCAATTTTCCCTTTGAATTTTGAATATCACCTCCTCCACTTGTTCTTTTCCTTAAGCATTACATATGCTCAAAACATGTCCATCTTTAAATCGAACAAAGCAAAATATAACTGCCCATCAGTGTTCCACCCTGCTTCAGTTTCTGCACTGTTTCTTTCCAAGCTAAGCTTTCTGAAATAGTTGTTTCTGTCTCTCCACCTTCTCACTTCCCACTCATTCTTCAAACCATTTCCAACTGTTCCCTACCAAGGTCACTAACAGTCTCCTTCTTGCTCTGTTCAGTGGATTGCTAACACCTACTCATCCTTCAACTCCTAGATCAAACCTCATGTACTCTAGGAAGTCTTCTTAACCCTTTACATCTAGATCAGAGTTTCTCCATTTTGGCACTATCCTTTCCAAAATAACCTTACCCACTAGCAATCATTCCTCATTACCCAGACCCATTCATCTCCACCCTCCAACCCTAGGCAATCAATAATTTGTTAGATTTCCCTGTCTGGGGACGTTTCATATAAGTGGAATTGTACACTGTATAGAGGCCTCACTCAATTTTCCCTTTGAATTTTTAATATCACCTCCTCCACTTGTTCTTTTCCTTAAGCATTACATATGCTCAAAGCATGTCCATCTTTAAATCGAACAAAGCAAAATATAACTGCCCATCAGTGTTCCACCCTGCTTCAGTTTCTGCACTGTTTCTTTCCAAGCTAAGCTTTCTGAAATAGTTGTTTCTGTCTCTCCACCTTCTCACTTCCCACTCATTCTTCAAACCATTTCCAACTGTTCCCTACCAAGGTCACTAACAGTCTCCTTCTTGCTCTGTTCAGTGGATTGCTAACACCTACTCATCCTTCAACTCCTAGATCAAACCTCATGTACTCTAGGAAGTCTTCTTAACCCTTTACATCTAGATCAGAGTTTCTCCATTTTGGCACTATTGACAATTTAGGAGGAACAGTCCTTATGACAGAAAGTGAAGAGGAACTGAAGTACTTCTTGATGAAAGTGAAAGAGGAGAGTGAAAAAGCTGACTTAAAACTCAACATTCAAATATGAAGATCATGGCATCCAGTATCATCACTTGATGGCAAATAGATGGGGAAACAGTGGAAACAGTGACAGCCTTTATTTTTGTGTGCTCCAAAAATCACTGCAGATGGGGACTGCAGCCATGAAATTAAAAGATGCTTTCTCCTTGGAAGAAAATCTATGACCAACCTAGACAGCACATCAAAAAGCAGAAGCATTACTTTGCCAACAAACGTCCATCTAGTCAAAGCTATGGTTATTCCAGTGGTCATGTATGGATGTGAGAGTTGGACTATAAGGAAAGCTGAGCACTGAAGAACTGATGTTTTTGAACTGTGCTGTTGGAAAAGACTCTTGAGAGTCTGTTGGACTGCAAGATTCAATCAGTCCATCCTAAAGGAAATCAGTCCTGAATATTCATTGGAAGTACTGATGCTGAAGCTGAAACTCCAATGCTTTTGCCACCTGATTCAAAGAACTGACTCATTTGAAAAGACCCTGATGTTAGGAAAGATTGAAGACAGGAGGAGAAGGGGGCAACAGAGGATGAGATGGTTGGATGGCATCACCAACTTGATGGACATGAGTTTGAGCAATCTTCAAGAGTTGGTGATGGATAGGAAGGCCTGGCATGCTGCAGTCCATGGGGTCACAAAGAGTCAGACATGAGTGAGCATCTGAACTGAACTACATTGAATCATCTGATGTGGGGGAAAGTCTGTATCTTGGAGGCTGTTTAGCAAAGTGTCTGGCCTCTACCCACTAGACACTAGTAATAACCCCGCTCCACTTACTGATTATTCAAATACAACAACCAAATATGTCCACATCTATTGTCAAAGACCCTGGCTGAGAACTACTGATTTCAGTGATGTGGTTTTCCTGTATCCCTCATGCCATGCTTGATTTCTCTTTTCACCATACTTTTTGCATTGCATTTAGTTGTTTGTGATGTCCTTTATTATGCAAACTGGACCAAGATTTATGTATCAGAAGCAATGTTTTCTGACTCATTGCAATATTCTCTACACCTGGAACAGTGCCTGACTCACAGTAATTAATCAATACATATTTGTTGAGTGAATGAATGAATAAACTGTAAAACCTTTTTTGGCTTGTAAGTTTCAAGTAAGCAACTAGAGTCTCAAACAAATCATCTTTATAGGTGTTGTGTTTGTTTTTGCTGTGATTGCATATTGTTAAGGGGTTTGTTTGGACCACTAAACATCATGACATCCAAATCAATGTTAACATGTAGAAAGCAAAGTCTGGAAAGTAGAAAAATATTGATCTTGCATGCCATTCTGTTATTCTTCATTGTTTCTTGCTTAAGTCTTTTAATCACAGTCATATTTTTGCTAATGCTTTATATTATTGGGTTTCAAAATACTTCCACAACTAACTCTTGTTTGTTGCATTCTGTTAATCATCTCAGAATTCTCTGTTGTTACCAGTTCCTTCTGATATTAGGTCTGTATTTTCCTGAGGGAAGTAGTTCATAGTCATAGTTACTAGAATCATAAACCCCAGTTCAAATTGGCTAATTTTTACAAATGGGGAAATTAACTGTTCAGTAATAGTCTTTGAAGAACTGAGCTAGAATAAATGTTTCATGACTTTTCAATAAGTAAGATTTGATCATCTTTAATAGGTCTCTTTTTTTGACCACTAACTATGTGCCAAGCCTTGCTCCCTGAACCTCACCAGCATGCATGGTCTCATCTCATCTTCCCAACATTGCAGCCTTCTTTACAGAATTACAAATATAGCAGCATGAGGTCTAGCTGACAGTGCAGTCGATCCTAAATTTACCACTTTTCCACTAGTCCAGACTGCCTGTTCTAGATAACACTGTTAAATTTTTTTTCACGATTCCACCACATTTAGCACAGTTTGGGATATTTAGTAGGTACTATCTAATAATTCATGTTATTTCCATATGTAAACTTTTATTTCTCTTACAATGATAAAAAGATACAATGAGCAGCATATAAACATGAAGAACATCAGCTGAAATGAAAAGAGAAGAACTAGAAAAGAGGGGGAAGAGATGAGAAGAACTGAGTAATTTCCAAGATAACACCAAAACAAAGGGTGATGTATTGCTATTAGTTTATCATAGTGATGTAGCACAGGGTTTTTAAGTGATTTGGACTGGATTTACAGTGCAGGATTTTGGCAGAATGCATGGCCATTGCCTAAGCTACTTTGTGAGATTGTATGTTTTAATGGCTTTGAATATTCAGAAAATAACCCTCATAGACAGCCTCGTTTGCTGATCACAGCATCTCCAGTTTAAACCATATTGGTTTAAAAATAAGTTTTACTGAGATCGAAAAGCTGTATATATTAGGTAATCCGCAATGTATATATTTCAAAGTCTGCAAATGACCTGAGACTAATACTCCTCACTGCCACCTTCTGATATTGCTTGGAGAAAAATTACAGGAATCACCGATCGCAAGTCTCACAACAGTGTGATTCTCGTCCCCCCTGTGTCTCACAAGTGTGCGTTGCTTCCCTTCCCCTCAAGCAGGGCTTCCACTCTGCTAGTTATCTGCTGTGCTGGTGCCCCTGACTTGTTTCCTAAACCGTGGCTTTTTTCTTTTGACAACAGTTTTCTTTCTGCACTGCAAGTGAGAACAAGGGGACTTCTGGAGTTGTTTTCCTGATCTAAGTAGGAACTGAATCTTCTTTAGCAGAATAGAAATAAAATAACAGGCCAGGTGGAGTTATGATCTTCCAGGAAATCCTCATATATTAAATCTTAACAACCTATTCATAGCCAGTGGTCTACTCTCATCTGGGCTTAATTCTATCTTTGGCTACAGGAAAACCATCAGTATTCACTCATATTCAAAACATTTAACAACTGGGCTTCCTTTGGTAGCTCAGATGACAAAGAATCCACCTGCAGTGTGGGAGACCTGGGTTTGATCACTGGGTGGGAAAATCCTCTGGAGGAGGGAATGGCAACCCACTCCAGTATTCTTGCCTGGAGAATCCCTATGGGCAGAGAGGCCTGGTGGGCTACAGCCCATGGAGTCGCAAAGAGTCAGACGCGACTGAGTGACTAAGCACACACACAAGGCATAGGTACTGACTAACTTGGGGCATGACGGTTGCTGGCCGTAAAAAGCTGTTGTAGGCATGTCTGTTACCTGTTGACTGTCAGCACTTCATGTGCGATGAGTAGGATACTCTAGCCTGACATCTTTTTTTAGTGATGTGGCATCACTTCCCTGGAAAGTACTTCATATTTCATATGTAGAACACATCAACCATCCCAAATTCCTTCTTGCAAAGTTTTTGAATTATACTAAAATCAATCATATTTGAAGATAAAAATATTTCCCACCACTCACCACTTCTCTTATCATATATGAAATACCTTCACTTTCTGAAAGACTTGACTTTAGGATCTTCTTTCTTAATCTTCAGAAATACACAGGAATCATCTCTATGCCAGGGACAAATGAATAAAGGAAACCATTTACACATTCCAGTCGGTAGGCTGAGCCCCTCAGAGTGAGACTTAATACTTGTCAAACTCCTATGAAATGATGTGAAAAGAAGGAGGATCTTTCCATCTTTGTTTATAACAGCAGGTAGCTAGAAAGCCAAGTAGACTCACCTATCTGTGTTGTGTGGATTATCTGAATTGCTTGAATATTTTGTTTTTAAAGTCAATAACACAGAAATTTGCTTAATGGCTTCCAGTCATATTTACATTTGAAAAGAACCATTCATAAATCAAGTTAACCATCCTTGAACTTCTAAAATAGAGCAGAGATGGATGATATGTACTAATTTTCAAATATCTACTGTATGTATATAGCATGCATGTGTGCGTTCTAAGTTGCTTTAGTCACATCCGACTCTTTGTGACCCTATGGACTGTCACCCGCCAGGCTCCTCTGTCTATAGGATTCTCCAGACAAGAATACTAGAGTGAGTTGCCATGCTCTCAACAGACCCCTTTCAGTCCATTTAATTATGGATAAATATTATACCTAGTGGCTAAGAATGTGGACTTAGGATGAGAGTCAGAGAAAACAGGAACTAACTCTTGACTCTGCCAATTACTAAATTGTGATTTGGGGTAAATTACCTTCACAAAGCCTCACTTTCCTAGGTTATTAAATGTAGACAATCAATAACACCTACATCATGGGTTTATTCAGTAAGGTGCTAAGACTCATGCTTGAAGTGATCACTCAGAATGGTAGCTACTATTGCCATCCCTGGTTACCACAATAACCTCTTAGATTAGCTATTAGAGCCACTGTATGAATAAGGATAAAAAGACCAATGGAGCTTAAACAATTTCCAAAGTCTGTGCTTTTTGCGGTACAGCACAAAATAGAATTTGTGACCACCATTCTTACATGGTTTGAAAACTACTTAAAGCTGTGACTCCCAAAGAGGAGCCAAAACATATTCTGTCCAATAATTTCTTTCTCTATTCCTCCTCCTCATACAAAAAGCAGCCAGCTCAAAGAATAATATTCATATGAATGCCCAAGTTCTCTAATGTGTATTTATAAAATTCACATTACTTCATGGATAAAATCTCTTTTGCTTTTGTTCTCTTACCCACTCATGCAAAGCTGCCTGATTTTTTTTTCTTTCAGAACCAGCTGGCAAGATGTTCTGGAAACAAGATGTTTCTTAGCAACATTTTGTTTATAAAGATAAAAACATAACCTTTGTCGCCACCTACTAGAGAGGAGAAGTCCTCAGCATTTAAGTGATATATACTTGTTGGAGCTGTTGGGTGTTAGTTTGTTTTAATATATATAGATGTGAGTGTTTTTCTTTCCTTCAGGTAGGAGTGTCCTTCATTTTAACAATAGTTCTTCCTCAGCACTGTACCTGATGCTATAATAGTGTAGCATCTCCTCAACTATGTACATGTGTAGGTTTGTGTGTACACAAGCTCACAAAGGTGTGCACGTGCATATCTTAAAAGAAATACATGCTGGTAGTTTTCTGTCTGTTTGTGTGCAGGAGATCGTCCCCCATTCTACCCTGTTGTTTTAGACACTGCCAAAATAATTGCTCCTGCAGCTTTTTTGGTTACTTAGGGGATTAACTCTTTCCTAAAGAAACTTCATTGAACTCAGAAAGCTGTTCAAAAAAACCTAACTAAAAGATGATTAATAAGTCTTAAGCATAACTCACCTCCTCTATATCTCCGTTATAGAGTAGAAGTGTTGGCTTTGGGTGATCAGATTTCTCAGAGAGGACAGTTCCCTGGCCCAAACGAAGCCATCTGCAAGGGAGAATGTGCACTAGGGGAGGGAAGCCTCAGAGCAACAGCAGACACTGTGGCCAGATAGGTATCTGGGGGGTGAGGACGTCAAGATTTTTTTGTAAAAATTTCCATTAAGCTGCATCTGTATTAATTAGGGTTCTCTGGAGGAAGAGAACCAATGAAGAACCAATTCCTATGGAATCCATCAGAATGAGAAAAAAAGAGACAGGAGATTTATTTTAAGAAATTGCTTCATGTGATTATGGGGATTAGTGAATCCAAAATCTGTAGAACAGGACAGCCAGCATATGAAGACGCAGGGGAGAGTTGATGCTGTGATCTTGAGTTTGTAAGTGATTTGGAAGTAAAAGCCCTTCTTTTGGGGGGTCTTCAATTGTTTCTTGTAAGATCTTCAACTGATTAAATTAGGCCCACCCACATTATAGACGGTGATCTGCTTTATGCAAACTCTACTGATTTAAATATTAGGCACATCTAAAAAAGTACCTCACAGCAAAATGTAGATGGGTGTCTGACAAATGATGGGGTATCATCACCTAATCAAGTTAACGTGTAAAATAAACATCACAACTTTCCATCAACTGTGATTCTCTTCTCATTGTTGTTTGAAGGTAAGCAAGATCTCAGACAGGAGACCAAACATTTACTTGGGATATTTTGTATGCCTAAAATCACCTGAAGCATCAATCACCCCAGTTATGCTATACTATAAGATTATAGCTTGATTTCTTCTTTATGAAAAAAAGTTTTTGAGGTAACAATAAATTAACATGTAGTTGTAAGAAAATACACAGAGAAATTCTATGTATCCTTTACCCAATTTCTCCCAATGGTAACGTCTTGCAAAACTCTAGTGCAGTATTGCAACCAAGAGATTAACATTAAAATAGTCAAGATACAGAATATTTCCATCATCACCAGGTTCACTCATGTTTCCCTTATATAGCCAAATCCACTCCTTCCTGCCCCCACTACCTATTTGACTGTTGGGAAATACTAATATGTTCTTTATTTGTATAATTTTGTCATTTCAAGAATGTTATATAAATGAAATCCTGTTACATAACCTTGAAGATTGACTTTCTTCATGCAGCATAGTTCTCTGAAGATTCATATAAGTTGTTGCATGTACCAACAGTTTGTTCCTTTTTGTTGCTGAATAGTATTCCTTGGTATGGCTTGCTTAACCATTCACCTTTTAAAGGACATCTAGATCGTCTCCAGTCATGACTACTAGAGAAGGTGCCATTAGAGAAGGTACTATTTTACATTCCAATGAGACATCCAATCGCTTTATATTTTTGATAATTTTTAGTACAGTCATTATTATTTTAGCCATTCTAATGGGGTATAGTGATACCTCATTGTGGCTTTCATTTGCATTTCCAGCTCAACATTCAGAAAATGAAGACCATGGCATCTAGTCCCATCACTTCATGGGAAATAGATGAGGAAACAGTGGACATAGTGTCAGACTTTATTTTTGGGGGCTCCAAAATCACTGCAGATGGTGACTGCAGCCATGAAATTACAAGACGCTTACTTCTTAGAAGAAAAGTTATGGCCAACCTGGATAGTATATTCAAAAGCATAGACATTACTTTGCCGATTAAGGTACGTCTAGTCAAGGCTATGGTTTTTCCTGTGGTCATGTATGGATGTGAGAGTTGGACTGTGAGGAAAGCTGCTGCTGCTGCTGCTAAGTCACTTCAGTCATGTCCGACTCTGTGTGACCCCACAGATGGCAGCCCACCAGGCTCCCCCATCCCTGGGATTCTCCAGACAGGAACACTGGAGTGGGTTGCCATTTCCTTCTCCAGTGCATGAAAGAGAAAAGCGAAAGTGAAGTCTCTCAGTCTGTCCGACTGTTAGCGACCCCATGGACTGCAGCCCACCAGGTTACTCCGTCCATTGGATTTTCCAGGCAAGAGTACTGGGGTGGGGTGCCATTGCCTTCCCCTTGAGGAAAGCTGAGCACTGAAGAATTGATGCTTTTGAACTGTGGTGTTGGAGAAGACTCTTGAGAGTCCCTTGGACTGCAAGGAGATCCAACCAGTCCATTCTGAAGGAGATCAACCCTGGGATTTCTTTGAAGGAATGATGCTAAAGCTGAAACTCTAGTACTTTGGCCACCTCATGCGAAGAGTTGACTCGTTGGAAAAAAGACTTTGATACCGGGAAGGATTGGGGGCAGGAGGAGAAGGGGACGACCGAGGATGAGATGGCTGGATGGCATTACGGACTCGATGAACGAAAGTGTGAGTGAACTCTGGGAGATGGTGATGGACAGGGAGGCTTGGCATGCTGCGATTCATGGGGTTGCAAAAAGTCGGACACGACTGAGCGACAGAAATGAACTGAACTGAATAACTAATGATATTGAGTATCTTTTCATGTGTTTATTTGACATCTGTACATCTTCTATATTGAAAGATTTCCTCAAATCTTTTGGCTATTTTGTGATTGAATTAGTTGATTTATTTTTCCTGTTGAGTTTTGTGAGTTTCTTATATATTCTAAATGCTGGTCCTTTGTGGGATTTGTGATTTGCAGAATTTTCTCCCAGTTCATCACTTGTCCTTCATCCTTTTAACCAGTGATTCTCAGAGCAAAAGGTTTGTTTTCTTTTATTTTTACAAAGGTAATTTTATCATTTTTTTTCTTTTGTGAATTGTGTTTTTAGTGTTAAGCTTAAAAACTTTTCACCTACACATATATACCATACACAGTCAAAAATTTTCTCTTATGTATTTTTCTAGAAGTTTTATAGAATTTGTATAGCTCTATTTCTGGGTTCTCTAATCCATTAATCCAACAATATGTCTTGATTAGAGTAGCTGCATTTTAAATCATAAAGTCTGGTAGAAGGATTCCTTCCTCTTTATTCTTTTTCAGAATTAGTTTTGCTATCCTTGTTCCTTTTCATTTCTATATATATTTTATAATAATTTTCTCTATACCTATAAAATTTCTTGCTAGAATTTTGATAATAATTGCCCTGCATCTGTATATCGTCAGAGAGAAATAATATCTTTCGTATGTCAATTCTTCCATTCCATTCCATTTGTCTTTCCATTTTTTCAGGTCTTTGAAGCAATTTTCTCGTCAGTGTTTTGTCATTTTTAGTGTAGAATTTTAGATATGTTTTGTTAGAGTTACACCTTTAATTCTTTCCTAAAAATATAATGCAATATAAGTCTTTATTTCCTTATTACACAGACATTCTAGTCATTCTTGCCTCAGTGCTTCTGTATATCCAGAGTTTATTAGTTGGATCTTCTGTTAATTTTTTTAAAAGCACATGTTTTCCTCTTAGAAACAATATCTTCTGAATGAAAAGTCAAAAATCGCTGATATAACTGACAGAATCAGAGAGTGCAAAGGCTTATAATTAAGTGTGTTTGGTGAGGTTCATCCTTTTCCATTGTTTCTCAACAGCAAATGCCTTCTAGCAGCACTAGTGGAGTCCTAAGTCTTGTGTTTTTAATATTTATTTTTCTTTGTCTTACTTATATGCAAATCCAGATCTTAGTATTTTTCCAGGTTCATGATTATGTCTCCCTGTACTAAGACAGCATTCTGATGAAAAGTGGGGGTTTAGATGCAGAGCTTTTGACATAGAAAGTATACTTGACAGTGAAAAATGAGAATCTAGACATCAGGGCTCCTACTGGAATTAATTTGCAGTTCATAGTATAAACTATTGATATGCAATGGCCTTGTGACAACACAAATATTTCATTAAGATGGAGCAACATATAGGAAATGTGATTTGTTTCTGAATGAAAGCTGTGTATTACAAATTACTTCTTTTTTTCTGGTTAATTCAAGAATTTTGCTATAGGTTCTAAGGTGCAAGTTCTCACTGCCACATTTTCTGAGGCTTTGTGTGAAGGAAGAATGCAATTCAAAAAACTGAGGGTGAATCCTGGTTTGTCACGCACAGTGTGAAGCAAGTAAACCAGTGAAACTCATGGCAAGAAACCAGTTTTGCAGTTTGAAAGACTGAATCATTGAAAAGTACCAGTGAATCTCAGAAATAGAAAGAAAGGAAAGAGAATTGTGCTCAGAATTCATTGATTCAAGTTCCTGAAGCTGCAATGACCAATTTATTCTGGTTTGTTCAGAACTCCTCAGTCCCAGTGTTAAAACCGAAGCGCCATAAATCAGAAGCCCTGTATGCCCATGAAAATGAGAACGGTTGGTCACCCCACCTCCAGCTTTTCCCCATTAACTTTGGGATTTCAAGTTAAATCTATCATTTACCTCTGGGTCTAGTTCCTCACCTTCAGAGAGTAGAAAGTGACCATTCTATCCCCCAAGAGAGAGTCTTTGAAGTGAATATGTATAATATTGCAAATGGAATACATTTTAAATAGTAGCATACTATCGATTTTGTATACTAACTCAAGGCCTTTTATGCTTACAATATACTTATCCTATGCTTTACCCAATTAGACTCTTTGGCAAAGAAACAGTCATAAAATTATGAAAAGCTTTACCCAATTGTTCATTTCTTTCCAACCAGAGCAATATTTTCTTCCATACTCTAGAGAACCTGTTAGCTAAACACAAAGTGTCATCTCTCCCCAAATTACTACTAAATACTAGTTACTCTCCAATCTCCTAACTCTATTCATCTAACATCAATATATGGATCTCTGGCAAATAGCAGAGTTCAAGTGTACAAGTGCAGGGCATGAATTTGAATAACTGCATGTTTATGTTCAAGAATATAATAAAATATTTACAAATCCAGTTCCTTTTCAAGAGCAATACACTGTTCTATGTTATAGGTTATGGGCTGGTTTCAGATTGCCTTCTGCTTTATAATGATAGCATTTAGGAGACTAATCACAGGGCTTTAGTTAGAGGTTCTGTGCAAGTTCTGGAATACAGATAGTTTGAGTATAGCATACCAGCAAATTTAGACAAATTCATGAGACTTCAAAGTTAATATCTGAAACACTGTCAAGTGCCAGATCTCTTGTTTCACTCTGTTAGTAAATGTAACAGATGGTTTGCAAACATGTTTGGGATCTGAAGGCTGACTGATCATGTCAGTCTGATAGAAATAGCATGCAGCCATTTACCACATCAGAATGTGAGAAAAGGAAAGCTTCAAAATTAAACCTTAAAAGAGAGCAACTTTCTCACTGGTGCTAACAAGAGAGAACATTGAGTTTCAAATGTCTGTTTCCTCATCACTAACTTTTGAGTTTTTGCTTTTATTTGATGCCAATATGGAATATTGGAATAGGGATCTGTCACCTTCCAAAAAATAAATAAAAACCATATGTGAATCTTTGATGCAATAGTGAAATCACCGTCATAGACAGAGTTCTGTTGCCATGGGAACGATTATGCTCTCACAAAATCCAGTAAGTCAATTTCTTTGTGAATCCAGCTAAATAAGAGAGAAAATTTTGTCTCTTTTCTTCAGTCTGCAAATGAAAACACAGTTAACCTTGTAGAAAGGAATGTTAATAGCTAGACTGCTCTATCTGTCTCTCCTCCACCTCTACACTTCCCACCACCATGTTGAAGCATAATGTAGGTCAGTCAGGACCAAAGAGACTTGCTGCTTTTATCAGAAACGCATGTGATGACTTGTTTAACATTATTCTTGCATCAGTTTGAGAAAGAGTGAGGAAGAAAATTTCCCCAATTCAAGACTCTGAAATGACAAGGTCAGTGGCAGGCTGATCAAGGGTTTCTGACAGGGAAGGTGCAAAAAAGTTCAAGTCATTCCAGGAAGACCACTGGTAAATGATTATTTGCTATTGAATGCCTTCAAAATGAGGATGACTGGAAAATTATGGAATAGCTCTTTGAATAAGCTGTACTCACTTTCTTTTATTTTTATCCAACAAGTTAATTGAAGACTTCCTCTGTGCCAGGCACTGTGCTTGCTACAGAAAATATAACTGAACAGACGAACAGTGTCAGTTATTATAGAGTTTACTTTCAACAGACACCTGGGGAGATCTTTCTGAGGTGGTCACCTTCAGTTGAGCCTAACTTTCCTTGTGACTTAGCTGGTAAAGAATCTTCCTGCAATGCAGGGGACCTGGGTTTGATCCCTGGGTTGGGAAGATCCCCTAGAGAAGGAAAAGGCTACCCACTCCAGTATTCTGGCCTGGAGAATTCCATGGACTATACAGTCCATGTGGTTTCAAAGAGTCAGACACAACTGAGTGACTTTCACACACTCCCTGGCTATACCTAAAGAGGAGTGCCATTTTGTAAATGTCCCTGAGGTAATGCTACATTTTGTCTTCAGCTTTTCTTTATGGTGAACATGCCCAGTTGGAGAAATTGAGTTGCACAGTAGGTACTATGTACCCAGCTATACATAGTAGCTATATGTACAAAAGGTGCAAGGAATATAACAGATGCAAAGAATCCAACAGCTAAAGGTTAAAAGCCAAGCTCAACCACTAATTATGTAGTTATTGAAGTTATCTGAGCTTGAGTATTTTCACTCCCCTAAAAATTTTCTGTGCTCTGTCCATTCACTTTTACTTTCCTTCACATTAGGAAACCACTAATCTTTTATTATTGCCATAGTTTTTCTTTTTCCAGAATGTCATATAGTTTGAATAATACAGTATATATCCTTTTCAGATTGGCTTCTTCCTCTTAGTAATGGGTATTCAAGTTTCTTCCATGTCTCTTTGTGGCTTGATGGCTCATTGCCTTTTATTTATCCAATGAATAATATTCCATTGTGGAATGTACCACAGATTATTTATCCATTCACCTGTTGAAGGATGCCTTGGTTGCTTCCAAGATCTAGAATATAAATATAAACAACCATGTGCAGGCTTTTTTGTGGGCATAATTTTAAACTTTCTTAGGGAGAATGATTGCTTGATCATATGGTGAGAGAATGCTTAGGTTTTAAATAAATCAACAAAATATCTTCCTAAGTGGATTTATCAGTTTGCATTCCTACTGGTTAAGTACCAGATTTTGTTTCCCTCACCAGCATTTAGTTTTTGTGTTTCAGATTTTGGCCATTCTAATAGTATTTAGTTGAATCTCTCTTTTACTTTTAACTATAGTTTACATATTAAATGATATATAAGGTATAATATCAATGTAATGAAAAATGCATACACTGATGTTTTCCATTACTTATAAAGAAATAGAACATCGCTAGTTCTCCAAAATTCTTCAAGTTTCTCACTCCTCATCCCCACAGAAATAGCAATTCTCACAAAATTATAATGGGTCAACTTTATTTTTACTTTTACAGAGATTTATCACCAATGAATCAATCACTGAAATGTTTATTTTCCTGTTTTTAATATTAATGGTTATAGTGGATGCTATGCTTTTTTCCTTTGCTTCTTTTATTCAACATTATTTGTATGATTTGTTAATATGATTTGTTATAAGTAGGGTCTATTTATTTATATATGGTTTATTTATGGATGTAAAATATTCTATTGTTGGGCTATACTTTGATTATTTGTCCACTTTCCTATTAAAGGACATTTGAGTTTTTTCAGATCTGGGAGTATTATGAATACTGCCATAAATATTATTTCACTCATAACCTGTAACATAACCCTGTGTTGAGGCAATCTGAACAAGACTGAAAAAGAATTTCCAGAGGCACAATATTGCACTAACTACTGAGTTTATTAAGAACAAACAACCGAGATAATGTGGGCACTGCAGGGGCTGACACCTCCTGACAGGCCAGGGAGAGTCAACAGCTTTCATGGATTAGTAGTGAATTTTTAAAGCCTCAAGACAAAGAAAATTCCTACTGGAAAGTTGGCATTAGAGGCTTGGCTAGGGCACTATAGGGAGACTACCAGCGTGGGTAGTCTTTGCCTAATTTGTGGTCAGGAAGCCTGGTACTGATGATCAGGGTAGCTTTTGGCAATAGTTACAAATGGGCTCAGTCAGCTTCAGGGGGGATCTTGGTTCTGGGCTCTGCTTCTATGACCTTGGTACAAGGCCTCACACCTGTGGCCTTGGAGCAGGACTCAGCATCTCCCTGTTTTATCTACAGGGCAAATATTTGGCCCCTTAAGACCATGCTTATGTCTAACTACCTGTCTATCTCCATCTTGAGACATGAGAATCCAGGTCATTGGGGGAAGGGGCAAAGACCACTCTGGTTTCTTCTTGCTGGACAAAGGTGTCAATTATGGAAGGAGGTGAGAGCCCATGGAATTATAAGGCAGCTTGTTCCAGCATAGTTTATATATCAACTGGCTGGTATCCTTGTTGCAGCACCATCTGGAGATTTATTTGTTGTATTCTAGAAGAGACAAACTTAACAAGAAGGTTCAAGTTACATGGTCTGTACTGTGCTTAGTTGCTCAGTTGTGTCCAACTCTTTGCTGCCCCATGGATTTTAGCTTATCAGGCTCCTCTGTCCATGGGATTCTCCAGGGAATAATACTGGAGTGGGTGGCCATGCTCTCCTCCAGGACATCTTCCCAGCCCAGAGATCGAACCCAGGCCTCCTGCATTACAGGTGGATTCTTTAACATCTGAGACACCAGAGACGCCCAAGAATACTTGAGTGAGTAGCCTATCCCTTCTCCAGGGGATCCTCCTGAGCCAGGAATTGAACCAGGATCTCCTGCATTGCAGGCAGGCTCTTTACCAGCTGAGGTACCAGAGTAACATAAATGGTCTGGAAATTAATAAAAAATAGAAATGCTACCAAGAAGTCTAGAAAAGGGACTACTAGCCAGGAGAACCAGGGCCAGACATTGGTCCATGATGTTGATGTTTCTCTAGGTATGAGGCAATGCAAGAATTGGGGCTCATGAAAATCTTTACTTGAAAATATCTAGCTATCTGAAGGCCTGTCCTACCATTTTTCCCAGAACATGTAGTGACTGTTTTCTGATTCCCAACCTGAACTCCTTTCAGGGGTGTTGAAGGTCAGTAGCTGCAGCGGCTCCTGATTTAATCTTTGTAGAGGTAGATGCCAAGGTCAAGTTCCAGTTGGCAAGGGTCCTTTGTGGCAGTAAATTTGACTGTTGTTTGGGGGATATTTATGATCATTTTGTGCCACGAGGCTAGAAATGTTCATTCCATGGTCTGGTGGTTTTTCTGGTTGGCCATTCAATGTGCTATTACTGGAGTAAGTCTTGCGAGTAGCAAAAGTTAGGAACTATGCCTACCTTACTTGTAGTGTCTTATAGTCCAGGAAAATATTCCCTCTTGCTGCTTCTTCCCAAATCTAGAATTACACCATTATAATCATTCATTTCATTAGAGGTTCAGTCACATACTTGGTAATTTAAGAGACAACAATTTTGTTAAACAAGCAATAAAGAGAATAATATAGTTAAAAACAATAACAAAGTTACAAGCAAAAATATGTCAAGAACTTTTATTATGTGCAGTTTGTAACACAGCATCTGACTTAATCTGTTAAATAATCCTAGTTTGATGTTAATCTCCTTCTTGTTGATCATGGAGCACTTGAATCTTTATTCAAAGACTAATTATGAAGTTAGGCTTCAGAGAAACAAATCTAGAGTGTCCTTTTATTAACTCAATTAAATCTTGTAACAATATAGAAAGTGAAAGTGAAAGAAAGTGAAGTCGCTCAGTCATGTCCGACTCTTTGCAACCCCATGGACGGTAGCCTATCTGTCTCCTCTGTCCATGGGATTTTCCAGGAAAGAGTGCTGGAGTGGATTGCCATTTCCTTCTCCAGGGGATCTTCCCGACCCAGGGATAGAACCCAGGTCTCCCACATTGCAGACAGATGCTTTGCTATCTGAGCCACCAGGGAAGCAAAGGAAGTAGTCTTAGTAAACTGAGACCTTAATTAATCAAACTAGTCTTTAATATTCAATGAAAAAAAATTTTCTAAAATTATTCCCTTTTTATTAAACATAGTGAAGACTAATCTGTTTTTAAAATAAGTTTGATCCATCAACTATATAGGATTCTTTCATATTGTGTGTGCTTAGTCACTCAGTCTTATCTGACTCTTGCGACCCCATAGACTGCAGCCTGCCAGGCTCCTCTGATCATGGGATTCTCCAGGCAAAAATACTGGAGTGGGTTGCCATTTCCTTCTCCATCTTTCATATTGAGTCTGGTGGAATTCCTCAGAAGTCTTAAAATTTATAAAGACCTGTCAGAAATAAAAAAAAAAAAGAAAGAAAGAAAGCCATTCCATAGGTTTGTCATCAGATTTTTGCCTAGAAAAATTTTTCTCTTCTAGAGGTCCCCTTAATATAGTGATATACCTATTCATGTTGGAAGCAGTCTTTTTATTTACCTTATACAGCTTTTATTTAGGACTTCCCTGTAGCTCAAATGGTAAAGAATCTGCTTGAAATGCAGGAGAACAGGGTTCGATCCCTTGGTCGGGAAGATCCTCTGGAGAAAGGAAGGGCAATCCACTCCAGTGTTCTTGCCTGGAGCATCCCATGGACAGACGAGCCTGGTGGTCTACAGTTCATGGGGTTGCAAAGAGTATGACATGACTGAGCAACTAAGACAAACAAAGGCTTTTATTTAGCTGCTAAGACTGCTCAAAACTCAAGTATCTCCAGTTTCTGGAGGGCCAAGGGAGAGAAAAAAGAAAAAAAAAGTTTTAATTTTTAAAATTAATTAACTTTTAAAATTTATTTTTTATTGAAAGATAATTGCTTTACAGAATTTTGCTGTTTTCAGTCAAACTTCAACATTAATCAGTCATAAGTATACAAAGTGTTTTAATTTTACCCACATATTTAAATTACCAAATTGCTTCAGGTAGCTTGGGAACCAGAACATCTTTATATCTGAAAATAAAGATTAGAAGTTTTTGTCAGACAAAAGCTCATGAAAATTATAATCATATTTAGTAGTTTACTTAACCCCATGTAACTAATCTTTGTTCTGTTGTCCTTGTCCAATGATTAAGGATGATAGTGACAGTGATAGCTTTAAAAAGCTTGAGACATTTCTGTTAAAGCTTGTATGATTTGTCCACTGAAATGGTTGCATTAATCACTGGAGATTGTAGAAAGTATACAAAAGTGGAAAACACTTTTTTCAAAAAGGAAAACGTGATTCCATCAAATTAAAAAAAAAAAAAAAAAAGAGTGGTGTTTGTCATGGAGCCAGGAAAAGCCAACTAGCCATGTTGAATACTCCGCAGTGGTGACTGTTGGATTTATAGCCATTGTTTGTCCGCTTTAAGTTCCCTGATTTGGGAGTAACTGTGGCCATGGTTTAGGGACATTGGAATGGCAAAAGTCTGACATTGAGGGGTTAATTTTTGTAGAAGGAGAATGAGCTTTGTCTGTGTGTACCATAATTTTCATAGATCATTGTGAAATAATGTTTATTTATTTTACCAAGGTAACAAATGTTTTCAGAAACAGATATAAATCACTTGAAGTCAAATAAATTTACATAGTCCATTATCAAAAGCCACATTTCAATAAAACTTTGTTTTTTTAACAGAGAAAGAAAATCAAATTCCAGTTTTGTAACAGCTTATATTCATTGTGAAACAATAGTTATTCACTTAGACAGAGTAACAATAAAAGATTTCAAAGGCAGTTCAACGTCTTAAAAAATTTGTACAATGCACCCTATTTTTCCCTGGTCCACATTCCACAATTTTATTTTATTTATTTATTTTGGCTTTCTGTATGCGTCACTTTCTTCATTGATAAATAGCCATCTGTAAGTCAGACCTACTTCCATTTTAATAAAATGTAATTCCATTACTCATATCATTCTTCTTTATTAAAAGTACATATCTTTCTTAAGCAACTGTGAATTTTCCTTTATATTGGCACTCTGTAGACTGGTAAACATAAATTATACAAAGCACTTATTGTATCTGCATTTTTTTTTTTCCTTAAAAGTTTCTTCACATCAAGTTACTTTCCTTGTGGACAGATTTTCAATAGAGATAACTAGATCTTATTTAATTCATGTTAAACTTAGGCACAATAAAAGTATTATAGTTTATGTCTATATGAGTTAGATTAACAGATATTAGTATCAGGTATTAATCTAATAGTGAATTCAACATTCAGAAAACAAAGATCATGGCATCTGGTCCCATCACTTCATGGGAAATAGATGGGGAAACAGTGGACACAGTGTCAGATTTTATTTTGGGGGGCTCCAAAATCACTGCAGATGGTGATTGCAGCCATAAAATTAAAAGACACTTACTCCTTGGAAGAAAAGTTATGACCAACCTAGATAGCATATTCAAAAGCAGAGACATTACTTTGCCAACAAAGGTCCATCTAGTCAAGGCTATGGTTTTTCCAGTAGTCATTTATGGATGTGAGAATTGGACTGTGAAGAAAGCTGAGCGCTGAAGAATAGATGCTTTTGAACTGTGGTGCTGGAGAAGACTCTTGAGAGTCCGTTGGACTGCAAGGAGATCCAACCAGTCCATTCTAAAGGAGATCAGTCCTGGGTGTTCTTTGGAAGGACTGATGCTAAAGCTGAAACTCTAATGCTTTGGCCACCTCGTGTGAAGAGTTGACTCATAGGAAAAGACTCTGATGCTGGGAGGGACAGGGGACAGGAGGAAAAGGGGACAACAGAGGATGAGACTGCTGGATGGCATCACCAACTAGCTGGACATGAGTTTGAGTGAACTCCACGAGTTGGTGATGGACAGGGAGGCCTGGCGTGCTGGAATTCATGGGCTTGCAAGAGTCAGACACCCACTCCAGTGTTCTTGCCTGGAGAATCCCAGGGACGGGGCAGCCTGGTAGGCTGCCATCTATGGGGTCGCACAGCGTCAGACACGACTAAAGTGACTTAGCAGCAGCAGCAACAGCAGCAAAGAGTTGGACATGACTGAGCAGCTGAACTGAACTGAACTGAATCTAATAGTGAATATTTTCCAGTTCATATGAACCTGAAATTCATTTAGTTTAACTTCTCTTGTTTTAGAATTGTTTGATTGGTAAGTATTTTCTTTAGTCTAATTAAATAGAGCTCATTTACAAATTAACCTCAGCAATATTATCCAAAGACAAATCACACATTGAGACAAATATAAATCCAGACAGAAAGAGATCTCAGAGTTTTCTGCTTGAGATTTAAAATGTCTCTTCAGCCTTTTTGTTTGCTTGTTTGCTTGTTTCCTTGGCTTGAAGTTTTACTAATTTGCCCAAGACTGAATTCTCAGGTAGAATGGGCTGTGTATCTCAAGGACATGATAAGAGTTAATGTCAGACTTTTTTCCCAGGCATGTTTCTGTTTTCTCAGGGTCAGAGCTTCAAAAAAATATTTCAACAAGCCAGACTTTCCAAATGTTCTTGCAAAAAGAACAAGCTTTGCAATTTCTAAAAGATTTTATTTTAATTAGTTGTCTCTGGAGCCTAAAGAATACCATGGCCATCCTAGCATAAAAAAAATAAAATAAAATCTCTCTTTTTTGTAGTCATAGAAAATTTAGACCAAATAGTGCTCAAATTGTCTCTGATGATAGGGGCAGACCGACAAGATGTTGTTCCAGCAGGGATTGTTCTTCTAGGGAGGTGGAATCTTAGTTTGATAAATCTTAGTAAGATCAGTTTGATCTTAGTTTGATCAGTCTTAGTTTGATCTTAATTTGATTAGTTCCTTTGAAAGAATAAAGGGACTTGCAGGAGTTTGGGAAACTTGGTTCTTTCCCTACTTGCATATCCCCTCCATCCCTCCAACTCCCACTCTGAAAGATAGGAGAAAATAGAAGAGGATTCTTTAGAATGTTAGGAGAGTTTTCTCCAGGCTTTTGATTGTAGGAAAGAGGGAGAAAGAGATAGAAGGGGATGGAAAATAAGGTTGCAACAGAAAGATATATGTGGATGAGTCCCTCAGATCCAGATTCTGACTAAACACCATGAAGTTTTGAATGTAAGAAATGGCAAAAGGGATAAAGTTGGAGGATTGTATTACAATTTAGTGTGCTACTAAGAAGCATGTCCCTTGGTTCCCGCATTTGTACTGGTCCAAATTCTTGTTAGAAAAAAATGTGAGCCTCTTCTTTTTAAGATTTTGGGGTCAATTTTTTTCCCAGTTCCTGAGAATTACCTCTTACCTAGAGATAAGTCTTAGGGAGATTTTTGAGATGTACCTGAGCCCATTTTTAGAGGTGCTAATAGTTCCCTGGCCACAGAAGGCATCCCGATTTTCCCAATGAACCCTCTGCATGTGACTGAGGCACCATGAAACTAATGGCACAAATGACAAGCCACCTCCCAAATCGCATCCAACGAGGGGTGATCCCTGAGCATGTGATGGAGAGTGGCCCAAACTGCGACTGGGTACAAGCCTCGGCCCAAACTGCTGAAAATGCACCTGGCAGCTAGTGCAGGAAAAGACAGACAAGGAACAAAAATGGGTGACTCACTCTTTGACGATTACCCAAAATGTGGACGGCACTCTTTGGGATGACTCTGAGGCAATGCCGAGGCTCCTGTAAATCAGTTCAGACCAATGGGTGAAAATGTCCATCAGCGGATGAATGGGTAAGAAAGCTGTGGTACATATACACAATGGAGTATTACTCAGCCATTAAAAAGAATACATTTGAATCAGTTCTAATAAGATGGATGAAACTGGAACCGATTATACAGAGTGAAGTAAGCCAGAAAGAAAAACACCAATACAGTATACTAACATACATATATGGAATTTAGAAAGATGGTAATGAGGACCCTGTATGCAAGATAGCAAAAGAGACACAGATGTGTAGAGCGGACTTTTGGACTCTGAGGGAGAGTGAGAGGGTGGGATGATTTGGGAGAATAGCCTTGAAATATGTATACTATCATGTAAGAAATGAATCGCCAGGCTATGTTCAATGCAGGATGCTCGGGGCTGGTGTATGGGGATGATCCAGAGGGATGATGTGTGGTGGGAGGTGGGAGGGGCGTTCATATTTGGGAGTTCGTGTACACCCGTGGCAGATTCATGTCAATGTATGCCACAACCAATAGAGTACTGTAAAGTTAAATAAAGTAAAATGGAAGCTCTAAAAATAAATAAATAAAATTTAAAAAGTGAAAGAGAGAGACAGGCTGGGGAACTCAGCTTGCAGTCCTGCTGGGAAGGCAGTGGCCAGAGGAGTGAGCTCAGTATTTTGCTTGAACCCACATGTGCCTGATGGTGAATGGAAGTTGCCTTGGTGGGGGACCGATGTTCTAATAGCCTGGTCTGTTCGGTTGCCTCCTTATTCTGTCATGGGAGTCTTCCCGAGACAGGCATTCTCATGGCTTTTAGGTGCCTGATCTGTGCCTGCACAGTTTTCACTGGACTTGTCCCCAGCTTAAAAGGAGAAGGAGGCAGAAGGGGCAGGGAGCACGCTCGTCTGCTTGGGTGGCAGCTCGGGGCGCAGCGGGTTAGGGGGCCTTAGGGATACGCCGGCGAGCAGCCCTGGCCAGAGTTCCTCAATTGCTTCCACTGTCACTTGCCTTGTCACAGAGAGTTTGAGGAAAAAGAAACAAGAAGAAAGCAGAGCTGGGGAGAGCCCTCTAAAAGTCTCCACAGAGGCCACTCTCGAGGCACTCCAAGAATGGGTTGGAAAAGAGTTTTCAGACACAGAGTAGCATAGTAAGGAGAGAGTTTATTAACAAAGACAGAGTTAGGACGGATGTCTCCTGGCAGGTCAGTGAGACTTGACAGCTTTTCTGGGTTAGTAGCCAATTTTTATAACCTCAAGACAAAGAAAATTCCTGATGGAAGGCTGGCATTAGGTGAGTGGTTAGGCTGTTATAGAGTGAGTACTGGGACGGGCATCTTTGCCTAATTTGTGGTCAGAAAGCCTGGTAGTGATGACCAGGGTGGCTTTTGGCCATAGCTACAAAAAAGGGGCTCAGTCAGCTTTGGGGGGACCTCGGTTCTGGGCTCCGCTTCTGTGGCCTTGGTACAAGGATTCGTACCTGTGGCCTTGGGGAAGGACTCAGGAAACTTATACATAAATGTCTCTCTATTTAAGACTGTGAGTACTAGGTTATTGATCATATATTCAGCACTGTCAGAAAATACCTGTTTTCAGAAACAACTATATTTGTACTGCCGTTAACAGTATTAAATGGTTCTCACTATTCTATAGCTTCAGCAATACTCACCATGTTTCGGCTTTTAAATTATTGATATTTTGATGGGTTTGTAAGATACTTTGCTGTGGTTTTAATTTACATCCTTTGATGACGTAGGATGTTAAACAGTAATCTACATGTTGTTTCAAATGCTGACCCTTGAGTCTAAAAAGATCAGTTCTTATTTAATGATGAATAAACAAGCATTAGGTTTGTGGAAAGATTACTATAGCAAAAAGAAAATGCTTCATCATTCTTTAAATGAGAGAAGATAATATTCTTTGATATAATTTTAATATTAAAACTTTTTCTGAATATGAAGAGAAATTTATATGAAAAGTGTAGTCAGATAAGCCAAGAGATTACATTAGATAACAAAAAATTATAAGAAAATAAAACTGCAGTAGTAGAACACAAAAGGTGCATTGTAGACAGCAAAGAACAGAACTTGCATTTGGAAAATTAAACTGATGGTGTTTGTCCATGAAGAAAGAAGGGTAAAGTACAAAGACCTATAAGGCTGCTTCTCATCCTCACTTTCACAGGCACATGTATCCCAACACTTGACCTGCCTTCTGTTATTCTGGCTTTTAGCAGCATCTATGGTTACAGTACAAAAGTTTCTTTTGTCGTGGGTTTTTTAAAAATTCCATTTTTAAAAAATTCCTCCATACTACCCATTCCCCAGCAGTCAACTTCCAATTATACGTGCTCCAGTTTCTTTACCAGAGCATGTCTTAGAACCATCTGTCATGTCTTCACTCTGTTCAATATCATCCATTCCTGCTTTTGTCCACTCAGTCATCACATTTATCTATTTCTGTATTTTTGACTTAATTTTTTTCAAGACTCTGGCAGCCTTAACCAAGAGCTAAAATTTGGTGTGCATTCTTGTTTATTCTCCGTAAGTAAACAAATTATGTATAACAAATAAAGGTTTGCTTTAATATTTCTTGCAAGATTCCTGGCATGCCTAAGACTTCGTTGTAAAATTAATTGTGAA
The DNA here is from genome assembly GCA_006410675.1 of Oreotragus oreotragus. Lineage (NCBI taxonomy): Eukaryota > Metazoa > Chordata > Mammalia > Artiodactyla > Bovidae > Oreotragus > Oreotragus oreotragus. Next base: position 84,634 of record SJYX01000101.1, read on the forward strand.
GCTTTCCTTCACCAGTTATTTCTGAGATGTTTCTGACTTTAGAATAAATGCTAGAGTCTGAATGTGTACAGCTTAAAGGTTGCTCTTGTTCTAATGTTAGTGACATTTTTCTAGTTAATATCAAATATAGAATTTTAATAGGTGTTTTTAAAGATATATTTAAGCTTATACAAGTGCATGCACATGTATGTGTGTTCATTTCAGAACTTTCAACCCAAATAGTTTTTGAGATATTGATTTGATTCATATTCCAGAAGTAAATGAAACCCTGAAGTGTTTTAATTTTTTTTGTTGTTGTTTTATTTTCTATTCACACATTTGTATTGGAAGAGCTTTCTTACCTAAGCCAGCTAATTAGCCAAAAAGGACAGATAAATGCTGTGAAAAACTAATGTGTTGCTTGGAGACCTTCCCCTCAAAAGCACACTTTTCAGTTTCATTGTATAGGTATTTCTTTTGCTGACATGAATGTTGAACAAAGACAACTCATATGAAACTTTAGAAGAGTGAGTTTCCAATCCAGTTGGGCGTCAGCAGATGTGATTTTGTTTACTTTGTTATTGTTTAGTTTACTGCAGGTTTCAGCCTGAGAGAGAGCGCTCTGTTTGAGGAAGAGAGAAAAGATATTTTTGATAAGGTTTGGCAGCATGACCAAGTCTTGGGAAACTGGCCCCAATGCTGCCACTTATTCACTGTCAAAAGCATGACAAATTGCTTCATCTCCTGGTCTCCATGAGAAAATAATCCAAATGATCTCTATGGAACTTTGGGAGGGTGCTGTATTATTCATTACTTATGTGAGTACCATCCTATCCATAGGTGTGCAGAGTGCATCTTATACTCTGTATACAGAGTACAACTTATATGGAGAGTACCTCATGCTAAATGCCAGGCTGGATGAAGCAAAAGCTGAAATTAAAATTTGCAGAAAGAATTATCATTAACCTCAGATATGCAGATGACACCATTCTTAATGGCAGAAACTGAAGAGGAGCTAAAGAGCCTCTTGATGAAGGTGAAAGAGAGTGAAAAAGTTGGCTTAAAACTGAGCATTCAAAAACTAAGATCCTGGCATCCGGTCCCATCACTTCATGGCCAATAGAGGGAGAAACAGCAGAAACAGTGGAAACAGTGAGAGACTTTCTTTTCTCGGGCTCCAAAATCACTGCAGATGGTGATTGCAGCCATGAAATTAAAAGACACTTACACCTTGGAAGAAAATCTGTTTGAGGAAGAGAGAAAAGATATTTTTGATAAGGTTTGGCAGCATGACCAAGTCTTGGGAAACTGGCCCCAATGCTGCCACTTATTCACTGTCAAAAGCGTGACAAATTGCTTCATCTCCTGGTCTCCATGAGAAAATAATCCAAATGATCTCTATGGAACTTTGGGAGGGTGCTGTATTATTCATTACTTATGTGAGTACCATCCTATCCATAGGTGTGCAGAGTGCATCTTATACTCTGTATACAGAGTACAACTTATATGGAGAGTACCTCATGCTAAATGCCAGGCTGGATGAAGCAAAAGCTGAAATTAAAATTTGCAGAAAGAATTATCATTAACCTCAGATATGCAGATGACACCATTCTTAATGGCAGAAACTGAAGAGGAGCTAAAGAGCCTCTTGATGAAGGTGAAAGAGAGTGAAAAAGTTGGCTTAAAACTGAGCATTCAAAAACTAAGATCCTGGCATCCGGTCCCATCACTTCATGGCCAATAGAGGGAGAAACAGCAGAAACAGTGGAAACAGTGAGAGACTTTCTTTTCTCGGGCTCCAAAATCACTGCAGATGGTGATTGCAGCCATGAAATTAAAAGACACTTACACCTTGGAAGAAAAGCTATGACCAACCTAGACAGCATATTAAAAAGCAGAGATACTATTTTGCCAACAAAGGTCCACATAGTCAAAGCTATGGTTTTCCCAGTAGTCATATATGAATGTGAGAGTTGGAACATAAAGAAAGCTGAGCTCTGAACACTTGATGCTTTTGAACTGTGGTGTTGGAGAAGACTCTTCAGCGTCCCTTGGACTGCAAGCAGATCGGACCAGTCCATCCTTAAGGAGATCAGTCCTGGGTGTTCATTGGACAGACTGATGCTGAAGCTGAAACTCCAATAACTTTGGCCAACTGATGTGAAGAACTGACTCATTGGAAAAGACCTTGATGCTGGGAAAGATTGAAGGCAGGATTAGAAGGGATGACTGGGAATGAGATGGTTGGATGGCATCACTGACTCAGTGGACATGAGTTTGAGCAAGCTCTGGAAGTTGATGATGGACAGGGAGGCCTGGAGTGCTGCACTCCATGGGGTTGCAAAGAGTTGGACATGACTGAGCTACTGAACTGAACTATCAATAAAGCCACATCTTATCACAAGACATCATCTAACCTAGCTAATTTCAGACTGGATGTGTTAAAAAACTATGATCATTTTTTAACCATAATCTAAAATCTCTTTGAAGAACAATCCTCACTAACCTTTAAGATCAATTCAAATGATAATCCTTTATTTTAAAGCTTCTTTATACTGAATTCCTTTTTCTTGCATTTGTTATTCATGCTTATTATTTTTCATATCCTATCCATGGGAAAAAAAAGATTAGAATTTAAAGCTGTTTTTGGTGCTACTGATCCAGCTACATAAAACAAATACTTGACATGGAAAAACAAACAAACAAACAAACATGAAAAGTGTTGAAAGGCAAATTAAAAACTGAGAAAAAATATTTGGAATTTATATCACAATGAATTACTTTAATATAAAAATTGCTTTTATAAGTCAGTAAGAAAATACCAGTAGTCAACTATATTAGTTGGATAACAATCTAAACAGAAAGCTAAGAGAAAGGAAAGTGTAAATTGTTTTGAAATATATGAAAAGATCCTCAGTTTTACTAAATAATGCAAGTCAAATGACAACTCTTTCACTTTTTAGAGTGGCAAAAATTAAAAAAAGAAAATGGGAGAGATGGGAAATAGGCATTTCTTACACTGTCTGATTAAGGGTTATAAATTGTTACAGCTCTTGTAAATGGCAATTTGAAAAATACCTTTTCTATTTCTTGGTTTCTCAACAATGTATTGGCACACATATAGAATGATACATATACAGAATTATTAATTGCATACTTTTTTGTATAGCAAAATACTCAAAATACCTTAAACGAGTTTTAGTATACTATTGTGTTTTTTTTTTAACTGAAGATCTTGCATGCTGCTATGAAAAAAAGTCCACAAGATACATTTCAATAGAATTAAGCAAAGTACAGAAAAATGTTTATAATGTGCTGCTATAGTTGGACTTAAAAGTGTGAGCTATCTATATGCCTATATTTTCTTATATTTATAAAGATTGTTTCTGGAGCATTTTGTAGGATGCAGTAACCCTACTGCCCCTTAGGAAGGGAATTGTATGAGAGAGGCTACAAGAGCAGGAGAGATAAGCATAATTTTATACACTTATTGTCCCCTTTGAATATTGTACCGTGGGCAAGTATTCACTCTTCAAATAAAATAATTTAAATGTAAAACTTGAAACATTTCTCATCAATACTTTTGACTGCCACCTTTTAAAATTAAAATTCATTTGCTAATTTGATATTAATTTTATATGGCTCTTTGTATATATATGTACACATATACACACATACATACCTACACACCTATATATCTCAATAATTCATTTTGGAAAGAATTCTATTTATTTTATTCCATAAATTCTATTAGGTATACTGCTGGCAGGTACATGGATTATATATAATATAAATTGGTTGCAATTTGTCAGTATTATAATAATCTTGCATTTCTATCAGCAATTCACTTTTAAAATGTATCCTGAAAAATTACATAAATTGGAAAGCATATATTACATCATTTGTTATAATAACAAATTTGAAGAACCTTGTCAACAGTGGGGATTAAGTAAACTGTGAGGCATTCATTACAATGGAAAGTCTCACAGTTCTTACATAGTTGGTCCTTAATAGCCACAGGTTCCACCTCCACAGATTCAACCAGGTGCCAGATAAACCATTTCATGTGAGGGATTCGAGCATCTGCTTGATTTTGGTATGCAAGTGCTGGTCCTGAAAGAGTCCACCAGGGTTACTGAGGGATGACTCTTTACGGTAATGATTGCTGATTTGGATGCTAATTTATAGGAATAATAGATTTTTAAGATTCATTTTTATATGAAATAAAAATGATTTTAACATATATCCTATGGGTTAATTGGGGTTAACATGATCAAAGACTTGTACCTGAGTACACCCCAAAGCAGTTTACCCAGCTTTAGCATCTTGATCTGAGCCTAGAGTTTAATAGAGGTGACTTCATTGGACCATCCATTGTAGGCAGAAAGATCTATGCAGACTTGTCTGTTTGTTCTTGAGATTCTATTTCTTCAGCCTTATTTCCTATAACTTTCTCCTCTAATTCTTCTTGGTTTCTCAGCTCTGAACTGCCAATGGTTTCCAAAACAGGTGTTGCAATTTAGTTCCTCCATACTTTTGTATATGCTCACTCAATGCCCTCTTTCAAACTCTGCTGTCTGGAAAATATTTGTTCACCTTTCAAAATTTTGCTCAGCAAACATCTCCTTCGAGATGGTTTTCAAGATACCCTAGCATATCACCATGCCCACACCCAAAGGAGATAGTCCTGCAAAGAATATTACACATATTGTATTGATATCCTTTAAAATTGTATTATTATAAACATAATAAGAGGTTGTTTTAGTTTATTTTTTTTCTACTTATGGCGAGCTTTTTGAAGGTGGAATACTTAATTTTAATTATTCACTTATCAATAATGCCTTATGTGCTATATATCAAGAAATAAATGGACAAATGCTCCCAGAAGAAAAACAGAAACTGTGAAATTAAAAAGTATAATGCAAAATTATTGATTTGACTTTTCCTTATAATAAAGCCTCAGAAGTTAAACCTGTGAGTAAATCGTATTGAGATATTGCCAAGCTCAATATTAGATTCTTGCTCCCCCCAAATGTAAGGGATTCAGCACACAATGATTTACTTTAATTAAATTCATTCCATTTGCATTTTCAGCAGAAGTGTTTTCAATTTCTACTTTTTAGATTTATATTTGACAAACTAAATAGCCTCATCAACTTTCTCTTGCTTTACAATGGGGAAGAAAAAAATTAACCTGGGAAAAACGGCAAATAAGCATGTGCCAAGCTCTTTGAAAGATTCAACTACCCAAAGAAAAATAAACGTTGTAAGGGTAAAACACTCTTACAACGCTCTTCTCTACAAAGTAAGTTTTTAGGAAGAAACAAGAGAACATTAATTCTCACTATCTTTGACTCCAGCAGTTCCCGCTGTTGTTTCTGTGTCTGACAATCTTCTAGCCAACATATCTGTGATTTCTTTGGCTGTAATCTTCTAAATGTTACTTCAGGACACCAAGACAGCTGCCCTGTTCCCATATTAAAGGTAGAAAACTAGAAATAGGGAAACCTTTACAATTTCATTTTTCTTTTTTGATTGAAAAAGGAAATCTTCCCAGATTTATTTTCTTGTCTTGCAGGCTGGGTCTGAGCTACATGGCAAAGGAAAAGGGATTTTAAGTGGGTTTTAGGGAGTCAGTGAGCAGTAACCTCTATGTAAGACTAAGATAGAGAGTTATTTGGCTCAGGTATTGAGACACTTCATCTCTCCAATTGTGTCACTTCCAAAAGACATCTTCCTTGACCTTGAAGGTTATGTCAGAGCCCCCACCTTATCTCTTCTAACAGAATCTGAACGTTGCTTTCCACAGTCTTTATCACAGTTACAATGCATACCTGTATAAGAAAGTCCAGTTTAAAACTGGACTATTTCTCAGATGGTCCTTTGGCCTAGACACAAATCTGTTATCATTTAGGATTTGAGTTGTTTACAGCTCACTGTGTATGTACCATATGCCCCCAAATATTTACTTTATATAGCTTAGATGTTGTACTTGAAAGTTGTTTCATTTGCAATTTGAAAATTCACACCAAATCCTAATTTGTTCAAAAAAATTTTGTTTACTGTGCATTTTTATTCAAATTATTTCTAAAAATGAAATATAATTTCCTTCTTGTTATCCAGTTTCCATTTAAAGACTGAACTATACCACAAGCACAACTGCAAATTCCAGTAAGTGTGACTTATGTTAACATACTAATTTAAAACAGTGTCTCTTTAAATTGTTTTCTCTGTGACATCAGGTGAGTTGATCACAAGAGACTTAATAACTCTGGTTAAGTCTACATTCATTATAAATCTATAATCACTTCACATCAGACATACCATTAAAGAACTGATATTTGTACAGCAAAGCAGTGGATTCTTCCCAAGCATCTACTGAATGATCACCCAAACTAATTAGTGTTTATTACAACCTACATATCTTTTAAGGGAAACTTGAAGCAGGCAAAACAGCATATTTTAACAAAGAGCAATATGTAACTACTTAGAAGACAGAGAGTAAATCTGAAAGCAGACAAATTATTTTAAAACTGCCTATTAGCTTCTCAAACCAATAAACAGTAATTCCCCAAAAGACGATGCATGGCCATTCTGATAAAGATTAATGTGCCTTGATCAATATATTTTAATTAAATAGAGAGCATTTATCAATATGGAGATGCACATTTCTAGGACTGGGCTTCCTGCATCAGCTCAATTGTTGTAATTGTTTTAGGTGATCCTTCTTAGCATGCATGGACATATTAGTCCTATTAGGAAAAACTTTCTATATTTAAATGGCAAAAAAATCTGCCTAGGAGAAGCAGTAAGTAAGCCTGCAGCGAGCACTTTAAAGACTACCTGCTCAGAATTCTGCCTCTTTTATTCCTAAAACCTAGTGAGAAAGAAAAGGGAAAGATATAGAATAGAGATAACCAATCTCTCTGTTCATGAAATATGATTTATGCCATCCAGTCTTTTGTTCCAACAGTCTATTGGATCCCCAAGAAATTGCCCCAAAGGGCCTCAAATACCTCTTTTCAGGAACCACCTGGTATTCCTAACTCACACCACTCAAGCACAATTAACCTACTATTCAGTTTTGTTATATAACATTACCTATTTATATCTTCTCTCTTGCTTAATTATTTATGGTTGTTTTCCTTTTTATTACTTCTAGAAAGTAATTTCTATGACAGCAAAGGCTATGTCTCTTTAGATTACCACAGTAACCCTAGAACCTAGAACATGATTTGGTATATAATATCCTCTATATTATATATCTCAATAATCCCTTGTGAAATGAATGAATTAAGGTGATGTGCTTAAAAACAGCAACAACAACCTCAAGATTCAATTAAGTGTTCAGAGATGCACATTTCTAGGACTGGGCTTCCTGCATCAGCTCAATTGTTGTAATTGTTTTAGGTGATCCTTCTTAGCATGCATGGACATATTAGTCCTATTAGGAAAAACTTTCTATATTTAAATGGCAAAAAAATCTGCCTAGGAGAAGCAGTAAGTAAGCCTGCAGCGAGCACTTTAAAGACTACCTGCTCAGAATTCTGCCTCTTTTATTCCTAAAACCTAGTGAGAAAGAAAAGGGAAAGATATAGAATAGAGATAACCAGTCTCTCTGTTCATGAAATATGATTTATGCCATCCAGTCTTTTGTTCCAACAGTCTATTGGATCCCCAAGAAATTGCCCCAAAGGGCCTCAAATACCTCTTTTCAGGAACCACCTGGTATTCCTAACTCACACCACTCAAGCACAATTAACCTACTATTCAGTTTTGTTATATAACATTACCTATTTATATCTTCTCTCTTGCTTAATTATTTATGGTTGTTTTCCTTTTTATTACTTCTAGAAAGTAATTTCTATGACAGCAAAGGCTATGTCTCTTTAGATTACCACAGTAACCCTAGAACCTAGAACATGATTTGGTATATAATATCCTCTATATTATATATCTCAATAATCCCTTGTGAAATGAATGAATTAAGGTGATGTGCTTAAAAACAGCAACAACAACCTCAAGATTCAATTAAGTGTTCGTGTTTTTCCCCATAAACTTCAAATAAAAATACCAGGAGTGAAAACACAACAAAATTTTGTTCTTAGTGTTTTCTAGTCTGCTTGGAAAATGCTATCATAGGCTTAATTCTCTCTTCTCTTCTGAATATTTTAAATAGGAAGTTTTCATCTGCACTGCTTGATAGAACACGTTATTGAACCAAAGCACATAAAAAGAAAAAAAAAAAATTCAGGGCCCTAGGGAAGATCAAGAGACACTAGCCTGGCAGACTTTGAAACATAATGAGGAGGATATAAAGTCCTAGGAGTGCAGTCCAAGCTATTGACAATTCCTTCGGGTAAACAAGCATATTTGTTTTTGCCTAGATTACTAGAATATGATCCAGAAAGTTGATTCAAATATTCTGGGATAGACAAACCACAAGTGACACTGCTGTCAGCCAAACACAGGAGACTAATAAGAATGTTCCACCTCCCTATTTCAGAAACATTATACCACGTGTGGAAACAATTCTTTTTCATATCTGAGCCAGCTTGACAGTCGAAAAAACTGCTCCTTTCTCTGATTTTAAGTTTTGGAAAACCCTCTAGAACTAGCAAACACCATGTGTTAAGAATTACTCAGTCGAACAAGGTGAGGATACTTCTTTCATGCAACTTTAGAAGTTCTGATGTCTATTGACAAAATTCATTTACAAGTTGCTTTGATATTCTTAATTTCAATTTACTTTAATTTACAGAACTGTGGGGGGAAAGGGTAATGTGCTTAACTGACTTTATTTGATGATAATTCAGCTCAAGAAAATCTTCCCTCTTTCTTTAGTTATAGTCTTAAAAAAAATTAGGTTAAGAGGCATTAATATTCTCCTCTGCTAAACAGAAAACACTGGGAAAGTAAGAATTAGTCTCTCCTCATATGCCTGATTTTCTTCCTAGCATACAACTAGCCTCTCCACTACACAAATACCGTGTTTATGAAGAAAGCCATTGTTTGGAAGTCCTGTTCACTAGGTTTGTAATACTAGGTCTTCTGATTCCTTTATACATAACATAGGTTGAGGAAGGGTACAGTCCAGTTACCTTCCTTTTAATTAGAGCAGGGTAGCTATTTTCTTTTATTTTATTTTATTTTATTTTACTTTACAGTACTCTACTGGTTTTGGCATACATTGACATGAATCCGCCATGGGTGTACACGAACTCCCAAACATGAACCCCCCTCCCTCCTCCCACCCTCCATCATCCCTCTGGATCATCCCCATACACCAGCCCCAAGCATCCTGCATCCTGCATTGAACACAGACTGGCGATTCATTTCCTACATGATAGTACACATATTTCGGGGAAGGCAATGGCACCCCACCCCAGTACTCTTGCCTGGAAAATCCAATGGACGGAGTAGCCTGATGGGCTGCAGTCCATGGGGTGGCTAACAGTCGGACAGACTGAGCGACTTCACTTTCACTTTTCTCTTTCATGCATTGGAGAAGGAAATGGCAACCCACTCCAGTATTCTTGCCTGGAGAATCCCAGGGATGGGGGAGCCTGGTGGGATGCCGACTATGGGGTCACACAGAGTTGGACACGACTGAAGTGACTTAGCAGCAGCAGCAGCAGCAGTACACATATTTCAATGCTATTCTCCCAAATCATCCCACCCTCTCCCCCTCCCTCTCCCTCTCCCTCAGAGTCCAAAAGTCCACTCTACACATCTGCGTCTCTCTTGCTGTCCTGCATACAGGGTCCTCATTACCATCTTTCTAAATTCCATATATATGTGTTTGTATACTGTATTGGTGTTTTTCTTTCTGGCTATTTTCTACTTTAAGTATTAGTAGCTTGTACGAGTCAGCATAGTGGGTTGAACAGTGGCTGTCAAAAGGATATATTTATGTCTTGAAAAGTTTAAATATGACTTTTGTAGATATAGTTAAGGATCTTGAGATCATCCTGGATTACTCTGGTAGACTCGAAACCCAAAGGCCAGTGTCCTTATACAGAGAGAAAAGACTCAGGAAGATGCCAGGTGAGGATAGAGGGAGAGACTGGCATAAGCAAACCAAAAAACTCTTGAACTCATCAGAAGTGTGAAGACACAAGGAAAGATTGTCTTCTAGAATCTTCAGAGAAGGCAGAGTCCTTCCAACACCTTGATTTCAGACTTCTGGCCTCCAGAACTATAAGAGAACACATTTCTGTTGTTCAATTGGTTTCAATGGCATCTGAGTCTAATCATGGGAAATGAGTCTAGTCATTGCCTGACAGGTATTGGAATTCTACTCAAAATGATTACAAGAGAATTTCATGAAAGTACTTTTGAGAGAGGCTTGGGCAAGACTGAAGGACGCAAATGAGCACTTGGGGATAAGCAACAACATGCAGGAAGCTTTAGCAGATCTAGACCTAAAGACACGAAAGGAAGAAACCAACTTTATCTTTGCAGAGCCAGAGCCATGCAGGAAGAACTAACTACCCAGAGGCTGTTGGAAAGGTGCATCAGCACCGGGGGTAAGCAAGGTCAGGCCTCAAGGGAGCCTGAGCAGAAACACAGAAAATACACTGCGATCTCTTCCTCCTCCTCATCCCCTGGGCGTTTGGTGTGTTCTCTCATTGTCCAAAATACAATCAAAAGCAGAGAGCAAGGAACCTAAGGGTAACACCCTGCAG
>SJYX01000101.1:100430-124165 GCA_006410675.1 Oreotragus oreotragus
CCAGGAACTATTTTAACTCTGACCATCTATATATTCTGAAACATGGTATAGAAATATGCTTCTCTTTCCTAAATTTCAGTTTTCTCTGCTTTGAAAGAAATTGCCTCTGCAAAGTTTAATAAATTTTTAATAAATCTCTTCAATCAGGCCAACAGAAGGAAATTGGCATTTCCCCAATACTTCTAAGAACTAGTGGCAGCTATTTATATAAATTCTCAAGTAGACTTTATAACAACTATATAATGTAATATGAATTATATAAAATTCAACTGAGACTCAGAGAAATTGAATGAAATTTCATGGCTAATAAACAACTAAGCTGAGGTCTAAGTCATTTCTTTCTAGCACCAAAAGCTGCTCTTACCATTCTTCCCTGATGCCTTAATTGTACCTAATAAATATGCAAAAACTAAGGTATTATTTTCCCATCCCCTCTACTACCCTACCCTCAAACTAGAAAACTATGTAAACTAAAATCCTGCTGAATGAAAACAGACATATATGATACTGCCTTCTGAATTTCTATTTTTATATCATTTGACAGCTTCAAGACCAATCCCAGCCATATGTGAAATAGGAAAATTAAAATATTATAACTACCACCAAATTATAATCTTTATCAACATGTTCAAATCATCTTCATATTTTGTTATTATTATTTGAAAAAATGTATCTTATTCATAATGCTGTGAAAATAAGAACAAAGTTATCATCCCACTCCAAACAAAGAGCTGAAAAAAATATGATAAATGTTTTCAGAGATTAGACAACAGGGAGTTTATATGATTATGATCCTTTATATATGGAAAACAAGTGAAAAAGTAAGGGCATTGCTCTGTCTTTCTGCCCAGAGGCACATTCCAGACTACAGTGTGAAGGGTGGAGTCCAAGCAGGCACACAGGTCTTGCTCTCTTAAGACAAGAGATTAAATGTCAAGGCAGTGGGAATTTGCTAGGCAAGAATATGGAGAGAAAGGAGTCACACAGAGAAAAATATAACAGTAAATTAAAGATTGTTCATTTCTTAAAAGCTCCAAAAATCTCCACTGGGGTTTCCTTGAATTTTTGCTGAAAATTACCTGTGATTAAAATGAAATTCCTTGGGTTGGGCAAAGACCATTGCGAAGTCATTCAGTCGTGTCTGACTCTTTGCAACCCCATGGACTGTAGCCTACCAGGCTCCTCCCTCCATGGGATCCTCCAGGCAAGAATACTCGGAGTGGGTTGCCATTTCCTTATCCAGGGGATCTTCCTGGGGCATTATTACTTGAATAATTTCCAAAGCTCACACAGGACGTGAAGAGAATTTAGCTCTGAGCAGCGAGAAAGAAACATTCTCTTTTAACACTTGTAATATTCAGGTGATACCCCAGAGTAGTCATGCCATGGTAGTAAAGCTAACTTATCTCTAAAATAAAAACTTGTGTAGGCTTCCTCAAATACAATTTACAATGAGCCTTGAATAGATCAAGGTAATCTGCAAGTAATTTAACTGTCAAAACAAAGCATAATGCTTTAAAGAGGCAGGCAACAAAATTTAAGCACCAAGCAGTATAATATTCATAAAGTACAGAATCCAATAAAAATGTCTAGATGTGTCAAGAAATAGGAAAATGTGTCACACATAGAAAAAATAAGCCAATAGAAACAAAACTCAAAGTTATAGAGATGATAGAATTTGGAAATGACTTAAAATCAACTTATATTAATAAATAGATTCAGTGTGTCTAAACATTTAAGGAGAACATAAACTTAACTAGAAGAGAAGTAAAATATAAAAAAGAACTAAATATATGAAATGAAAATTCTACTTTATAAAATTAATGGAAGACTGTAGGAAAGTAGATCAATAAGTTGAAAGAATTTAAAGTGAACTGTTACTGGGAATAGAGAAGACCATTTCATAATGATAAAGGATCAATCCATCAAATAAAAATGTAACAGTCCTAGGAGCATGTACCCAATAATAGAGCTTCAAAATATATAAAGCAGTATGCTACAACTTCTTTTCAGTCTGTATACTTTGGCAGGTCATTAAAAAGTTAAATATACAAGTACCATGCTGACATTCCATTCTTAAACATATACCAAGAGAAATGAAACATCATTCCATGTAAAAGACTTGTACACAAATGTTGTAACAATTTTATTTGCAGTAAATAAAAACTAAAACAAGCCAAATTTCTATTACAGATGCATGAATAAGCAAATTGTGGTATATTTATACACATGGGAACTTCTAAGAAATAAAAAAGAAAACAAAATTACTGATTAGAAAAAAATCAGTAACAGAGCTGACTATTAAAAACTATAAGATATACATAAGGAGTTAGACAGGCTTCACTGGTGGCTTAGCAGTAAAGAATACACCTGGAAAATAGGAGATGCAGGAGACACAGTTTCGATTCCTGGGTCAAGAAGACCGTCTGGAGGAGGGCATGGCAACCCACTCCAGTATTCTTGCCTGGAGAATCCCATGGACAGAGGATCCTGGCAAGCTACAGTTCATAGCATCACAAAGCATTGGACACGACTGAAAAGAGTTCGCACGCACACGTGGATACAAGGAGTTAGACACAGAAGAGCATGAGCTGCATGTCTCTACTTATAAAAACTGGAAATTCAAATCACTTCTAAAGTGACAGAAATTCCAACAGTTCCGTGGAGTCAGGATGCATGTGCGAACTGGGAAGGAACATGAAAAAACTTTCTGCTGTAAAAGAAATGTTCTACACTGTAATTGTTGACATAGTTATCGAATGTGTCCATTTCTTGAATTTATCAACTGTACACTTATAATGAGTATATTACATAGTATATATTTCCACTACAATAAAGTTGATATAAAACATGATATGCATTTTTAAGTTTAATAAAAATTTGCAAATATATTTTCATGCACAATACTATTAATATTGTCTCCAAGTTGTCAAAAGATGCTAGAATAAAATTTGACCTGTTTTCTCCAAGCATTCATAATATAGTAGGGCACACTGATAGGTGTATAATCACTTCAAACCAAAGGCGGTGGATGTTTCGTGTCTTCTAAGAATTTTCATGGTATGGTACCTCTCAAAATATTATCTTTATTTGTAATTTCTCACAAGCTATAAAAAAATTTGATATATGATATAGGAATGTTTTCTTCAAATCGTTTCACTTGGAGTAAATGCAACATTTGAAAAATATAGGAAATAACTTTGCAGAAGATATATAAAAGTTAAACATTTCTGGATCACCACATTCCATACTTTTGAATTCCCTTTACCTTGCTTGTGGTGCTGAAAAGTTGGGGTATTTTTCTAACTGCTTTTTGAAGACTTAATGAAATGCTTCATTTGCAAAATGTTTTAGCATCCATAATGAACTCTGCCCTTCAGGCATATTCTCAGTTGTGTCTTTTGTTTTCCCAGATTACTGGGCAAACTGTTAATCATAAAATCTTACAGCTAAAGAACTAAAGAAAATTGAAGTAACTTCTACTTTATATTGAAGAAGGTGATGGCACCCCACTCACTCTTGCCTGGAAAATCCCATGGATGGAGGAGCCTGGTAGGCTGCAGTCCATGGGGTTGCGAAGAGTCGGACAAGACTGACTTCACTTTCACTTTTCACTTTTCACTTTCATGCATTGGAGAAGGACAGGGCAACCCACTCCAGTGTTCTTGCCTGGAGAATCCCAGGGACGGGGGAGCCTGGTGGGCTGCCGTCTATGGGGTTGCACAGAGTTGGACACGACTGAAGTGACTTAGCAGTAGCAGCTACTTTATATGGCAATTTTCTTTCTTCCATTCTATCTCTACAGCCTCTATTCCTTCTTTCCTTTCTTCCTTCCTACCTTCCTTAAAAGGAAGATACTCTAAAGAAAGGTAATTATGTCTTTGTAGGCCCTCCTTGACCAAATAGTCCATACCTCGCATGGAAGCTCCTGTATTATAACATTAACTTTTCCTCATCAGGAGCAGCATCATGGCCAATTTATTTGTTCTGATTTATGCCTACATGAACTGCATGTGTCAATTTAAAAAATAGTCACAATATAGAAGTTGAGAGCTATGTTTTATTGGGTGAGAATTTTTTTAGGACTTCAAGCCCGGTAGACAGCATCTCAAGTGACTCTGAGAGAATTATTCTGAGGAGGCAGCAGGGAAGGAGTTAGGCTATATAGAAGTTTGCAACAAGGGACAGGTGGTCTGAACATCAAAATATTAATGTTAATTAAGTAAAATTAAGTAAAACAAACTGGTTCCAAATTGGGAAAGGAGTACATCAAGGCTATATACTGTCACCCTGCTTATTTAAATTATATGGAGAGTACATCATTTGAAATGCTGTAAATTAGGGTTAGGGTTAGGGTTGGATGAAGCACAAGCTGGAATCAAGATTCCTGGGAGAAATATCAATAACCTCAGATACACAGATGACACCACCCTTATGGCAGAAATTGAAGCAGAACTAAAGAGCCTCCTGATAACAGTAAAAGAGGACAGTGGAAAAGTTGGCTTAAAGCTCAACATCCAGAAAACTAAGATCATGGCATCCAGTCCCATCACTTCATGGCAAATAGATGGAGAAACGATGGAAACAGTGACAGACTTTATTTGGGGGGGCTTCAAAATCATTGCAGATCATGACTGCAGCCATGAAATTAAAAGACACTTTCTCCTTGGAAGAAAAGCTATGATCAAACTAGACAGCGTATTAAAAAGCAGACCAACAAAGGTCTGTCTACTCAAAGCTATGGTTTTTCCAGTAGTCATGTAGTATGGATGTGAGAGTTGAACTATAAAGAAAGCTAAGCACCAAAGAATTGATGCTTTTGAACAGTGGTGTTGGAGAAGATTCTTGAGAGTCCCTTGGACTGCAAGGAGATCCAACCAGTCAATCCTAAAGGAAGTCAGTCCTGAATATTCATTGGAAAGACTGATGTTGAAGCTGAAACTCCAGTACTTTTGCTAGCTGATGTGAAGAATGAACTCATTTAAAAGACCTTGATGCTGGGAAAGACTGAAGGCAGGAGGAGAAGGGGACAACAGAGGATAAGATGGTTGGATGGCATCACTGACTCAATGGACATGAGTTCAAGTAAACTCCAGGAGTTGGTGTTGAACAGGGAGGACTGGCATGCTGCAGTTCCTGGGATCACAAAGAGTCCAACATGACTGAGTGACTGAATTGAACTGAACTGAGTACTTTGGTTGAGTTTGAACCAAATCTCTTTTCTTGAGTCTTAGCACAGCTAATACCAACTAGTGGTTCCTAAAGAATTTTTTAAACACAAGGGATAACAAAAGTTAAATAAACTCTGTGACTCTGAATGCTCTAAACCCCTTGGCTTACAAATTATGGGATTCTCTTGTATTAGCTATCTGGTCTCTAAAAAGAGTGTTATTCTTTTGTCTAGTTTTCAACTTTGTAAATTGAGCAGTAACTCACCTCTAGAATGACATAAAAATGCCTTGTCAGTCAAGAAGCAAGAAACTGGATAAGAGATTGCTTCTACTCATCCAGCATTTTCAGTTCTGATTTCAAATCTGAGGGTTAAGCATCTTTGTGAAATGGATACCTGGAATGATGTCTCCTTTAACATGGTTCTTATCTTCTAGATAGAGATGTGCACCTTTGTTTCCAGTATAAAACTTACAGTATACAATATCTCATTGAAGTTTTATGTTTATGTAAGAGACATTTTATCTAAGCCATGAAATGGTTGTCCTTTCCTTACAAAGGTTTGCAAAGAATGGACACATCTATGTACAAAGAACTAATTTAGTAACATCTCCTGAAAGGAACTTGAGGGCTCCAATTCTATCATTTTTGCCTTCCCTTGAAAATCCCCTGAAAATGATTTTTTCCCATTTTTGAAGAAGGCAGGTTTTTATCTATTCTCTCTCTTACCTTTGTGCTTTCTGAAGAAGAGTTACAAGAATTTTAGATAACACCAGGTCAAGTGATAGACTTAAATTTTATGAAACCCAGGAAATAAAAAGAGGTGTCAAGCAGAATGTCATTTGAATCTACCTTCTGGCATTCTCTTATCACTGCTGTCGAAGTCATTGAGCCCTGACAAAGCACAAATACAACTCTGATTACTAAAGACCTAGGCAGGCAAGTGATGGGCTTTTTAGTGAGGTAGAATCTTTAAATCCCTGACAGCAAACCTCTAAATTCCTGACAGTAGCCCTCCTGTGATATTCTAAGCATTTCTATGGGTTATCTGGCATGCCACGAGTTTTATAGACATGGAAATACAAAGAGAGGTGATAGGGGATGAAATTCACTCCTGGACAGAGGCTTTCTATAGAAACACTGGTAAAAAAACAAATGAATATGGGACCAGGGGAGAATATAAGATAAAGATTTAAATCCTCCTTTGAATTTCATTAGAATATTTCATAAGTGTACTCTCCAGTCTGAATATGGTATTAAAGGATTACTTTTTAAACATGTAATCATAACTCTCATACAAATATAAAATAATTATATGAAGCATTTTATTTAATTCATTTATTAATGAGGAAACTAGACAGCTCTTAGAATAGGTTCAAAGGAGAATTCAAAGTACCACCCATAATAGGCACATATGAAATGCTGAAATGAATTTACAAATAGAAGTCAATTGGCAATTTACAAAAAGAAGTAAAATAAAATTTCACTCTACCAAATGCAATTAATTGCATTTCTATGGACCAGAATCACTGGATATTTTCTAACAAAGTGAATGACTTTTCAATGAATTTAAGGAGAGCTAATTAAACAAAACAGTTGTTTGGTTCACCTAACTGGTGGTTGCAAAAGATAATGTAGAGGCTTGCCTGTGTGTTCAGTCACTCTTGTCTGACTCAGCAACCCCACAGACCACAGCACAGTAGGTTCCTCTGTTCACGGGATTTTCCCAGCAAAAATGCTGGAGTGAGTTGCCATTTCCTCCTCCAGGGGATCTTCCCGACCCAGGGATCCATCCATGGCAATTCCACGGCTCCAGAGATTCCTGCATTGGCAGGCACGTTCTTTAACTCTGAGCCACCTGAAACTCGCATAATGTAGAAACAGCGTTAAGTAAATTCTAATGTTTTATAATTGTAATTCGTTTCTTTTAGTGCAACACGTGTTACTTCTTTATTATCAGCAAAGCCCTCACTCAGGAAGAACAATTACCATCACATTTTCACAACTTCTTAAATCACTGGCACATCCGAAAACACAACGTCATCTACTCTCACAAAAAATATTAAAAAGTAAGGCCTTTGGAATATATCTTCAAGATTAAGCTACTTTAAAGTCATTAAAATGCTATAGAAATTCCCCTCCAAACATGTATCACTCAATGAGAAAAACATCTAAAAAGGACAGAGAATGAATGGGTAAGGTCAGAGGGATACAATTAGGAAAATGAGAAAAGGCCAAAAGATCTTTGGCAGACTCAAGGCTTTTGCTGATAAATTAATGAGGTCTCAAGCCTCTAAAATGTTTAGACCCCCACAAAGAAATTAATTTTTTAAAGCCCTTCTGCTCTAGATAACAACTTGAAAATATCACTTTCATATTTTTTCCATTGCATGTTTTTATCATATGTAATTGATGTTGTACTTAATGCAGGGTGATGCTTCAAGTGATTAAGGGCTGATGGGGGCATTAACAATGTGAGACTTAATTCACATTTACACGAGTGATATTATAATGGGGATTTTATTATATTAATTATGACTACTAGGGGTAAAAAAAAAAGGCAGATGAAATACAAATAGACCCCCCACAAAGAAATTAATTTTTTAAAGCCCTTCTGCTCTAGATAACAACTTGAAAATATCACTTTAATATTTTTTCCATTGCATGTTTTTATCATATGTAATTGATGTTGTACTTAATGCAGGGTGACTCTTCAAGTGATTAAGGGCTGATGGGGGCATTAACAATGTGAGACTTAATTCACATTTACACGAGTGATGAAGGAGATTTCTGACTGCCTATGAGGGTTAAGAAAAGCTTTGCATTTATGCTAAATTGAATGATTGCATGCAATCAAACTTCACTATGATAAAATAATATATCTACACTTTGAATTCCTCATGATGTACTCACTACCTGTCTCTTATACACATCTAGATGTGTATAAGAGACAGTTTACACGAGTGATATTATAATGGGGATTTTATTATATTAATTATGACTACTAGGGGTAAAAAAAAAAGGCAGATGAAATACAAGAAACTTCATTCTTTGATAATACAGCTATTACCAAATTTATTGACATAGGTTATTTGTGCAAAGGGAAACACAGTCTTTATGACAGTTAATCATTACAAGCTTGATGTGCTTGATAATAATTACTAAATTAATCTACCTATTATTGCTGAGTTTCAGAGGTTTCTTTTGCTTTTTATTTCTACGGCATGAAATACAAATTAAATCTTTATATAGCTAAACTTTCATCATTTGAGTTGGTTGACATGCAAGTCAAGTTGATTTGCTCCACATTCCTGTACCTGCCAACCTTCCAACGCAGTCTAACAGGCAAGCCCAGCTCACAGCTAATATTTTGTTGCTGTCTTACAGTGGTTGGATGGTGTATAGCTTTAATATTGTAAATTGCTTATAAGAGCGAAAATTACTAGACCCTGTCACTCTGGAAGTGAGGAGGTAGCCTAAAATAGCTATTGCTGTTGTGAACCCAGAAGTCCTCACTGAGGGTAATTAGAGAGATTTGGTATCATTTTAAACTATTTTGTCTTTTATGGGCAAAATAATTTATTTGTGTTTGTGCAGAAAGCTTTTTCTACAGACATGAACATCTGAGGCTGTCAAATAAAATATCATTTAGAAGAAGTAGCTTTCCGACAGCCCCACCAACCAGTCAAGTGCAGGGAAGCAAGCTCATCTGGCAGTCAAGACTTTAGGTGGCAAGGGAGTCAATATCTGTGGATAATTATGGATTGCGTTGTTCCTTAAAAGCAGTAGAAACTAGAAAATGGTGTAATTTTCCATGCCTGTTTGTTACTCCAGCAATATACTGCTTGTAATAAGATTTCACACTTTAATTCATCTGAAAACCTTGCAGTGTTTTACAAGCACTAATTACTGAGAATCTCACCATGCTTAACTAAGACAAGCAAAGGCTTCTGCACAGATCCCATTTTTTAAAGTTGGTAAATAGGGAAAAAAATTTTAGCCATTCTGAAGAGCACTGAGGGAGAATTAGGAGAAAAAACAGCTTACTGACATCACAGGCTTTTCTTTTAAGGCCATTGCTACCCTAAAAGAATTTGAAATACATCCTAGGAATAATATATTCTCTCTTTCTAATCATTATGCAAAAATTTTATTCAGTGCTTCTATGCGATAGGCATTGAGCAAGGCAGTGCAGACAGTGTCCCATAATTGCCATAAAAGCCCAGACGAGCAGAAAGCAGAGTGTCTTAATCTACTCAGAAAAGTTGGAATTGTGGTTGGAGGCACTAGGGCGGGAGTGCGGGATGGGTTTGCAAGCAAAGAAAAGCAAACAAAAAAACAACTTCATTTGCAAAGGCATGGAGACATTTCTAGAGCAGCAAATATCTCCATGTAATTTTGGTTTATCTGGGCAAGAAAGAAATAGAGTTGGGTTGCAGTATGCATGGGGAAGAGTGAGTAGGGTTGAAGAGAGGACTATAGGTCATAATAAAAATACCTTATTCCGAAAGTAAACCCCTATTCTTTTAAGAAAAACCTGAATTTAGATCACTTGGTACTTTAAAATTATATCAGACATGTGCTTTCACAAAACTTGTATTTAATAGTAATTCCCCAAATCTAATTAATTATTATAGCAGCTGCTTAGCTTTTTAGTTTTTTCTAATCTTATTAGAAAAAGATGAATTGGACACTTTTATTCCAAATTCCCTTATTCCAAAGGGATTAGAAGCAGGTTTGCACTGTAAATTGGGTTTCCTTGCTTTATTGACGTTAAATAGTTCTAGCTTTAATATAGATATAATATAATATCTGTCATTTTTCATTGGTAGCTTTGTACAAATTGGACTTTTAAATACAAGTACTTTTTTTTTACACTTCCACTGAAGTTGAAAACATAAGCATGAAAAATGTATTTATCTGTTTCCTTCTCCTTAGACTCAAAATCAGTTTAAACTTAAAAATTTTAGAAAGCCGTTGACAAAATGGATGAAAAAGTGTTTTGCAAACCAAAATGGCATCACTGTCACTGTTAATTTGCTTTAAATTGCCATAGAAATAAGATTCACATTTCATGCTAGCATTTCTCATTGGCTTAAAATCAACCAGTGAATATTATATTTTATGAGCTCAGACGTGAAGTATATGGGCAAATATTAATCTTGCAAACTACTGCTACACTTACTGCCAGAATCACATACCTAGTGGACTAAAGCAATAAAATAATGTATGGCTCAGTTAAAATACTGAATTTTGAGTTTGAAAAATGATGTCACTAGTCCCATTTGAAATGATCCTAGACTTTGCGATGGACTTCATTGTTTCTTGTGAGGTCAGAGACATCCTGAATAAAATAAAACCTAGTACTATGTGAAATTTTCACATTTGGTTTCTCTTGTATTTCTTCAGTTCAGTTCAGTTCAGTTCAGTCGCTCAGTCGTGTCTGACTCTTTGCGACCCCATGAATCGCAGCACGCCAGGCCTCCCTGTCCATCACCATCTCCCGGAGTTCACTCAAACTCACGTCCATCGAGTCCGTGATGCCATCCAGCCATCTCATCCTCGGTCNTATATATACATATATACATACATATACATACATACACATACATATACATCAGTTCAGTTCAGTCGCTCAGTCGTGTCCGACTCTTTGCGACCCCATGAATCGCAGCACGCCAGACCTCCCTGTCCATCACCATCTCCCGGAGTTCACTCAAACTCACGTCCATCGAGTCCGTGATGCCATCCAGCCATCTCATCCTCGGTCGTCCCCTTCTCCTCCTGCCCCCAATCCCTCCCAGCATCAGAGTCTTTTCCAATGAGTCAACCCTTCACATGAGGTGGCCAAAGTACTGGAGTTTCAGCTTTAGCATCATTCCTTCCAAAGAAATCCCAGGGTTGATCTCCTTCAGAATGGACTGGTTGAATCTCCTTGCAGTCCAAGGGACTCCCAAGAGTCTTCTCCAACACCACAGTTCAAAAGCATCGATTCTTCGGCGCTCAGCTTTCTTCACATATATATGGCTTCTCTGGTGTTCAGCAGTCAAGAATCCACCTGCAATTCAGGAGACTCCGGTTTTGACCCCCGGGTTGGGGAACTCCCTTGGAGGAGGGCATGGCAACCCACTCCAGTATTCTTGCCGGGAAAATCCCATGGACAGAGGAGCTTGGCAGACTGAAGTCCATGAGGTCGCAGAGTCGGACACACTCTGCTCACTCTGCACACATTGAGCACACGCGCACGCACGCGTATGTGTACACGTATAGAGAGGGACATTATGGAGGCTGAGGGCTGAGAGGCCTTAAGACCTGCCGTCTGAAGACCTGAGCCCCGGGAGAACCATGGTCTTAGTCAGGGGCAGGTCAAGACCAATGTCCCCACTTCAAGACCGGCAGGCGAAGACAGCAGAGCCTCCCGTACCCAGCCTTCCGTCCGCTGGGTTCAGGCTCCGAGGAGCTGGCTGACACCTGCCGCCCGCATTCCCACCCCGGCTCGGGAGGGGCCTTTACGCAGCCCGCCAGCTCAGCGCCAGTGTCTTCCATGGACGCCCTCGCAGACGCGGGAGCGTGGCTCAGCCGGCCCTGGCCTGGAGCGTCCAGGCGGCCCGCAGCAGTGCGCCCCCGGTGCTCTGGGGACGCGCGTCCCTCGGCGCTCCGTCCAGCTGTTGGCTGTTTCCCGGCCTTTGAGGTTGGTGGGTTGTGGAGCCAGGGATCTCCCCGGGAGCCTGGTCTCGGCTCCCCCAGGCTGCCTGTGCTTCCCACGCGGTCCCCCCAGCACGGACAGGCCCAGGCCCTCACACGCCTCGAATCTGACTTTCCCGTCTGCGTGTCTCCGACTCCAGCTGGAGAAAGTTCTCTGCTTTTTCACACGCTGTGTACTCCACACAGTTCCTGCTGGATTACCTCTCTGTGCTCACGTCTATGGTCTTTTCTTTTTTTGTTGTTGTTGTTGTTGTTGCCATACCTCGCAGCTTGCAGGATCTTTCCAGGCTCTGAACCCACGCCCCCTGCAGTGGAAGCATGGAGTCCTAACCACTGGGCCGCCAGGAAGGCCCTGAAGTCTGTAACGATTCCATCTGCAAAGTCCCTTTTAACATGGACTGTAACATAATGCTTTGGCTTTTCCTTCCTTAACCATTTGGGGGAAAACCCAGGGATCCGGTCATTGGCGGGAGTAAAGGATGGAATGACGGAATGCTAGTGGAGCTCCAGCAGCAAGGAGGCAGCAAATTATGAAGAGCCCGGGATGCTTACATCAGTTTTATTCAAATTACCAAAATTTGGGAGCAGCTAAGATGTCCTTCCGTAGCTGAACGGATTAGTAAACTGTGGTCCATCCAGACAAAGGAATATTACTCAGCAATAAAAGAAAATTATTTGTCAAGCCATGAAAAGATATGGAAGATACTACCACATGAAAAAGAGACCTTCTGGAGGTGATACCATGGAGGCGCTGAGGAGATCAGCGCTTGCTGCAGCGGGGGAGGGAGCACAGAGGATTCCCAAGGCAGTGGAAACACGCGGTGCGCTGTCACAGCGATGGGGACGTCATGACGCGTCCATCTAGACCCACGGAGCGGACGACATCCGGAGCAAGCCCCGGCTGCACTGTGGAGTCTGGGAGGTGCTCTATCAGCACAGGTTCATCCTTGCTCTCGTAGGCACCGTCCTGCTGAGATGCTGACGAAGAAGGAGGCTGTGCAGGTGTGGGAACCCAGGGCACAGGGGAAGCCTCAGCACTCCCTTCTCAGTTTTATCGTGGACCTAAGGCTGCTCTTAAAAAGCTGGCTTAAGAGTCGGAGGCACGACCCAGCAGCTGCATTCTGAGCCGGACACCACCCCAGGGCCACAGGAGGAGCGTGAAGGGCCCAGGGTAGGCGCTCGGGGGGCTGCTCACATAGCCCGCACGGCCCCAAGCAGCAGCCCAGGGGCGGGGCCAGACACCCAACCCCAACGAGCTTCTGAATCAGGCTGCACTCCTCCGGGAGGCCACATCTCTAGGCTGGTGACTCTGTCTCAACTGGAAAATAACCCTCATTTAGCTTGTTAAATGGCATTTAGTCCCTGAACTCTGAATAGCTTAAAGAGATCGTTTTTTAAAAATATAAGCATGCTGGGAAGAGCAATTAACAGGGCGTGTTTCTCCATGATTTCTTCCGAACTTCTAAGACATAAGGTCCTCTTTAGGCTTGGAGAAAAATCACACACGCGGTAAGTTATAAGTTATAATTTAAAGGTCTATTTTATTGAGATATAACTCATACAATAGGACGGACCCACCTGCACCGCGTGGCTCGGTGTTTGAGGAGTTTAGATGGCTGCGTACGCTTGTGTAATCTCCTCCAAGAAGCCCTGGAACGTCTCCACGACCCTGGAAAGTTCTCTCTTGCTCTTTTCCAGTCAACCCCTTCCCTGATTGGCAACTACCACCCCTATCACTAGCGGGTTCTTTAGCCCGTTTTATTTTTCAACTTTTTATTTTGTATTGGGGTATAGCCAATTGACTGGAGGAAGAAATTGCAACCCACTCACTCGGTACTCTTGCCTGGAAAATTCCATGGACAGAGGAGCCTGGTGGGCTATAGACCACGGGGTCACAAGGGTCGGACACGACTGAGCCAGTGAACAACAGCAGCTGTAGCCGATTAACAACCAACGTCGTGACAGGTTCAGCTGAGCGGCGGAGGAGCGCGGCCGCACACGCACAGGCGGCAGCTCTCTCCCGAACCCCCCTCCTGTCCAGCCGCCACACAGCACCGAACAGAGTTCCCCGCAGGGTTAGCCTGTTTTAGAACTTCAGGGTTCTCCAGAGACACAGAGCCAATTGGATATACGAGACACCTTAAGAGACTTAAGGAAACAGCTCACTTGATCACAGGAGCTGGCACCTCTGAAGTCCGTATTGCAGGCTGGAAACTCACACAGCGGGGGGTTTTGCAGCCTTGAGGCAGAAGTTCTTCCCTGAGAGACCTCAGTATTTGTTCATAAAGTTTTCAACCGATGGGGTGAGGTCCACCTACATCACCAGGGCTCACCTTCTTCCCTTAAAGTCAGCTGATCGCAGGGGTTAACCACGCCTACGGAACACCTTCAGAGCAGCACCTAGATTCCGCTGTGACTTAATCCTGGTCCTGTGCCCTAGTGAAGCAGACACAGGAGACTCAGACCACCCGCACGTGGAGTCACCCAGCACGTGCTCTTCCGGCCCTGGGTCCTCTCCTTCCACGGCGAATTTCTGACTCGTCCCTGTTGTTTGTCTCCGTAGTAGGTTCCCTATTATTGGTATCTCCAGGATGAATACAGTAAGCTAGATTCTAATACACACCAGGCATTTCGCAATTTAGCCAAGAGATCTATAAATAATAAAACAAGAAAACTGCTTTCTGATGCTCAANATGTCAAAGAATGTCCTGCCTATGTTTTTCTCTAAGAGCTTTATAGCTTCTGGTTGTATTTAGGTCTTTAACCCATTTTGAATTTATTTTTGTGTTTGGTGTTAGGAAGTGTTCTAATTTCATTCTTTTATATGAAGCTGTCCAGTTTTCCCAGTACCAATTATTATTGAAGAGGTTATCTTTTCTCTATTGTATATTCTTGCTTCCTTTGTCAAAGATAAGGTGCCTATAGGTACATGGGCTGATTTCTGGGCTTTCTGTCTTCTTCCATTGGTCTATATTTCTGTTTTTCTGCCAGTACCATACTGTCTTGATGACTGTAGCTTTGCAATAGAATTTGAAGTCAAGGAAATTGATTCCTCCAGCTCTATTTTTCCTTCTCAATGCTGCTTTGACTATTCAAAGTCTTTTGTATTTCCACACAAATTGTGAAATTATTTGTTCTACTTCTGTGAAAAGTGTCAGTGGCAATTTAATAGGGATTGTATTGAATCTATAGATTGCTTTGGACAGTATGATCATTTTCACAATATTGATTATTCTAATCCAAGATCATGGTATATCTCTTCATCTGTTTTTCCCATCTCTGATTGCTTTCATCAGTGTCATATTTTTCTGCATGTAAGTCTTTCATCCCTTTAGGTAGGTTTATTCCTAGGCATTTTATTCATTGTTGTTGTAATGATGAATGGGCTTACTTCCCTAATTTCTTTTCTGATTTTTCATTCTTTGTGCATAGGAATGCAAGGGATTTCTGTGTATTAATTTCATATCTTGTGGCTTTACTAAATTCATTAACCAATTCTAGTAGTTTTTTGGTGGTGTTTATAAGGTTTTCTATTGTAATATCATATCATTTGCAAACAGTGAACTTACCTTCTTTTTGAATCTGGATTCCTTTTATTTATTTTTCTTCTCTGATTGCTGTGACTAGGACTTCCAAAGCTATGTTGAATAATACCGATGAGAGTAGGCACCCTTGTCTTATTCCTAATCCTTTCAGTTTTTCATTCTTGGGAATAATGCTTGCTGTGTGTTTGGGTCACATATGGCCTTTATTATATTGAGGTAGGTTCCTTCTATTTCTTTGTGTTGATCACTGAAGAAGGCTTTCTTAACTCTCCTTGCTATTCTTTGGAACTCTGCATTCAGATGCTTATATCTTTCCTTTTCTCCTTTGCTGTTCACCTCTCTTCTTTTCACAGCTATTTGTAAGGCCTCCCCAGAGAGCCATTTTGCTTTTTTGCATTTCTTTTCCATGGGGGTGGTCTGGATCCCTGTCTCCTGTACAATGTCACGAACCTCATTCCATAGTTCATCAGGCACTCTATCTATCAGATCTAGGCCCTTAAATCTATTTCTCACTTCAGACCCAATGGACGTGAGTCTGAGTGACTCCGGGAGATGGTGATGAACAGGGAGGCCTGGCATGCTGTGATTCATAGGGTCGCAAAGAGTTGGACACAACTGAGCGACTGAACTGAACTGAGGTTCCTTCTATGCTGATTTTCTGGAGATGATCATATGGCTTTTATCTTTCAATTTGTTAATATGGTGTATCACACTAATTGATTAGCATATATTGAAGAATCCTTGCATCCCTGGGATAAACCCCGTTTGATCATGGTGGATGATTCTTTTAATGTGTTGTTGGATTCTGCTTGACTGAACTTTGTTAAGGATTTTTGCCTTTATGTGCATCAGTGATGCTGGCCTGTAAATTTCCTTTTGTGGTATCTTTGGTTTCGGTATCAGGGTGATGGCAGCCATATAGAATGAGTTTGGCAGTTTCCTTCCTCGAAATTTTTTGGAACAGTTTGAGCAGGATAAGTATTAGCTCTTCTCTAAATGTCTGATAGAATTCACCTGGGAAGTCATTTGTCCCTAGGCTTTTGTTTTTCAGGGTCACAGTTTCAATTTCAGTGCTTGTTATTGGTCTGTTTATATTTTCTACTTTTTCCTGGTTCAGTCTTAGAAGGCTGCACTTTTCTAAGAATTTTTCCATTTCTTCCAGGTTGTCCATTTTATTGGCAAGTATTTACTCATAGTAGTCTCTTATAATCCTCTGTATTTCTGCATTGTCTGTTGTAACTTGTCTTTTTTCATTTCTATTTTATTAGAGTCTTTTGACTCTATTGATTTTATTGATTTGAGTCTTCTACTTTTTTCTTGATTTCTGGCTAATGGCTTTCCAATTTTGTTTATCTTCTCAAAGAATTAGGTTTTAATTTTATTGCTCTTTGCTCTTCTTTCTTTCATTTTTCTTTTCTTGTTTTCATTTATTTCTGCTCTGATCTTAATGATCTCTCTTCTTCTAACTTTGGGGTTTTCTTGTTCTTTTTCTAGTTGCTTTAGGCATATGCTTCAGTTCTTTATTTAACGTCTTTCTTGTAGTTTGTGACAGGCTTGTATTGCTATAAACTTTCCTCTTAGCACTGCTTTTACTGCATCTCATAGATTTTAAGTTGTATTTTCATTTTCATTTGTTTCTAAGTATTTTTTCATTTCCTCTTTGATTTCTTCAGTGACTTCTTGGTTATTTAGAAACATATTGTTTCATCTCCATATGTATGTGTTTTCTACAGATTTTTCCCCCCATAATTTATATCTAATCTTATAAGCACTGTGGTCAGAAAAAAAATGCTTGATACAGTTTCAGTTTTCTTAAATTTACGAAGGCCTTATTTGTGACCAAGATGTAATCTATCTTGGAGAATATTCTATGTGCACTTGAGAAAAAAGCGTATTCTGCTGTTTTGGGATGAAATATCCTAGAGACATCAATTAGGACTATCTCATCCAATGTATCATTTAAGATTTGTGTTTCCTTATTAATTTTCTGTTTAGTTGAACTGTCCATTGGTGTGAGTGGAGTTAAAATCCTCCACTACTATTGTGTTTCTATCGATTCCCCCATTTATAGTTGTTTGCATTTGTTGTACATATTGAGGTGCTCCTATGTTGGGTGCATATATACTTATAATTGTTATATTCTCTTCTTTGATCCTTTGACCATTATGTAGTGTCCTTCCTTGTATCTTTTAAAGGTCTGCATTTTAGTCTATTTTATCTTATATGAGTATTGCTACTCCTGCTTTCTTTTGATTTCCATTTTCATAGTATCTTTTCAGCTCCTCAGTTTCATTCTGTATGTGTTCCTAGGTCTGAAGTGGTTCTCTTGTAGACAGCATATATAGGGGTCTTGGTTTTTGTATCCATTCAGCTAGTCTGTGTCTTTTGGTTAGAGCATTTAGTCCATTTACATTTAAGGTAATTATTGATATATATGATCCTATTACCATATAGTTTATTGATTTGGGTTTGTTACTGTATGTCTTTCCTTTTTCTTGTGTTCATTGTCCAGAGAATTACTTTTAGCCTTTGTTATAGAGTTGGTTTGGTGGTGGTTACTTCTCTTAACTTTTGCTTATCTATAAAACTTTTGATTTCTCTGTCAAATCTGAATGAGATCCCTGCTGGATAGAGTAATCTTGGTTGTAGTTTTGTTTGTGTGTGCATGTGTGGTTTTTCCCCCTTTCATCACTTTAAAGTATATTCTGCAACACCCTCTTGGCCTGCAGAGTTTCTGTTGAAAGATCAGCTGTTATCCTTAAGCGGATCCTTTCTGCATGTTATTTGTTGCTTTTCTCTTGCTGCTTTTAGTATTTGTCCTCTGTGTTTATTTTTTTGCTAGTTTGATTAATTTGTGTCTTGGTGTGTTTCTCTTTGGGTTTATCCTGTATGGGACTCTCAGGACTTCCTGGACTTGGGCGACTATTTTCTTTCTCATGTTAGGAATTTTTTTTTTTTTTAGTATAATCTCCTCAAATATTTTCTCATGTCCTTTGCTTTTCTCTTCTTCTGGAACCCCTATAATTCAGATGTTGGTGCACTTAATGTTGTCCCAGAGATTTCTGGGACTGTCCGGATTTCTTTTCACTCTTTTTTCTTTATTCTGTTCTGCCTCAGTTATTTTTACCATTCTATCTTTCATCTTACTTACCCATTTTTTTGCTTCACTTATTCTGTTAATTGGTTCCCTCTAGTGTATT
Organism: Oreotragus oreotragus; assembly: GCA_006410675.1. Lineage (NCBI taxonomy): Eukaryota > Metazoa > Chordata > Mammalia > Artiodactyla > Bovidae > Oreotragus > Oreotragus oreotragus. Next base: position 119,050 of record SJYX01000101.1, read on the forward strand.
TTTTATTTCAGTTATGTTGTTCATTGTTGCTTATTTGTTCTTTATTTATTTTAGGTCCTTTTTAAATGTTTCTTGTATCTTTCCAACCCATGCTTCCGTTTTATTTATTCATACCTCCATTTTATTTCCAAGATTTTGGATCATCTTTACTATCATTGCTGCTGTTGCTGCTGCTAAGTCGCTTCAGTTGTGTCTGACTCTGTGTGACCCCATAGATGACAGCCCACCAGGCTCCCCCATCCCTGGGATTCTCCAAGCAAGAACACTGGAGTGGGTTACCATCTCCTTCTCCAATGCATGAAAGTGAAAAGTTAAAGTGAAGCTGCTCAGTCACGTCTGACTCCTAGCAACCCCATGTACTGCAGCCTATCAGGCTCCTCCATCCATGGGATTTTCCAAGCAAGAGTACTGGAGTGGGTTGCTATTGCCTTCTCCTTACTATCATTACTCTGAATTATTTTTCAGGTAGACTGCCTATTTCCTCTTCATTTGTTTGGTCCAGTTATAGTGAGTTTTACTATGCTTTTTCATCTGCTGCATGTTTCCCTGTCTTTTCATTTTGTTTCATTTACTGTGCTTAGGGTCTCCTTTCCACAAGCTGCATAGTTGCAGTTCTTCTTATTTGTGGAGTTTCCCCCCAGTGTGTGTTTGGACCAGTGCCTTGTGAAGGTTTCTTGGTGATGGGGGACTGTTTTCTGTGTTCTGGTGCCTGGACCTGAATCTTGTCTCTTTAAAGGAAAGTGCCACACTCAGTGTTGTGTTATATGGTTTCTGTTAGCTTGGTATGACTTTGGGCAGCCTGTCTGCTCATGCGTAAGGTTGTGTTCCTGTTTAGTTTGGCATGGATCATCTGGCACTATAGCTTGCTGGCCTTTGGGTGAGTCCAGATCTTAGTGTTGAGATGCAGGCCTTTGGGAGAGCTCTTGCCAATTAGTATTCCAGGGGGGTGGGAGTTCTCTGGTGGTCCAGTGTCCTATACTCATGTCCCTAACCTTGCAGGTTCTGGCCTGACTCCTTGCTTGAGCACCAAGACTTCACAAACCACACAGCACAGAAGGGAAAAATAAAGGAATAATAAAGGGGGAAATAAAGGAAAAAAATAAAGGGGAAAACCAAACTAACTTACAAACAAAAAAGAACAGACAGACAAAAGCCAAAGAAAAATGGTAAAAGTAATATTAATCAGACAGGAAGACACAAAGAAACTCACATTCACAAAAAAAAAAAAATTAAAAAAGGAAATAAAAAAGGAAGAGCACAACCAGACTAATAAACTAACACATAAATGTAAAACAGTGCTAAAGCCTAGAGTAAGAAAAATACAAAACCAAAAATATGGAAAAATGCAATCTAATGAAAAAGTGTAGAAATAGGAAAAATACAATAAAAAAGAATTTATTTTAAAATAAAAGACTAAAAAGGAAAAAGTAAGTAAAAATAAAAAAGTTTTATCTTAAAAGGACCAATAGAACAAAACAAAATGAGAAAATAAAACAAACATATACATTATGTGATTTCTTTGGAAGGAATGATGCTAAAGCTGAAACTCCAGTACTTTGGCCACCTCATGTGAAGAGTTGACTCATTGGAAAAGACTCTGATGCTGGGAGGGATTGGGGACAGGAGGAGAAGGGGACAACAGAGGATGAGATGGCTGGATGGCATCATTGACTCAATGGACGTGAATCTGAGTGAACTCCGGGAGTTGGTGATGGACAGGGACCACTGGCGTGCTGCGATTCATAGGGTCGCAAAGAGTCAGACACGACTGAGCAACTGAACTGAACTGATATACTTGTGTGTGTATGTGTGTGTATATATATATATGTATGTAAGTAAGTATCAGTTGCTCAGTCGTGCCCGACTCTTTGCAACCCCATGAACTGCAGCCTGCCAGGCTCCTGTGTCCATGAGATTTTCCAGGCAAGGATGCTGGAGTAGATTGCCATTTCCTTCTCTTCCTCCAGGGCATCTTCCCAGCTCAGGGATCAAATCCGGGTTTTCTGCACTGCAGGCAGATTCTTTACTGACTGAGCTAAAAGGAAAGCTGGTGTATATATGTGTGTGTGTGTGTGTATATATATATATATATATATATGCATATCTATATATAGAAAGAGAAAGAGAGAGTGATAGTAAGAATATTATCCTGTGACATCAGTTGTCCTCATCACACAGTGTGCTCCAGTCAATCTGGCTACTCAGAAAGTCCCTCAGTGTTTCTAGGAAGGTCTTTGAGCCTGCTATGGGCACTGCGGAGTCAACTTCTACTCAGATCTGGCCTTACACCAGCTTCTTCTTGCTTCCAAAGTTCACAATTGCCCCTTAAGTGCACAGTCTCAGGCTAATTTGGAGGACTTAATCCACTGCACCTGCTGCTGCAGGGGTGCATTCCCTCCTTCTTTCTTGATCACACAGCCCCTGGTACTCCTCTTTGCTTTTGGCCCTGCCTCTACCGGTAGGGCACCCTCTGACTTCTGTTTCCCACCCAGGCAAGAGTGGGCAAAGGCCAAGGTTTATTAAGACTCACTTGCTAAATCTGGTGGGGTGAGGCAAGGATATGGCAGCTGCAGTTTGGATGTGTGGGGAATGCTTGCAGTGGTAGAGGCCTGTTGGTTGTTGCTACACTCTGAGGCAGGTTGTACACTCTCCCAGAGGAATTAATGCCAAGTTCTGGGTCCCTAGGAAGAGCCAAGCTGCATAGGCTCCTAGGAAGTTGTGAGCAATGACCTGCACCTGCTCACAACTGGGCACCTACTGCAGCATGGCAGCCTGTCAGTGGCAGGTCCGCAGGTATGCCCATCTCTGGAGTTGCCAACCCCAGCCGGTCCTTCCCAACTATGGCACTTAGAAAGTCAGGGTCCTATAGTCTGGGAGCACACAGAGTTAGGGGGTCTGGGAGTTAGAAGGTCCTTGGGACAATGATCTCTCTATTTGGCTTTTATCAGCATTTTCACTGGGATTTACTTTAATTTAGTGCATTCAGTTTTTCCCCCAAACCTCTTCCTTCCCTGCAAACACAGCAAAACTCATTCAAATCTTCACCAACCGCAGGAAACACAGCATCTAAGGAAGCCCTGTGAAGTCTCTTAAAGAGGCAGGTGATGTGGCTACTGTCACAGTGAACACGCTGGAGAGTTATGGAAACTATGATTGTGTTGCAGGGAGCTTGCTCACACAGACATAAATCTGTGTAAAAGAGTCAGTCAAGCCATATAAAGAAGTCACGAGGAAAACCACAACTGTCGAGAGCTGTACTTATTAGCATTATGAAATTAAGGAACGTTATAAATCTTGTTTATATATAGATATACCCATCTTGTTCTAAGCCATCTTCATATTTAACAGTATTTCTCAATCACCAGTCAATAGAGCAGGTCATAGTTAGAGGGAAATAAATCAGTGATTAACACAGAAATATTATGATGATTTCTTATGTTTATATAGTGTGCTCTAGTTTACAAAGTGCTTTCAAGTTCACTGCCTAACTTTTAAAGTCACTATAAACTTGTGAGTCAGCAGTGCATATATTTTCTAACTTCTTCTGTGGATCTGATAACCCAGCCTTAAAAGGTTTAAGAAAAACTTTGTTTAAGATGTCAAAGTATTAATAACTTGGTACTCAGCATGGGTCTTTTGACTCCGTGGCCAAGACTCTTGACACTAATTGAAAGAATCTCAAAACAATCACACTTCTGCTGTATGCGCTCTCAGAATTAGACTTGTATCCAGCTGTGGTGTAGGTAATACTGTAAACTGAAGGTGTGTGTCTCCAAAAACTCACATTGCTGTTGTTCAGTTGCTCAGTGGTATCCGACTTTTGGCAAGCCCATGGACTGCAGCACGCCAAGCTTCCCTATCCTTCACCATCTTCTGGAGCTTGCTCAAACTCATGTCCATCGTGCCAGTGATGCCAGCCAAACATCTCATCTTCTGTCATCCCCTTCTCCTCCTGCCTTCAGTCTTTCCCAGAATCAGGGTATTTTCTAATGAGTTGGCTCTTTGCATCAGATGGCCAAAGTATTGGAGCTTCAGCATCAGTCATTACAAAGCATATTCAGGGTTGATTTCCTTTACGATTGAGTGGTTTGACCTCCTTGTAGTCCAAAGTTTTCTCCAGAGTCTTCTCCAACAACACAACTCAAAAGTATCTTCAGTGCTCAGTTTTCTTTATGGTCCAACTCACATCCATACATGACTACTGAAACATCATAGATTTTATTATTTTTGAGGCTGTAGGACCTTCTATCAGTCAGTTCAGTTCAGTTCAGTCGCTCAGTCGTTTCTGACTCTTTGTGACCTCATGAATTGCAGCACGCCAAGCCTCCCTGTCCATCACCAACTCCAGAGTTCACTCAGATTCACGTCCATCGAGTCAGTGATGCCATCCAGCCATCTCATCCTCGGTCATCCCCTTCTCCTCCTGCCCCCAATCCCTCCCAGCATTAGTCTTTTCCAGTGAGTCAACTTTTCACATGAGGTGGCCAAACTACTGGAGTTTCAGCTGTAGCATCATTCCTTCCAAAGAAATCCCAGGGTTGATCTCCTTCAGATTGGCCTGGTTGGACCTCCTTGCAGTCCAAAGGACTCTCAAGAGTCTTCTCCAACACCACAGTTCAAAAGCATCAATTCTTCGGTGCTCAGCCTTCTTCACAGTCCAACTCTCACATCCATACATGACCACTGGAAAAACCATAGCCTTGACTAGACGGACCTTAGTCAGCTCAGCAAAGTAATGTCTGTGCTTTTGAATATGCTATCTAGGTTGGTCATAACTTTTCTTCCAAGCTGTAAGTGTCTTTTAATTTCATGGCTGCAATCACCATCTGCAGTGATTTTGGAGCCCCAAAAAAAAAGTCTGACACTGTTTCCACTGTTTCCCCATCTATTTCCCATGAAGTGATGGGACTAGATGCCATGATCTTCGTTTTCTGAATGTTGGGCTTTAAGCCAACTTTTTTGCTGTCCTCTTTCACTTTCATCAAGAGGCTTTTTAGCTCCTCTTCACTTTCTGCCATAAGGGTGGTGTCATCTGCATATCTGAGGTTATTTATATTTCTCCCCGCAATCTTGATTCCAGCTTGTGTTTCTTCCAGTCCAGCGTTGCTCATGCTGT
>SJYX01000101.1:127378-154317 GCA_006410675.1 Oreotragus oreotragus
TTTTTTTGACTGTATAGAGCTTCTCCATTTTTGGCTGCAAGAATATAATCAATCTGATTTCGGTGTTGACCATCTGGTGATGTCCATGTGTAGAGTCTTCTTTTGTTGTGTTGGAAGAGGGTGTTTGCTATGACCAGTGCATTCTCTTGGCAAAACTCTATTAGTCTTTGCCCTGCTTCACTCTACATTTCAAGGCCAAATTTGCCTGTTACTCCAGGTGTTTCTTGACTTCCTACTTTTGCATTCCAGTCCCCTATAATAAAAAGGACATTTAGTTCTAAATGTCCTTTTAGTTTTAAAAGGTCTTGTAGGTCGTCATAGAACCGTTCAACTTCAGCTCCTTCAGCGTTATTGGTTGGGGCATAGACTTGGATTACCATGATATTGAATGGTTTGCCTTGGAGACGAACAGAGATCATTTGTTGTTTTTGAGATTGCATCCAAGTACTGCATTTCGGACTCTTTTGTTGACCATGATGGCTACTCCATTTCTTCTGAGAGATTCCTGCCTGCAGTAGTAGATATGATGGTCATCTGAATTAAATTCACCCATTCTAGTCCATTTTAGTTTGCTGATTCCTAGAATGTTGACGTTCACTCTTGCCATCTCTTGTCTGACCACTTCCAGTTTGCCTTGATTCATGGACCTACATTCCTGGTTCCTATGCAATATTGCTCTTTACAGCATCGGACCTTGCTTCTATCACCAGTCACATGCACAACTGGGTATTGTTTTTGCTTTGGCTCTATCCTTTCATTGGCTCTATCCCTTCATTCTCTTTCGAGTTTTTTCTCCACTGATCTCCAGTAGCATATTGGGCACCTAACGACCTGGGGAGTTCCTCTTTTGGTATCCTGTCATTTTGCCTTTTTATACTGTTCATAGGGTTCTCAAGGCAAGAATACTGAAGTGGCTTGCCATTCCCTTCTCTAATGGACCACATTCTTTCAGACCTCTCCACCATGACCCACCCATCTTGGGTGGCCCCAAGGGCATGGCTTGGTTTCATTGCGTTAGACAAGGCTGTGGTCCTAGTGTGATTAGATTGACTAGTTTTCTTTGAGTATGGTTTCAGTGTGTCTGCCCTCTGATGCCCTCTTGCAATACCTACCATATTACGATTGAGCCTATATAGACCTTTGTTGGGAAAGTGATGTCTCTGCTTTTTAATATGCTGTCTAGGTTGGTCATAACTTTTCTTCCAAGGAGCAAGCATCTTTTCATTTCATGGCTACAGTCACTGATTTTGGAGCCCAAGAAAATAAAGGCTCTCACTGTTTTCACTGTTTTCCCATTTATTTGCCATGAAGTGATAGGACTGGATCCAGTCCGTGGTGACTGGACTAAAGTAATCATCTATTTTGTTCCATTTTCCTACTCAACACTAGTGCTATATGAGCAGTCTAATGAAATGAGCTTCTGTGAGATGAAAGAAGGTAATTAACCAGTAAAATCATAATATCCTTTACATTTATGTACTGCCGCAGAATTTTAAGCTTCCCTGGTGGCTCAGATGGTAAAGAATCTGCCTGCAATGCAGGAAACCAGGGTTCAATCCCTGGGTCAGGAAGATCCTCTGGAGAAGAGAATGACAACCCACTCCAGTACTCTTGCCTGGAGAATCCCTTGGACAGAGGAGCCTTGTGGGCTACAGTTCATGAGGTCGCAAAGAGTCTGACACAACTGAGTGACTAACACTTTTTCAGAATTTGGAAAATACTTTTATAACTAAAATGGAAATCACTGATTTTAACTATGTTACATATTTCCTCAGGGGAAGCATTTGCATCAAAATAGGACTCCAGTGTTCTTGCCTGGAGAATCCCAGGGACAGGGGAGCCTGGTGGGCTGTCATCTATGGGGTCGCACAGAGTCAGACACGACTGAAGTGACTTAGCAGCAGCACCAGCTGAACTTATATAAATTTTTATACATCACTTAATAAATTCTAATTTCATGATTATTCAATTGAGGAAACATATGCCCTCAGTAGTGAAAGATTTACAAGAATAACTCACTCAATTAATTACCTGAGACTCAAAACCTGTTTTCCTAACTCCCAGGTCAGACATCACACAATTATGATAATATATATTGTGCTGGGGAATGACAGCTTTATCTTATTCCCAACTCCAAACACCCAACCACAGTTGACACATGTAAACCACGCGCACAATACTTTAGGATTATTGTCTAGATACAAGTGTCAACTTGTGTCATCCTGTACTTTGCATATACCTTAATCAATATTGTTCTGGCCAGCAACATTTTTGTAAATATCCAAAAGCTTAGTTTTCATGGCCTGATTTTCTGATGATTGATTTTGCTTATCTATCACCTCCAGCATCCATTCTCTTTTGTCTGTTCTGTACCAATCCAAAGGAACACTCAGCCTTTTTTCTTTAATTTAATTTTATTTATTTTAATTCCAAAACAAGTAACACACTTATGAGTAGCAAAGTTTACTGAAAGCTTTATGTAATTGGAAGGCCTTATATCACAAAAAATATATAACTTACAGTATTAGCTATAGCTATTAAAAAGAGTTCTTTAACATCCCATACTAAGTAATTTCTCAATGGCCATTTAATTGGTAATATTCTCAATGACCACCCTCATAAGTTAATTTTCATTACAAATCTGCATAAAAGTTTGTTTTCCATCCATTATTCTACCTTCCTTTGTGTATGCAAAGATTCTTTAAGTACTCTGATATAATAAAGGCCATATAGTCAGATCTCTTTTGTGGTAGGACAAAGTAACTGTCACAGGCTTTTAACAATTCATCAGTCCTTTCTTCCACCTAAGTCATTCTATGTCTAAGGTTGCCATGACGAAGTACAATTCTCATACTAGACACCCGCATCAGAGAGCATAAGTGACTATGCTCAATTCAGGTTTTAAATCACACTTTTTACAATCCTGCTCTAGGAGATAAGCAAAGAATTTCCCTTGGAAATGAAGGCTGGCTGTCAAACTTGCTTGACATTATGTTGGTACAAGATACCAGTCCTAAGTTTCTGCAACATCAGTCACAGACTGAATAAACCATGTTTAAACAGAAAAGCTAGTTTGTACATGTAATCATTCAAGATGCTCATAAAACAGGTACTTCTCATGATTTAATTAAGTAGGAAGTTTCTCTTTATATTTTGTAAAAGCAATGTGTTACCCTGGTTCTCAGATCTCTCTTTCCTAGTCACTGCATTGCCTTAAGTAAAACTCACTGTTGTTTTGTCATGGGTCGTGGGTACAGCAGGTAATAAAACTTAGAAAGCAAGTATATATTCCCTAAACTTTTTTTTTTTCAGCTAAAGATACTTTTTCTGATGCCCATGCTAGGGAGAAGCTCATGCAACTGTTTCCATACTCAGAGTTTGGAAGAAGTGATGATGCTAAAGTTGCTATCATGGATAAGCATGTGGTGCTAGGGTGAGAGTTCTTTGATCAATAATAAATCTACAAATGTCATCTTATTCAACCTAGCAGCAGCATGTAAGAGTTTATCACTTCTCCTTGAACTCTTGCTGCCTTGCCTTTCAGGATACCACCCTCTTCCACTTTATTCCTGACACAGTGGCAACACTTTTGCAGTTTGCTTCATGGATGCTTCCTAATTTCTTTAACCTCAAAATGCTGAGATGCCTCAGAGATTAATCCTCTACTCTTTTTCTATCTACTCTCACTTCCTTAGTGATCTCAACCAGCTTTATGGCTTGATTTGGTTATATTATTTTTCTCCTGAACTTCAGATTTATATGACCACCTCGAAGTCCAAAACTGACTTCATGATCAACAGTCCCCCACCCCAACAAACCAGTTCTGCCTGAAAATTTCTCCATCTTTGATAATGACCAATATATATTTTCATCATCCTTTTCTCTTATGCTTATTTTCAACCTATCAAAAATTTGTGTTTTGTCTTCAGATATAACCACTTCTCAATATCTTTACTACTTTCAAGTCACAAAATTCTCTTGCTAAATTATTGTGATAGTTTTTCTCTTGATTTGCCATCTTATATTCTATTAGCAACAGAGAAGCAAGAATCATCTTGTGTCCAAATGCAAATAAATGTCAACGATTTGTCTGTTGGCTCTTAGATTTGGACTTGCTGTATATTCACAATTCTGTTTCTGAGCTAAAAGCACAAAAATTACAATTTCAAGTCTCTTTGGCTAATTGTGCTCTTGTTGAGATATATCAGTAAGAAGCACTGGTGAGATTTTAGCAGTTTGGAAAAAGGAAGAATATATATTCTCTGCTTCTTTCTCCTGTAGTAGCAGCACCAAGAGATTTCAAGTAAGATTTCAGCAAGACCCTTAGGTGCCAAGGGCTCCAGCATCATATAGTGAGTGCCATTGGTGATATAAACATCAGCAGGGGAAACTCCGGCTCAGTGATGCTTCCCGTAACAACAACAATGGTGACTCAGTTGTCCTGTAGAAATAGCAGTGAGGATTCCTTCAGTCCAGCAGCCAGGGGAGGTCTGTGGGCTACAATAGGAACTGTAGCAGAGTTCCCATCTCTGGAGAAATCCTATTCTCCTTTATGCTCTTCCAATTCCAGTGCCTTATTTAAATCACTCTCCCTGTTTTCATCAATATTATATAAATGTAATAAATTAGAGTAAGTGCCATGATTGTTATACAGGAAGAGTTGATGTAGAAAAAAAATTTTCATGGGAAGAAACAAGAAAAAAACTTTATGTGGAGGAATTTCTTCCTAAGGATCTAAAAGACTGATGTAGTAAGGGAGTGGAGTGAAGAAAAAGAAGAAGAAAAAAAAAAAAAACACCAAGTATAAGAGAAGGATTACCTTAAGATTTAAAATGGACTTTATTTTTTTCAGGTCATTTTTTTCTTCATTGTTTTCAAGAAATCACTCTACCCTAGTTGAGTAATTGTATCCAGACTTCTTTTACTCTCTTATTAAATGTGGTCTTCTTCTTAACCCCTTTTAACTCCACAGGATTACAGACTATAATTAGTCAAGGGCAAAATTGAGAATAAAAAAGATTGTATAAACAAGTTCCATACATCCTATTTGACAGATGAAAAAAAAAACTAGCAGCTATGGAACCCAGGGGAAGGCATTGAAACATATTTAATCAATGTTTGCAAATTGCTTTGAGATTCTGAAAGAGTATATACATATGAAAAGTTATATCATCATTTTTCTTATCTTTCCTTATAGTGTAGTTTGTTTGTGAGATTATTATTTGGTAAACAGCAGAAAGTGGGTCTCTTCCCAAATTCAATTTAAGAAGGACAAGTTTATATCATGAAAACTGTAAATTTCTACTAAATTTTATTAGGATTGCTTTCTTACACCAAGCAATAATAGTTATAAATAATTAAACAATAAAAGAAATCTGAGCATGTGTGATTCAAATTCTTTAATGCATGCCTCAGGCATGTGATAAGTCATAATGATAGAATCAAATTAGCTTTAATCAAGAAACCTGCATTAATGATATAGTAATTCATACCCTATTGTCTGTTTATTACTATAACGTCATCGATGTTTTTGCAAGCTCAAAGATCTGCTCTTTCTTTGTGCACCACATATACTAAAGCACCCAAAATTCTGATTAAGCACAGATGTCCTCTTCTTAATGCCAGAATTTTAATATTAGCTGCAAATTCTTGAAGGTCTTTTAGCTTTAAATGTCACATTTTAGGGCACAAAGCAAGAAGTGAAAATAGCAGTTCTTTTCACTTTCCATCTTGTTAGATTGTCCCTGTGATACAGTTAAACAGACCATGAAATGGGCTCTCTCAAAACTAAATTTCAATAGGTTGAAATCTATAAGAATTTTCAGACACTTACTTCTCTGATCTCATAAATAGGACATCTCAAAATAGTTCATTTTAAAAATTGAAAATTAATACCTTAAAGAGAGATAATTTGACTCTATTAAAATTGGCAAAAGATTTTCTCTTGCATGCAAGCTTGTCATCAGTTTGTCTCAGAGCTCTGCACTTGCCAAAATACCCTACATTTTCATGGCATCCGGCAGGCAATAACAAAAAATGAGTAGGTCTGATCAGTATTTATGTTATAGTGAAACATTCTGAAGAAAACTAATAAAATCCTGAAACCTGGTCTCTGTGAGGCCCAGGGAAACTAAGCTCTGTGGCTCCTAAGACGCCACTCATGTTGTACTCTGTTTGAGTGTTGCTCAAGGCCCAGCTGATGAACATCTCCAGGGTGAGTCTGATGAGGTTACGACTATTTCATCTTAGGATTCTAGCACTGAGGCGCAGTTCATTCAGTTCATGGCTTTATTCTCTTTTAGATGTCCCTGAGGCCTCGAAGTATGTCACTGTTTCTCATGGTTTCTTGATTTAGGCATAGCAGAGGATGGCAGTCTCTTGGATTATATACCAAAAAAGCATATCAATCAGTTTCCATTTAAAGCCCTTTTCTTTTCCTATTTCAAAGAAAATTGCTTCACACTCCAAGAGTTACCAAGTGGATAATATTCTCCTTTTTTTTAATGCCATGCTTAGTCCTGTCTTTGATGGTTCTCCAAGGCCTGATAATTAAGTCCAGGCTGAGTAGCTCAGCATTTAGCATGACCTCAGCTTATTACTCTTACATCAATTCCCTCCATCATTCCTACCTCCTCCTAGGTAACAATGAGCTCCACACACACTAGAATACTCCACAATTTGCCAAAAGATCATGTGCTTTGATGCCACCATTTACAATATCCTCAGTGCTTAAAATAACATTTTAGATATTTTTTTTTTCTCTTGGAAAGATTATATTAATTATTTTAAACCAGTTTTTTTTTTTTTTTTTTTTTTTACAAACACATTGACTTGCCCAGTCAGGAATATTTTATTAATTCAACCAGATATTCTAATGTGCCTTTTCTCTGTTGGGCGTTAAAAACTAGAAACTCTACAGTGAACAGAGCTTTGGACCGCTACAAAATTTATCAAAGAAGCAATCATAATTTAGAAGACTAAGTTAGATAACAAAGAGAGTACTTAGTGTGGTGTGTGGTAAGGATAAGCCTTGGGGCACCTAACCCTATTCTGATGTTTAAGAAAGGTTTCTTGAGTGGTGAAATATACAAGGAGAAACATGAATGATAAGCAGGAGTTAACTGGGTAAAGAGTTAAGAATCTCGTTTTCCATTAAAAGATCAAAATTTCCTCAGAATATAATAGTGTACCTTGCATTATGTGAAGCTTATATATACATCATCTCCTTAATTCTTATACTTTTGAATTAGGTACCTAAAATTATTCCCATTTTATAAACTGTATGATAAGGCAAAAAGATACGACCCTGAAAGACGAGCTCCCTAAGTCAGTAGATGCCCAATATACTAATGGAGAAGGCAGAGAAACAGCTACAGAAGGAATGAAGAGGCTGAGTCAAAGTGGAAACAACACCCATTTGTGGATGTGTCTGGTGGTGAAAGTAAAGTCTGATGCTGTAAAGAACCATATTGCATACAACCTGGAATATAGGGTCCATGAATTAAGGTAAATTGGAAGTAGTCAAAAAGGGGATGGCAAGAGTGAATTTCAACACTTTAGGAATCAGTGAACTAAGATGGATATAAATGGGTGAATTTAATTAATATGGCCGTTATATCTACTACTATGGGCAAGAATCCATTAGAAAAAATGAAGAAGAAAAGAAATCCCTTAGTCAACAAAAGAGTCTGAAGCAGTACTTGGGTGCAATCTCAAAAATGGCACAGTGATATCAGTTAGTTTCCAAGGCAAACCATTCAATATCACAGTAAGCCAAGTCTATGCCACAACCACTAATGCTGAAGAAGCTGAAGTTGAATGATTCTATGAAAACCTACATGACTTTCCAGAACTAACATCCAAAAGAGATGTCTGTTCATCATAGGGGACTGTATCATAGGGGAATGCAAAAGTATGAAGCCAAGAGATACCTGGAATTACAGGCAAGTTTGGCCTTGGAGTACAGCATGAAGCAGGGCAAAGGCTAACAGAGTTTTGCCAAGAGAACACAATGGTCATAGCAAACACCATCTTCCAACAACAGAGGAGAAGACTCTACACAGGGACATCACCAGATGGTCAATACCAAACTCAGATTGCTTATGTTCTTTGCAGCCAAAGATGGAGAAACTCTATACAGTTGACAAAAACAAGACTGGGAGCTGTGACACAGATCAAGAAAGCCTCATTGCAAAATTCAGACTTAAACTGAAGAAGGTATGGAAAACCACTAGGACATTCAGGTATGACCTAAATCAAACCCCTTATAATTATACATTGAAAGTGACAAATAGATTCAAATAGTGACAAATAAGTCAGATAAACAGAATGTCTGAAGAACTATGAACAGAGGTTCATAACATTGTACAGGAGGCCATGATCAAAACCAACCCAAAGAAGAATAAATGCAAAAATGGCAAAACAGTTGTTTGAGAAAGCCTTACAAATAGCTGAGAAAAGAAGGGAAGTGGAAGGTAAAGGAGAAAAAGAAAGATATACCTGTATGAATGCAGAGTTCCAAAGAATACCAAGGAGAGATAAGAAAGACTTCCTAAGTGAACAATGCAAAGAAATAGATGAAAATAATAGAATAAGAAAGTCTAGAGGTCTCTTCAAAAAAATTAGAGATACCAAGGGAACATTTCATGCAAAATGGGCTGATCTCCTTCAGAATGGACTGGTTGGATCTCCTTGCAGTCCAAGGGACTCTCAAGAGTCTTCTCCAACATCCAGTTCAAAAGCATCAATTCTTCAGCGCTCAGCTTTCTTCACAGTTCAACTCTCACATCCATACATGACCAGTGGAAAAACTAAGGCTTGACTAGACAGACCTTTGTTGGCAAAGTAATGTCTCTGCTTTAAAATATGCTATCTAGATTGATCATAATGTTCCTTCCAAGGAGTGTCTTTTAATTTCATGGCTGCAGTCACCATCTGCAGTGATTTTGGAGCACCAAAAAATAAAGTCTGACACTGTTTCCACTGTTTCCCTATCTATTTGCCGTGAAGTGATGAAACCAGATGCCATGATCTTCGTTTTCTGAATGTTGAGCTTTAAGCCAAATTTTTCACTCTCTACTTTCACTTTCATCAAGAGGCTTTTTAGTTCCTCTTCACCTTCTGCCATAAGGGTGTTGTCATCTGCATATCTGAGGTTATTGATATTTCTTCTAGCAAAGTTGATTTCAGTTTGTGCTTCTTCCAGCCCAGCATTTCTCATGATGTACCCTCCATAGAAGTTAAATAAGCAGGGTGACAATATACAGCCTTGACATACTCCTTTTCCTATTTGGAACCAGTCTGTTGTTCCATGTCCAGTTCTAACTGTTGCTTCCTGACGTGCATACAGATTTCTCAAGAGGCAGGTCAGGTGGTCTGGTATTCCCATCTCTTTCAGAATTTTCCACAGTTTATTGTGATCCACACAGTCAAAGACTTTGGCATAGTCAATAATGCAGAAATGGATGTTTTTCTGGAACTCTTTCACTATCTCCTAAAAAGGCTTCTAGCTATTCTTAATTATTCCTAAACCCTAAGCACAGCAAACTTCTTTTGCCATAAACATTCCCCTCACAAACAGGTCTCAGATAACAATCCTTCCCATGGCCTCAAGCTGTGGCCTACATGCTCATCCTGGAATATTCTTTGTAAAGATCTTTGAACAAATGTCAATGGTTACTTTATAGATTATTTTCTGGGCACAACTGCAGAAGGCTTTGTGTTTTCTCATGCTTCTCTCAAGAAAAATAAGCACCTTAACATTCTTTCCAGCCAACTCAACCGAAAAAAGTAAAGAACAAGTCAGAATCACAAGACCTAACTCCTTCATCCCAGGACCATGCCGTGCTTCCATTTTGTCAGTAATGCCTAACGTGGCTCCCGACAGCAAATTTCTTTCCTGCCCTCTCTGTCAGGCAGTTTTTAAATCAACCTCTTCATTCTCATTATATTTTTATCTGCTTTCTCCCTGATTACAAGAGTTATGAGGACTCCATGAGTGAAGGCCATCGCTGCCTTCCAAAGTAGTCAGTATCAGAGCAAGAAGATTAACGAATGAAGCCCAAACCTCCTTTGAGTCCTATGGATGTAACTGGGTGGTTATTTATATCTCTGGGAGCAGACAGATGAGTGCTGTATTAACAGCTGTGTGCTGCGCTTAGTCCCTTAGTCACGTCTGACTCTTTGCGACCCCATGGACTGTAGTCAGACAGGCTCCTCTGTCCATAGGGATTCTCCAGGCAAGAATACTGGAGTAGGTTGCATGCCCTCCTCCAGGGGATCTTCCCAGCCCAAGGTTCAAACCCAGGTCTCCCGCATTGCAATGGGCATCAGAGGATATGAAATCATGTGTAAACTCTGCAGCATGTTCACTGTCTGTTGGTGGCCAAGTCTGTTAGTCTCCCTGAATTTCTTCCTCTTCTTGGAAAAGCATAAAATAATATTATTTTTAATGTTTTCTAGCGGAATTAAATCTCAATATTTGAAACTCCCTGGCCTGGATCAAACACAAAATGCTGTTTCAGCTGCTCAGTGTTAAACACTGTGACATCCTCTTTGTCTATCTTTTTGCCCAAGTCTCACACAATGCTATTAATATGATGTCTCAAACACCAAGCTACATTGTAACAGTAGCTTCACTTTCAGAAAAGTGAAAGTGAAAGTCACTCAGCCTTGTCCGGCTCTTTGGGACTCCATAGACTATATGGTCCATGGAGTTCTCCAGACAAGAATACTGGAGTGGGTAGCCATTCCCTTCTCCTGGGAATCTTCCCAACCCAGGGATTGAACCAGGTCTTCCACATTGCAGGTGGATTCTTTACCAGCTGATCCACAAGGGAAGCTCTGTAACAGTTCAATCCAGCCTTTATTTGACTCTCGATATGTTTATATTAAAGCATCATCTCTCATTACCTGAAGATCTGAAGAGGCATGATTATAATCTAACTGATATACCTGAAAGATTTTTAGAAATAAAATAACTAGAATGTATCTTGATATGGTATGAAAGCACTGTGCAGCATGACAAGCTTTTATGAGTGTTTTTTTGCTGCCATATGGCTCCAGATATGGTAAGTTGCATCTTGCTAAGTTTTTTCTAGACAGAGGCTGATTGGATCCTCCTGTCATTAAACACAGCAGAGCCCATTAAAGCTCAAGTGACAAGCTATTTATTAATGCACAAAATAAATGTTCACTCAACCTGAAATGTGTTTGTGACACCACAGATGTGGAAGTTAGTGAATAAGTGAGTCATGGACATATTTTGGGTTCTCAATTTTTAAGCTCTTAAGACTCCTTTCACAGGAGATTATTGACTTATTGGAAAAAATGTACTACTACTTGGCAGTGGAAAAGTTAGACCAGAGAGAGAAGAAAGGGACTGGCGTGTATGAAGCATTTCACAGAGGAGCTGGGTCATGCCGCAAAGACATTAGCAGACATCAATGCCCAGGATGGGCAGAAAGGGCAGAGAACAGACCTGCAGCCAAAGGAGGATAACAAACAGAAAGTTATGAATCAGCCCTCACACATTTGACCTACTGTCTGTTTCAATTCCATGCACCTCCCCACTCCCCAGTCACCACACAGCATGCCACATTCTGTGTGTAACTACAGCCTTCATCCAAAGAGAAAGGAGTGCTTGCCACATTTGCCTTCCAAGGTTTTTTTTTTTTTTCCTTTATTTTCTTATTTATTTTTCAATATTTTTATTTATTTATTTTTTAAATTTTATTTTATTTTACTTTACAGTACTCTACTGGTTTTGGCATACATTGACATGAATCTGCCACGGGTGTACACGAACTCCCAAACATGAACCCCCCCTCCCTCCTCCCACCCCCCATCATCCCTAGGTTGGGAAGATCTCCTGGAGAAGGAAATGGCAACCTCCTCCAGTGTTCTTGCCTGGAGAACCCCATGGACAGAGCAGTCTGATAGGCTACAGTCCATGGGGTCACAAATGAGCACCCAAGTGATTTCTAAGCACAGTGATGTTTGAGAACCACCACTCCAAACACGCCAACAGAGTCTACTCTAAGCACCTGCCAGAGGCAGCGAGGGCTGGAGCCAGCTCAAAGCAACTGCAATCAGGTATGAACTTTCCTGCAACCCTACTTCTCCTCCCCACCGCCCACATCATCAAATTCCAAACCCTCTAGCTGGACCTTGTCTCCCATAGCTTTCGGTTTTCTTCTCTGCGAGCATGCTCAGCTCACTCCTGCTTTCCAGCCTCTGTAGCTGCCAAACCTCTCGAATCTTTCATGGCTTTCTCCTTCTCACAGGTCAAGTCTCAACTTGAATGTCTTCTTCTAAGAGATGTCTTCCTAACAACCACACTTTTCGGAATTGACTTTCTTGATTCAACTTACAAACACTGAAGACACTTTATTTATTGGTAGACTTTCTGCCATTGGAAGGACTGATGCTGAAGCTGAAGCTCCAATACTTAGGCCACCTGATGTGAAGAAATGACTCATTGGAAAAGACCCTGATGCTGGGAAAGGTTGAAGGCAGGAGGAGAAGGGGACGACAGAGGGTGAGACGGTTGGACGGCATCACCCAGTGGACATGAGTTTGAGCAAACTCTGAAAGATAGTGAAGGACAGGGAAGACTGGCATGCTATAGTCCAGGGGGTCACAAAGGGTCAGACATAACTTAGCGACTTGAACAACAAATACTTTGTGTAAAAAGAATGAAGACAGCCTTTGACAATTGCNTGACTCATTGGAAAAGACCCTGATGCTGGGAAAGGTTGAAGGCAGGAGGAGAAGGGGACGACAGAGGGTGAGACGGTTGGACGGCATCACCCAGTGGACATGAGTTTGAGCAAACTCTGAAAGATAGTGAAGGACAGGGAAGACTGGCATGCTATAGTCCAGGGGGTCACAAAGGGTCAGACATAACTTAGCGACTTGAACAACAAATACTTTGTGTAAAAAGAATGAAGACAGCCTTTGACAATTGCCTCTCTCGGTTTTTATTCTTTCTCCTTTGTATTCTTATGGCCCCAGTCTCAGAACCTTGGCTAACAACAAATCACAAAGTTTATAAAAACAGCTTTCAGAAGAAATGTTCTAGCCTTTTTTGGATGATATTACAACAATGACACTAAGTAAGCGGCCCAAGGACCAAAAAAACCCTCCTGTCATTCCAATAAGAGTTACAGCAACTGAAGATGGGATGTGTACTTGAGTCAGACCATTAGGATTGGTACCCTCTCCTTTTCTCATCCTGTAGAATCCCAACCCTGCTTCAACTAGGAGAGTCACCTGTCTTCAGGTGCTAGGTAGCCCATCACTTGAACAAAGCCTTCAACCTCTTTTTGAGTTGCTTAAATTTGCTTCTTTTGAAGTTTTGTTAGATGCCTTCTCCTATTAGAATTATGGCCCTTTTCATTACTCTTGATCTTTCCAGTTCTCCACCATCATCAGAACTTAGGATAATGCCTCTCACATGGTGATGGCTCAATCCATATTTGTGGGCTAACTTTTATTTCAAAAACTGCAGCATGCCACGCAACTCATTCTGAACTCCCAGTATCACTGGTTTTTGTCTGTCATGTGAGCTGACCACATATCCTCTTCCTCTTTGACCTCCTTCCTTGGAAAAGATGATTTATTTCATACCCACTAGTTATCTTGCTCTTGAATGCAGCCCTAGTAAGTGACGTTCTTCATGATACTATTTGCACTGGTTTAATTGTCTAAATTATCACCTAATACTGTCAGTGGAAAAAGCAGACTGGCTCTTTTGTATAGACAAATAAAACTGGGCTGAAATTTACCACACCTGAAAACAAGAAGCCACAAAATTCTCTGGAGTCTTTCATTAAAGGAGAAAAAGATTGCTTTGTGTATTGGAAACTAAACTCCTAACAGTAAGCACTATTTCACAAGCCCCCAAATACACCAGAATGCAGGGAATTCAGAGAACCCCAACACAAAAATTTCTAAGCTATCCATCAGACAGAGCACCTCAGCCTGAATTCTGCCATATTATGTCTATTTTGCTTTGCTCTCTACTATTTCATCTAATTAATTATTTCTCTGCATGAAGAGGTTGGAGTTGTTATGACTTTGGGTAACCTAGGTCCAGGGAAGGGAGGAAATACAAATGCCAACACTGGGACTTAGTCCCTTAGCAGCAGCTGCACCTCAGGGAGTAGTTCCTGGCATCCCTATTCAGGGAATAAGCATGACAGAAAAACTGTGCTCTTCCAACATGGTAATATTTAGACTAATAAACCTAGACACCAGGGTTAGAACTAATTTCCTTAGCAAATGTACCAGGCATAGCTATTAACCCCCCACATAGAGAGTAATGGACAAAAGGTGAAGTCCACTTTCCTTCGGATACTAAACCCCATCTGATGATACTAAACCCCAACTGACTGAGCAGGGCCCAGACCTGAGCTACAGAGGACAGTTAAGAACTCATGACATCAAACTGGGGCAGAAAAGATGGGGACAACTGGGTAAATTTGAGAGCTATAATGGAGTTACAGTTAATACTTGCTGCAAATGATGGAATACATGAACATACCTAAAGAATTCATGTTACAATATAACTTCAGTGACCTAAGTATAAAAAAATAGTTCCAATTGTAAATATAAAATATTTCTGGGAGACTCGTTTATTTTCAATCATTCCTCTCTTCTACCACTACCTTATCAAACCTCTATTGTGTTATTCCAAAGCCCATTTCTGAAAGGACATTTAAAAGGACTAATGTTTCATTTATGAGGGATTTTTTTTTTTTTCTCTTCTGGAGATCTGAAAATGCGTGACTACTGTTTGGGTTAAAACTGTCATCAAAGTACATTTGATAGCACAGTCTAATTTTTTTCACTGATTCCATAAATAACTTGGAAAAGTTCCCCCAGTTTCTATTAGGAGAAGACCACATCATGTTTAATTTGCTATCTGAACTGTTCAACTTGAAGATTTTCTTTCATTTACCTCTTAAAATTGTATTTATATACCAATTATTTCAACTCCCCCAAACAAATTCATACATATTTTTATTAGAATGTGATTTCTTTCGGGGCTATTCTTGCTAATTCAAACTGATTCAGGAAGATGAAGCAAAGTTAAATTTATGTTTTACATGAATCAGTGAGAAGGGACCGCAACAAGCTTGTTTCTTCATAAGTGCCCCCCTTTAACAACTCCCAACACAGACAGGTGCTTCTGTCTTCCACCTAACCTCAGGAATAAGGCTTTCCCCATCACTGCTGTCGGAGAAGGCAATGGCACCCCACTCCAGTACTCTTGCCTGGAAAATCCCATGGATGGAGGATCCTGGAGGGTCCTCATTACCATCTTTCTAAATTCCATATATATGTGTTAGTATACTGTATTGGTGTTTTTCTTCCAAGGTTTTGTTCTTTTTCTTCCTTCCTTTCTTTCTCCCTGTTCCCTAAAATGAGTAAAATCTCATTCTATTTTACTCATAGGCCTCATTTGGACTATAGCTAGTCACCTACATTTATTAATATTTATGCATTAATCAGGTCTCATTCATAATATGTGAGATAGATATTACCATCATTCATGAGAAAACCAAGGTCTAAGGAGGTCATGGACTTCCCTGGTGGCTCAGATGGTAAAGAATCTGCCTGCAAGGTAGGAGACCTGGGTGTGATCAGTTGGGAAGATTCCCTGTACAAGAGAATGGCAACCCACTCCAGCACTCTGGCTGAACTTAGGGTCTGAATTTCTGAGGACAGCACAGCAACCCACTCCAGTATTCTTTCCTGGCTAATCTCATGGACTGAAGAGCCTGGTGGGCTATAGTCCATAGGGCTGCAAAGAATCAGACATGACTGAAGCAACTTAGTATGCATGCAAGGAGATCATAGACAGAAAGTATGTGGCAGGACCAATATTCAACTCCTGGTCTGCCTTACTCCAAATTCCCTGTTCTTTCTTCCTCATATTACTTTAAAGTAATAGATGCAGACTTATAAGAAAGAATTATTCATTTTTCACTTCATGTATTTACTAAGTTCAAATGATACATAAACATTTCTTGCACCAGATGCAAGAGTAATTTTTATGTCTCATAAAAATTGAAGGAATTATGCAGAGAACTACAACGATAAAACCTGAGAGTCTAAACTTTAAAATACTTCTTAAAATGAGACAAATGATTCCCTGATATTTAATAGGATATGGAAAAATTCACCAGTAGCAGAAATTGTGGAATCAAAGAGAATACTTAGGAGAACTGTAATTCCTCTCTCATCACTGAGAAAGAGTCAATGAAGCAGCTTTGAAAATCCACAGTGACAGATAATTATCCCTGAGTAGAGACATCACCTTAGAAGGGATGGAATAAAAAGGTCAGGGTCAGTGTGATACCAAAAATTAACTAAAGTTTTGACCAATAGGCCATGGTATCATTTGGTAATTGTAAATCACATCAGATTTGTAGTATCTTAACAAGAGGTTCAAAAGAAAATGCTTCTATAACCTTTAGCTGTCCATCTTGACTGAGTAAAGTTGAGTAGTTAAGAGGTTTAATGCTTGCCTAGAAAAAAGTATTTTGTGGAGGCTTTTATTCATGTTAAAAAATAGAATTAGAATATCTAATCAATTAATCTTCTTTACATGGTCTTGGACAAAATTGTGTAGCTGAAACAAATCATCATCAGAAACATTTAGTCAATTTCTACTTTCCACACAATCACCCTCTCTCTTAGGGGCATATTGCCCAAACTCCTTAATACCCTTTTCTCCCATCCTTTAAAATCACTAAGCCAAATATGCAGGAGATTTGAAACTCACTTATGGTAATTTATTCCTGATTTGTTGCATTATTTATTACTGCTGTGTAACAAAATTGCCACAAACTTGGCAGCTTGAAACTATACACACTATTACCTCACAGTATCTAAGCAAAGCTCAATGAGGTCCTCATTTAGATTCTCAGAAGGCTGTAGTGTTTTGGCCAGGCTGCATTCTTGTCTGGGGAAGAATTAGCTTCTAAGCTCAGTGAGGTTGTTAGCAGAATTTATTTTCTCCTGTCTATAGAAATGCCAAGACTTTGGCTACCCAATGTGAAGAATTGACTCTTTGGAAAAGACCCTAAGGCTGGGAATGATTGAAGGCTGGAGGAGAAGGGGACAACAGAGGATGAGATGGTTGGATGGCATCACTAACTTGAAGAACATGAGTTTGAGTAAGCTCCAGGAGCTGGTGATTGACAGGAAAGCCTGGCGTGCTGCAGTCCATGGGGTCGCAAAGAGTCGGTTTTAGTTTTTTGTTGGTCATTGCTCAGAGGTTGCCCCAAGCTCCTAGACCACCCACTGCTTATTGTAATGTAGAATTCTCCAACCTGGTTGTGACAAAAGGGAGTATAGCATATCAGCCAGCAAGATGGAACCTCATGTAAGGTATTTGATTATGGCAGATAGGTCCTTTCATCCTTACCATATTCTATTGGTTATAAGAAAGTTATAAGTCAATGGAAGGGAATCAAACAAAGATGTGGATACTAAGGGGCAAGGGTCATTGGAGATCACCTTAGATCTGTTCATAACATAAAATTGGTGTCTTTAGATACCTTTTCCAAGTATAGGTGCTTTTAATCAAAGGAAAAAAGTAATAATCACTTAGGATGATGGACGTGGGACAGCAAGAACTTTTGAGAGAGATTAACAATAAATTAGAGTGTGTGCATGCTAAGTCTCTTCAGTCATGTCCAACTCTTTGCAACCCTATGGACTGTAGCCCACCAGGCTCCTCTGTCCATGAGATTCCCCAGGCAAAAAGACTGGGATGGGTTGCCATGCCCTCCTCCAAGAGATCTTCCCAATGCAGGGGTTGAACCCACATCTCTTACTTCTCCTGCATTGGCACAAATTAGCTCGCTTTCCCTAAAATCTAGAGAAAATTTTCTGTTGACAGCACAAGCCTGTACCTTTTGCTAGAAGCTTTATTCCAGAGTGATATTATTAATACTTTATATATTCACAATAACAAGCAATGGGATCTTGGGAAAATATAACCTTTCTAATTCTTAGCTATTTAATCTGTAAAGTTAGTAACAATCACACTTCATTGGCAAGTTTGCTATTTGGATTAAATAACCTTAAAGAAGAAAAGAACTTGGGAGTTCCTCTCTGCTGCCTAAAATATGCCACTTCTTTCCACAGATGAAAACTAAAGGTACAGTAAACTTACTCTGGAGGTCCCAAGCAGCCAAGACAAAAGGGTGAAATTGTGTCCTTAAGAACAGTTTTCAAAAATAAAAATAGGCTTTCTTTTTATGTGAAAAAACTCTCAATTTTTTTTTAAATCTGAAAATTTTCAATAAAATTTGTAGAGAGTTTACTTTTGCAAAGTTTTAAACATTGCAGGTAAAAATTTTCTTTGACCACTACTCCCTATTTTAGTTTGATTTGAGCAGTAATCATTTTTATTGAATTTTATATTTGAAAATTTTTTTTGAATTCCAGAACTTTATAAAATTGCCAACATCCATTGGATCATAGAAAAAGCAAGAGAATTCCAGAAAAACACTTACTTCTGTTGCATTGATTACGCCAAAGCCTTTGACTGTGTGGATCACAATAAACTGTGGAAAATTCTTCAAATGATGGAAATACCAGATCGCCTTACCTGGCTCCTGAGAACTGTGTATGCAGGTCAGGAAGCAAGAGTTAGAACCAGACATGGAACTCCAAACTGGTTCAAAATTGAGAAAGGAGTACATCAAAGCTGTATATTGTCACCCTGCTTATTTAACTTATATGCAGAGTACATCATGGGAAATGCCAGGCTGGATGAAGCACAAGATGGAATCAAGATTTCCAGGAGAAATATGAATAACCTAAAATATGCAGATGACAAAACCCTTATGGCAGAAACCGAAGAGGAACAGAAGAGCCTCTTGATAAAATTGAAAGAGGAAAGTAAAAGAGCTGGCTTAAAACTCAACATTCAGAAAACTAAGATCACGGCATCCAGTCCCATCACTTCATGGCAAATAGATGGGGAAACAATGGAAACAGTGACAGACTTTCTTTTCTTGGGCTCCAAAAATCACTGCAGATGGTGACTGCAACCATGAAACTAAACTACAATTGCTCCTTGGAAGGAAAGTTATGACCAATCTAAACAGCATATTAAAAAGTAGAGACATTATTTTGCCAACAAAGGTCTACATAGTCAAAGCTATGGTTTTCCCATTAGTCATATATGGATGTGAGATTTGGACTATAAAGAAAGCGGACCACTGAACAATTGATGCTTTTCAACTGTGGTGTTGGAGAAGACACTTGAGAGCCCCTTGAAATGCAAGGAGATCAAACCAGTCAATCCTAAAGGAAATCACTCCTGAATATTCATTGGAAGGACTGATGCTAAAGCTGAAACATCAATACTTTGGCCATCTAATGCAAAAAAACTGACTCACTGGAAAAGACCCTGATGCTGGGAAGACTGAAGGCAGGAGGAGAAGGGGATGACAGAGGATGAGATGGTTGGATGGCATCACCGACTCATGGACATGAGGTTGAGCAAGCTTTGGGAGTTGGTGGTGGACAGGGAGGCCTGGCATGCTGCTGCTGTCCATGGGGTCTCAAAGAGTCAGACACAACTGAGTGACTGAATTGAAGTTTCACTATGCAGTTATAACCTGTTTTGTAGATAGTTTTGTCTCACACATTTCTTTTTTATATACAAATAGTGTTATACTCTACATAATGTTCTTTAACTTGCTTTTTCATTCAGCATATTATCTGGACTTATAGCCAGGTTAGTACATGTTGTGTTGCTCAGTCACCCAATCATGTCCAACTCTTTGTGACTCCATGGGCTACAGCCCTGTCAGGCCTCCCTGTCCCTCAACATCTCCCGAAGTTTGCCCTAGTTCATTTTCATTACATCAGTGATGTCATCTAGCCACCACATCCTCTGATACCCTCATCTCCTTCTGCCCTCAATCCTTCCCAGCATCAGGGACTTTTTCAATGAGTTCACATCTGGTGACCAAAATACTGGACCTTCAGCATTAGTCTTTCCAATGAGAATTCAGGGTTGATTTCCCTTAAGATTGACTGATCTGATATCCTTATTGTCCAAGGGACTCTCGGGAGTCTTCCCCAACACCACAGTTTGAAGGCATCAATTCTTTCATGGTCTGCCTTTTTTACAGTCCAACTCTGACAACCTTACGTGACTACTGGGAAGATGATCAGTACAATTTAGTCACTCAGTCATGTCTGACTCATTGAAAACCCATGGACTTCAGCATGACAGGATTCCTTGTCCATCACCAAATCCTAGAGCTTGCTAAAACTCATGACCATCAAATCAGTGATGCCATCCAACCATCTCATCCACTGTCATCCCCTTCTCCTCCTGCCTTCAGTCTTTCCTAGCATCAGGGTCTTTTCAAATGAGTCATTTCTTTGCATCAAGTGACCAAAGTACTGGAGCTTCAGCTTCAGCACCAGTCCTTCCATTGAATATTCAGGACTGATTTCCTTTAGGACTGACTGGTTTGATCTTCTTGCAGTCCAAGAGACTATCAAGAGTCTTCTCCAACATAACAGTTCAAAAGCATCAATTCTCTGGCTCTCAGCTTTCTTTATAGTCCAACTCTCACATCTATACATGACTACTGGAAAAACCATAGCTTTGACTAGACTGAGTAAAGTAATTGGCAAAGTAATGTCTCTGCTTTTTAATATGCTATCAAGGTTGTTCATAGCTTTTCTTCCAAGGAGCAAGCATCTTTTAACTTCATGACAGTAGTCACCATCTGCAATGATTTGGGGAACCAAAAAAATAAAGCCTCTCACTGTTTCCATCGTTTTCCACCTATTTGCCATGCAGTGATGGGGCCGAATACTATGATCTTAGTTTTCCGAATGTTGAACTTTAATACAACTTTTTCACTCTTCTTTTTCACTTTCTTCAAGAGGCTCTTTAGTTCTTCTTCACTTTCTGCCATAAGTGTGGTGTGTTCTGCGTATCTGAGGTTTTTTATATTACTCCCACCAATCTTGATTCCAGCTTGTACTTTCTCCAGTCCAGCCTTTCACATAATATGCTCTGCATATAAGTGCAATACTTGGGTGCAGTCTTAAAAATGAAAGAATAATCTCTGTTTGTTTCCAAGACAAACCATATAAAATCACACTAACCCAAGTCTATACCCAAATCACTAATGCTGAAGAACTTAAAGTTGAACGTTTCTATGATGACCTATAAGGCCTTTTAGAACAACAGACAAAAAAGATGTCCTTTTCAATATAGGGGACAGGAATGCAAAAGTAGGAAGTCAAGAGATACCTGGAATAACAGGCAAGTTTGGTCTTTGAGTACAAAATGAAGCATGGCAAAGGCTAACAGAGTTCTTCTAAGAAAATGCACTGGTCAGAGCAAACACCCTCTTCCAACAACACAGGAGAAGATTCTACACATGGACATCACCGGATGGTCAATACTGAAATCAGATTGATTATATTCCTTGCAGTCAAAGATGGAGAAGATCTATACAGTAAGCAAAAAGATGGGGAGCTGACTGTGGCTCAGATCATGAACTCCTTGTTGCAACATTCAGAGTTAAATTGAAGAAAGTAGGGCAAACAGCTAGGCCATTCAAGTATGATATAAATCAAATCCCTTACAATTATACAGTGGAAGTGATAAACAGATTCAAGGGATTATATCTGATAGACAGAGTGCCTGATGAACTATGGAATGAGGTTCATGACATTGTTCAGGAGGCAGGGAGCAAGACGATCCCCAAGAAAAAGAAATGCAAGGAGCCAATATAGCTGTCTGAAAAGACCTTACAAACAGCTGAGAAAAGAAAACACACTAAAGGTAAAGGAGAAAAGGAGAAAAGGAAAGATATACCCATCTGAACGCAGAACTCCAAAGAATAGTAAGGAAAGATAAGAAAACCTTCCTAAGTGATCAGTGCAAAGAAATCGAGGAAAACAAATAGAATGGGAAGGACTAGAGATTTCTTCAAGAAAATTAGAGATACCAAGGGAGCATTTCATGCAAATATGGGCAATAAGGGACAGAAAAGATATGGACCTAACAGATGCAGAAGATATTAAGAAAAAGTAGCAAGAATACTCTTGCCTGGAAAATCCAATGGACGGAGTAGCCTGGTGGGCTGCAGTCCATGGGGTCGCTAACAGTCGGACAGACTGAGCGACTTCACTTTCACTTTTCTCTTTCATGCATTGGAGAAGGAAATGGCAACCCACTCCAGTATTCTTGCCTGGAGAGTCCCAGGGATGGGGGAGCCTGGTGGGCTGCCGTCTATGGGGTCACACAGAGTCGGACACGACTGAAGTGACTTAGCAGCAGCAGCAAGAATACACAGAAGAACTATACAAAAATGATCTTAATGACCCAGATAACCATGAAGGTGTGATCATTCATCTAGAGCCAGACATCCTGGAGTCTGAAGTCTTGTGGGCCTTAGGAAGCATCACTACTAACAAAGCTAATGGAGGTGATGGAAGTCCAGTTGAACTATTTCAGATTCTAAACAATGAGTCTGTGAAAGTGTTGCATTCAATATGCAAGGAAATTTGGAAAACTGAGCAGTGGCCACAGAACTGGAAAAGGTCAATTTTCATTCCAATGCCAAAGAAAGTCAAAGCCAAAAAATGTTCAAATTACTGCACAATTGCACTCATCTCACACATTTGCAAAGAAATGCTCAAAATTCTCCAAGTGAGATTTCAGCAGTGTATGAACCGAGAACTTCCTGACGTTCAAGCTGGACTTAGAAATGCCTTGATTCATGGACTTAACATTCCAGGTTCTTATACAATATTGTTCTTTACAGTATTGGACTTTACTTCCATCACCAGTCACATCAACAACTGGACATTGTTTTCACTGTGGCTTTCTCTCTTCATTTTTTTCTGGAGTTATTTTTCCACTCTTCTCCAGTAGCATATGGGGCACCTATAGACTGGAGAGTTCATCTTTCAGTGTCATATCTTTTTGCCTTTCCATACTGTTCACGTGGTGTCAAGGCAAGAATACTGAAGTGGTTTACCATTCCATTCTCCAGTGGACCTCATTTTGTCAAAAGTCTCCACCATGACCTGTCCGAATTGGTGACCTTATATGGCATGGTTCATAGTTTCATTGAGTTAGACAAGGCTGTAGTCCATGTGATCAGTTTGGTTAGTTTTCTGTGATTGTGGTTTTCATTTTGTCTGTCTTCTGATGAATAGGATAAGAGGCTTATGGAATCTTCCTGATGGAAGAGACTGACTGGGGGGCAGGGGAGGGGGAAACTGAGTCTTGTTCTAATGGGTGGGGCCAAGCTATGTAAATCTTTAATCCAGTTTTCTGTTGATGGGTGAGGCTGTGTTCCCTGAGGCCAACTGTGGATTCATCCCTCCACCAGTGACTCCTGGACACTCATAGGCAAGTCTGGCTCAGTCTCCCACTGGGCTCTGAAGTCAAATTCGCTGAGGGTTCTCAGTCCCTTTGCCAGATCCCTAGGTTGGGAAACTTATTGTAGATCTTAGAATTTTCTTAACAGCATAAGAATTTCTTTGGCATAATCGTTCTCTACTTTGTGGATTGTCTGCTCTGCAGCTCTATGGTGGGGCTAATGGTGACCTCCTCCAGGAGGGCTTATGTCACACACTGGGTGACCCGGGTCTGCTGTAGCCAGAGCCCCTGTCCCCGTGGCAGGTCACTGCTGAGCCCTGCCTCTGCAGGAGACACCCAAACAGTCAAAGGCAAATCTAGCTTAGTCTCTGTGGGGCCTTTGGGTTCTGGTGCACACAAGGCTTTGTTTGAACCCTGGTGGCTATGGGTTTGATTCTACATGATTTCACCCCTCTTACTAGCTTGTTGGGACTTCTCCTTTGCCCTTGGGCATGGGGTATCTTTTTTGGTGGGATCCAACATTCTCCTGTCAATGATTATTCATAGATGAGTTGCAATTTTGGAGTTCTTGCAGGAGAAGATGAGTGCACGTCCTTCTACTGCACCATCCTGCTATGCAAAGATGGGAAGATCATAGCCTTGACTACATGGGGACCTTTGTTGGCAGAGTGATGTCTCTGCTTTTCAGCACACTGTCTAAGTTTGTCATAGCTTTCCTGACAAGAAGCGATTGTCTTCTGACTTCATGGCTGGAGTCACCATCTGCAGTGATTTTAGAGCACAAGAAGAGGAAATCTGTCACTACTTGCACATTTTCCCTTTCTATTTGCCATGAAGCAATGGGGCTGGATGCCATGATCTTAGATTTGTTTTGTTTTGTTTTAATGTTTAGTTTTAAACTAGCTGTTTCATTCTTCCCTTCACAGATCGTTGCCTTGTTGTGGAAAAGGGGCTTGTGTAACTCAGTGAAGCTATGAGCCATGCCATGTAGGGTCACCCAAGACAGACAGGATACAGTGGAGAGTTCTGACATAATGAGATCCACTGGAGGAGAGAATGGCAAACTCAGTATACTTGCTGTGAGAACCTCATGAACTGTATAAAAAGACAAAAAGATAATACATGCAGAGTAATATTATTCTTTTGAATTATTCCATAATATTTCAATATTCAATAAATAATACTAATGACACTTCTTGCACCTGTCTCAATATGAAGGTGTAAAAGTGTTTTTTTTTAATGCAAAAGCAAAGAAAAAGGTTGATGCACAATAAGCTATAGACATTTTTATTTTTAATATATACTGAAATATATGCTGCCAAATGAACGTACAAATTTACACTCTCCTCAGGGTGAAATATTTGCTGTGATTAAATAAAATAAAGTGAGCAATATGCTGAGTGCAACCCTTGGCATATATTATAGTGCTCAATAAATATTAGATTTTACTATTACAGGGAGCTATTTTTCTAGTAGTTTGACGTGTTGGAAGGATAGAATTTGGAAGAATATCTAGGGCAGTTAGGTAAGATTCACTAAATGTATGAATGTGACTATGAAACTCAAATGAGCAATGTGATGAGAACAAACTCTATACTTCACAATTTTGCTTAAGGCCAACTTACAGTGTACTCAGAATTCATATATAATGAAATTATTAACATAACTAGGAGAGAAATATAACCCCATTTGTACTCAAGTTGGTGAAGTCCAGTATTCAAGCCCCAAATATCCCTCATTAGAAAATATCATGTGATCTAAAATATTTTCATTAAATTTTTTTTATTTTTAATATGTTTATTTATTTTAATTGGAGGCTAATTACTTTACAATATTGTATTAGTTTTGCCATACATTGACATGAATCTGCCACAGGTGTACATGTGTTCCCCATCCTGAACCCCCCCTCACACCATCCTCCCCATTAGATTTTGTATTCTAATAGATCTAAAATTTCATTTGAATTAGTAAACATCACCACATAAGTTGAACCTGAATATAACATACCAGCGCTAGTACATTACCCAAGAAAAAAAAATTACTAAGATACAATAAACCCTAAGTGATAAAACTAAATGACAAGTAAGAAGATTTAAAACATTCAAGATGTTTGACTATCTGAGTTAGTTTAAGACTTTAATTTGATTTCTATTGAGTTGATAAAGAAATGAGGGCTGAAAAGTCTTTAGCTACTTTTTTTTTTTTAAGGAAATATGTAGTCCACAGTGTTAAACACTGTGTAAGACTATGATATAAAATACATTATCTGTATTTTGTACTCTTATAGTCACACACACACAGAAAATAATCAACCAAAACTGAAGGGACTATAGTAAAAATTTGATCTTACTGTCTCCATTAAAACCCTCTCAGACTTCCTCTCTGTAGGTGACTGGTGTTGCCAAAATCTTCTGTATCCTTCTAGAAATATTCTGTTTATACAAGCACATATATTTTGTAGACATGTTTTCCTTCAAATATGGGAAAATTAGACCCTATTTGTGTTTAATAATGTATCTTAAATGTGATTTCATATTAGTACACTATTTGACATTACCATACAATATTCTACTCTGCAAAGATAGGATTCTATATTTAATCAATTTAATCAAAGATAGGCATTTAAGCTATTAGTCCTCTGTTATTATGCTGTCATGAATTATTTTGTATACATATTTTATTGTCCTCAAATACATCAATATCTCTTAAGATCTTCTAGTTGTTAGAATCGTTTTGGTCAAAAGATATGTCTTTTCAATTTTAACAAATATTGCAAATGAAGTGATAGTTGGGACTTTACAGTCTCATATACATTTCATTAAAGTGTTTCCCAAGTCTTCAAATTATTATTCATTAAGTAATCATTTATCAATCTGATGAATGCAAAATGTATCATGCTTAATATGCAGTGAGATGAATTTCATTTTTATTTGCCATTTATCTTTTGTGTACTATTTGTTTGTGTCTCTTTGTTCATTTTTCTGTTGAGCTGATATTCTTCTTTACATTGATTACATGAATTTTTTCGTATATTAAATAAAGTAGTTTTTTCCTTTGATTGCAAGTACTTTTCTCCTAGTAAAGTATTTTTTAAATCCTTTCAAGTATGTCTTCTCCAGTTGGTCATTAGTGTTTTGAATTTTTATATTCTATTTTCTACTGTCAAAAACTTTAAAGTAGACAAGCTTGTCAATATTTTCCTTTCAGCTTTTGAGGTTTATTTCTTGCTATGAAAGGTCTTCCTCGTTCCTGATGTATGAAATGATTTATACTTTTCTACAAAACCATTTACTTCACGCAGGTTTTCAATTTACTTGTGTATATTTGAGCCAAAGATCATCTTATAATCTATAATTAAATTATCATTCGTAGTTCTCATTGTGTTTCTGTTTTCTCCCTTTTTTGATTAAAATAATGATTATCAATTGTATTTGTTCTAAAAGAATCAGTTTATGAGTTTAGTTACTAATTTATCCTTTTTATGTTTTTCTCTTTTATTAGTATCAGGTTTCCTCTATTTATTTCAATTTCCTTGAGTATCTTTGAG